>JARHVA010000572.1:2740000-3060000 GCA_037957365.1 Torreya grandis
TAAGCATTTAATGATTAAAATTGAGTGTTTACATCCCCCCCCATTATAGTGATGCAATGAGATGAAATTCCTAGAGTAAAAGAGATACAAACCTAAGTGTGTATACACACTTTTTATTCTAATGTAAAGCTTGATTGTATAAATTACCTCAATGCAATAACCTACAATAATGCCACTGAAGGTAGTTATTTTCCATATCTAAAAATTGAAATTTTAAATTTTAAAAGAGATCAAGGAAAGAATACACTTGAAAGAGCATGCAATATAATTACCCTTTTACTTAAAAATGTATAAGTGTGTGTCCCTTTTGTTGACGCACTTGGATAAATGTTGAGCCTATGGTGAATTGAGAGTGATCAAGTCTTAATTTTTGAAAACTAGTGAAATCCCTTAAGTTGGAAATATTATATGGTCCAATTCTCATAATAATATATAGAGTAATCTATAGAATATTTGAAGGGGTGGAACCACAAAATGTGACTTGATATAATTTAATCATAGATGTTAAGTTTCATTAAACTCAAACATTGTATAAGAAGGGTTGGAACCATCAAATTTGCCTTGCCAAAGTGTAACCATATACATTGAGTGTCACTAAAATTTAATGTGGCCCACTTTAAAAGTGAGACAAATCACACCACTACAGATGGATCTAGATTTTATCTAAAAATTTTAAAACTTTAAAACTTTGAAAATGTGAGTATAGAATGATCATTAGACTTGTAACTATTTTAAACCTATAATTTTTACTATAGGAATGAGTACACATACATGTCATATACCCCCATAGTCTAAAAATTTTGAACCATACAATAATTCTAAAAACTATATAATGCCATAAATCTAAAACTTTTCTCTCATATGGACTTGAATTATCAAGACAATCCCATTGTGGTGCCCCCCTTTTTAAATGAGAGATGTAGTCTACAATTTAGTTATCAAAAAATATAATTAGTAAAATATATGAAACATATAATCATGCAATATCATATGAATATTTTGATATGTATTTCATCATAGTATTGAATAGAGCATTGAGTTACATATGAATATGTGTTAGATAGATATATCATTAAAGTACATAATTAGCATGTGCATGATATGTATCATGGCATAATAAGTAGAAAATAGAAGTGATGCATGATATGAATCATGGAAACATAGTAATAAGCAATGAACATACAAGTAATGGCACACAATATCATATAATTTTCATAATATACCACACATAAGCAACAAAAGACACATATTAGGGACATGTGAATGTCACATACACACATAAGGCCAAGGGACACATGTAAATGGCATGATGATTACATACAAGTGAAAAAATGTATATGTTTCACACACAAGGCTAAGGACCACACAAAATAAGTAATAAAGTCCTAACTTATGATGTAATAAAGTATTTTTTAAAAAAATAAGCATAAATAAATAAAACTATTATACATCAACCATATGTATCAATGTCATTATTATCAACTAATATATCCATGTAATGTAAAGTATGAGTGATTAGTGAAACATTTGTATTATCATAGTTCAACATGGTAAAGAGGTGTTGGATAGATATAACATATTAAAATGTTCATATAAAATGAAGATATGACCCCAACTTAGGAAGGTTACTAGGTAAAAAGGGAAGCCTAACATCAAAAAAGCATGTAATTGTATGTCCTATATCACACTGACATTCCTTGTGAATTTTTTTTTTATTAAAATTTGAAATATGCTATATAATTAACATGAAACAAATAACATGTGGAAATAAGTGAACTACAAATGTAAGAAAATGCTTTTGAGGCCCTGATTTTGAATTTTGATTTTTTTTTTAATTTTTGACATATTTTTTTTTTTTTGAAAATTTTGAAAAATGTGGAAAGAAATATATATATATATGTATGTATGTATGTATGTATGTATGTATGTATGTATGTATGTATGTATGTATGTATAATGACATAAATTCATGATGTTCAAGGAAATTTTGACAAGTTTCCCCTCAAGTGTGGCTAATGGGTAAACTCTTGTACCAATATCTTTTAGTAATTAAAAATGGACCCAACCAATTGGGTTCAAATTTTTATTTGTTTTCTTTCTCAACATTGGTATTATTTTGATTTTATTTAAGGACAAGATCATCAATTTATAATTGAGAATCATAAATTTTATTGGCATGTGCTTATATTATATGTGATTGATAAACTTTGAATTTTTTTGGAGCCTATATGAATTTGTTATCGATCATTTCCAATTTGTGTAGGCATTTTTATCAATGTCCTTTAATGAGACCCATAAAGAGGGTCTTTATATCTCTAGAGTGAGTATAACTTTTGTTTCATAAATAAGAGAGTAAGATGTAAGTATTATTGGTTTGTGTATGCTTGTGAAATATGCCCAAATAACATATATAATTTGATTATGCTAATATGTTTCATGTTTAACATTAATCTTGTTTAAGATTTTATTGATTTTTTATTAGTTCCTTTAACTTGACCATTTTATTGTGGGTAGTAAGGAGTGGATAAAGTATGATGGATTTTGAACTTAACACAATATATTTTAACTATTTTATTCTTAAAATATGAACTATTATATGTTATAATTATATAAGGTAATAAAAATCATGTGATAATATGTGTTAATATAAAATTACAAATATCTTCGCCTATTATAGATTATAAAGGTATATTTTCTATCCATTTTGTAAAATATTTTGTGGTTTTAATGATAAATTTGTGTCATGCTGATGATTATAGATTTATTTTTATAATTAATTCAAATTCTCAAAGAGAAAAAGGCCATGGGGAAATAATATTTTATGGTGCATATGAAGGGGAATAATTGAGATTGTTATGCCTTTAACATTGAGAACATGATTTAGCATATTCATGACATTATTATTCCATTGTTGGCCAATAGTATCCTTGATGTAAGATTTTTTAAGACATAGACTTGCCACTAAAGTGGCCTCCATATTCACTATCATGTAGTTATAGTAAATTTGTTTGATCTTCAGTATGATTTAGGATCAAAATAATTATCCATGAAAATAATGTTTGAAGAGAGATATTCCAATCTATACATAATACATGGTTAGGTGTTGTAATCAATTGATATCCTCTCAAATAACATTTTTTTGGAAAAATAGATTTGTAGAGATAATCATATATATCTATGTACCATTCAATATTATCTTCACTTTGAGTGACTGTGAGAAATTATAATGGGTTGATAATGCCATTATTGACTGAAGGATTTCATAATATTTTTATAGTAAATATTGCATTATCAACATTAACATTAATTGGGATTAAAGATGCAACACTATCCATGGCATAACATGTCAATTATATTTTCGAGGAATGCTCTCAATGGAGAAATAAGAGAAGTGTGTTATTAGACAATGGACCATGTCTTTGTAGGGGATGCATTTATCTTACTTATTTTAATAAACATTTAAAACTTGATTGATGATAAGTTTTGAATTGTCATATACATGTAAATATTTGATGTGTAACTTTTGTACTATTAATAAGCCTAGTATTAGAGCTTCATATTATGTTATGTTATTTTTGCATAAAAATTAAAAACAAAAGGAAAAATACATGTTCACCTTTGGGAGTAAAAAATAAAATACCAACCCTAAAAGATGTAGTAAATTTAGATCCATCAAAATAGATGGTCCATATTTCATGGTTGATAAGAATTAAATTCATCTCAAAATTTAGTAGTAATGGGTAATGTATCATGGAATGGGGAATTTTTTTTTTTGAGCCATGATAACTTTCCCTTTAATAGAATTTTGTGAGATAAAATGAAAATTAAACTTGGTAATAAGTATTACCCACTTTTCTATACACATTCACAAATGGGGATTTGACATAAGATATTTGAGTGGATTAATCTTAGTGATGACATGAATCTCATTATGAAGTAAAATAATGTTACAATATTTTTATGGTAAAACAAGGGGTGAGATAAAGTTTTGATGGTAGTATATTTTTTCTCGTAATCAAGAAATGCGTGACTAATGTAGTAAATGGCACATTCACAATGATTTCCATCGCACTGTGAAATGAAATCACCTATTGCATGATTGATGGTGAAGATGTATAATAAGAGGGATTTGATATGTAAATGGGAGGCATAAACTTAAGTGGACTGAGAAGATATCCTTTAATTGTATTATTTAAAAAAAAACATTTATCTCTTTCAATTTTGGTATCTTTCTTGAGTAAACTTATAAAATATTATGTTTTATTTGACAATTGGGTTGCAAAATGTCTAATACCTTGAATTTGACCTTACAAACATCAAATTTGCTTGAAATTAGTTAGTGGTATAATATATAGGATAAATTTGTCATACTTCAATGCCTCTTTGAGAAATGATAAAACCCAAAAAATTTCCTGAGGATACTCTAAAAATACATTTTTTATAATTTAAACATATGTTATATTACCTTATTCTTTCAAATATTTATTGTAAATCAATAGCATGGTCTTGTTGATGTTCTGATTTGGATAATAAATCATCAACATGATAATCAATTGTTTTATGTATGCAATAATGAAAAATGTGTGTCATAGATCATTGATAGGTTACTCATACATCTTTTTATCCAGTAGGCATGAATATATAACAAAATATCCCCAATAGTGTAATGAATGACATCTTTTCTTGATCCTCATGATTAATATTGATTTGGTTGTATCTAGAAAAACCATTCATGAATGATAACATTTAATATCATACCTTATAATTTATAATCATATCTATGTTAGGTAATGGAAAATCATAGTTAGGATAAGCATTATGTTGTACCCAACATATCCCCATTCTCTTTTTTAGAATAGGGACCTAATATCTTTCTGAAAAGGTATAAGTTTGTCTTGATAGTATTATAAATGAAATATTTATATATTTCACTAAATTTATTATTTGACAAACCTAAGAACATGCTTTATTTGTGGACTAAACTACTAATGTTTTTTGGAAGTTGTGTATATACGTGTCTCGGCTTACTCTAGTCTTCAAAGAATTTTTTTGGTGAATTTGTTTATCAAACATATTTGAAATGGTACTTAGAAAGATTTGGTATTTTTAAATTTTGTTCATAATCCTATATTTTATAGTTTTTATCACTTTTCACCTATATAAACCTTAGCATGAATTTACTCTTCAGAGTTTGTTCCTAGGTTTTGTTTGAGATAATTGTTCAGAGAATCAGTTTATAGATTGAATTTGCCATTTATTCTTTAGGATCCAAGTTTTTATAAGTTTCACACTTAAATTCATGTTTTTATTTAGAGGATTTACTCATCAAAACTCCTTAGATAAATTACATGGCATGAAACTAGTTTTTGACTGGAGTGTTTGAAAAAATTGTTCGGCAAAATTATTCAAAGAAAATACGTGATTCATTTTGGTCTTTGAAAAAAGTGTTTGATGAATTTGGGTATTCATGTAAATTATTCAAGGCTTTTTTCTATCTCTTTTTTTCCTTTGGAAAAATTGGTTGTAACTTTTATTCGATAGAATCATTCGCCTTGCAATCATTGTTTTAATGTTATATCTCAAATCCCAAATTTTGAGAGCCTATGTGGCATAGTAAATCAAAGAAAAAGAAGGAATGAAATAGAAATTAGAAAAAATCAATGATTTGGCACTCCTATTAATGATCAATATTGCCTATGTGTCATACCCACCAAATAAAGTGGCAAAGTTAGAATTGAAAAAACAAATCAAAGTTATAAATGTCAAACATTAATGGTGCACAAACTGGAAATGAATGTCAAATCCATATCAAATAATTGAATACAAATTATGTTATAATTGACCAAAATCCAAATTCAAACATGATTGTGTCCCTACTATCAAGCCTTAGAAACTAACATTTTGAGCACATAGTACACCCAAGAGAGCTGAGCTGCTAATTTAAAAACTAGGACATTGTTAATGCAATCAATTAACAATGGAATACTCATCAAAGACATTCTGAGGATCCTTTCCCCAATCAATATTTTATATCAAAATTTTTATTAAATACAAGGATACATTCTTTTATATTTTAGTATTAAACAATTACTGCAATAATTATTCAACACTATGGGAGGTAATTCACTAGGTTAATGCACACACCCACAAAGATAGTTTGAATCCATCTCAATAAAAATTTGTTTTAGACCTCATCCCATTAAATAACCAAGGTATATAATTTTAATTAATAAAGATAGAGGTCATGCCATTCATTTATCTCATATGAGACTTATTCTTCACTGGTAAGGTGAATAGAGGTACATTCTTGCACCATTTAGAGCACAAGATAGTCATGACATGCATCTCAAGGGATGAATTTCAAAGGTATCTCTTCCTCCCCATTGTAGATGATACTTATGATTTGAATAGGGTAGTATCATGGAAGAAATAGAAATCAATTTATAAAATACTAAGTAGTTGGATGGTTCCTAAGGAGACCATTAATTTAAAGGATAAACAACCTATGCTAGTGATAAAATTTAAGTTGGGAATACATATTGGTATGGCCCTCTTAAATAGGTTATTCAGTTATCCTAGAATTGAATTCCTCCATAATGATTGGATTATATTTCTCAACTTACTAATGACCTCATATTTGGCATTCACTCTAGGTGAATTAATTAGTGCAAGATTGTGTGGCATGTGCTACATAAGGATAAGAAGACCCAGGGTGGCCATTTCTACATGATGTCCTATCTTCTCGATGTTGTACTTGGCATAGTTTATGTTCACATTTGGTCACTCTAGAGACTAGTTCTATATTCTATCAAGAATCATATATGTGATTCTTATTCCTTCATGCACATATAGGTATGCACTCAAAACATTATATACATTACAGATGATGTCTACCCCCCGGTATGGATAGCCATCCATGAGTCCTCTCTACCTAGGATATCCAAAAGTATTATGGAAACACTATTGATAAGGGGGGATCATTGATTTTACCCATATTACACTATGATTATGGTCATAGGTCATAAGGTAACACCCCTATGCCTCCCCAAGTATTTACCCAACAAGATGGTAGAGAAAAAAAAATTCCAATCAATTATGGTGGGTAATAGATGAGAATATACATAAGATCAAGAATAAATACTTTCATGGATCCTACCTCATGATTGGGAGAATGTGCTACATAAATCACAAGCATCTATATGAAGCTGGTAGGTATAAGGATTATTACTCACTGGCTACACTACTACACAAAGACTTGGGTCCACATGGTCAAGTATAGAAACACATCAAGGGCCTTTCCTCATCAACATGAGCTTTATGATCATGATTTCTTATTTCTTAATTTTAAATATGATTCCTAAGTCAATAAATGGGAACAAATAGTCAATTTAGCTGAATACCTCTTCAAAATCATTCAAGGGAAACCTTTTATCTCAATTTTTGATAGAAAAACTAGACTCCCACTAACTAAAATATGGGATAAATTGTAGTAGGATCAAGGGTAACCCTCATAGACACCCCCTATGGCACTCAAAGTAGTAAATAAGGAGCTAAAAATCCCTGATACTTCACTTGGGGGAGCAAAAGATGACCCCATTTATCTTGATTCTTTAGATTCTGAGGAACCTACCCAAAAAATTGACACATCAATCCTAGAGGCTACTACTATGGTTATATCAATCACAACAACATAAGAGGTACCTTCCATAGTTGTAAAAATAACATTTTTATACAAGATGAAGTTGAGGGATCACCCCCTCTAAAGAGTCAAGTTATTGAGTCACCTTTAGTAGAAGGGCCATCAATAGAGGTAGTGAGAGGTGAATCCATGGATGAGGAGGTAGAAATTTCAATATTTAAGATCCTAAGCCTTCAAGACACTAAAGGAAAGCACCATTACATGAGGAACCATCAAGTTAGAAAGTAGCCATTTCATTTTCCACTATTATTATGTCTTGTGTTTCTCCTTTTATTATTAGTACATTTAATTGTGTGTCCCTTAGTCCTAGTGGTTCCCCTTCCCTTTTGGTACCCAAGGTATAGGTGGTTTCTTCTCAGCTAAGTGCCCAACTAACTCTACTTGTTCCCAAGATAGAGGATACTTATTCTACCCCTATTATTCCTATTCCCCCTAATGTTTCTACTTCCCCAATTAGGCTCCCTCAAATTGTATCTTTTGTATCCATTCTATTATTTCTAATATGGTTCCATCCACCACTATCCCATGTCCCCCAAAGACTAAGAAAAGGGAAACCAATAAGTTTATGGGAGTAATATCAAGCCCTCAGCTTCATGTTTCATCTATTCAATTGGGTTTACCAGTGCTTCCCCTGAGTTCCTCTTAGGATACTACTATGATAATAGTGAGTAAGGCTAATATAAAGAAGCCAAACTATATAGTCCACCCACTACCTCAATATGGTGGAATAGACTAGTCTAAAATAATTTATCCTTCATTTTTTAAACCCCTAATTGAATAAGCTTTAAAAAAAACCTCATGACAGTTTTTTGGTGAGGATACATTTGAAGACACTCAACCCACATATGCAACCTAGCCATTCCTCCCATAATGGGAAATAAATATCAATCAACGGCTTCTAGAAGGTCTAATATTAAAATTATAGAGTTCCCCACTATAAGCTCTATATTTAAAAAATATACAGGGAGTGTACAAAGGGTAAGGAAGAGGAAATTAGAATATAAGACTATAATCAAGGTCATATTGTAATAAATACAAGATATTTTTACCTTATCTAAAAGGAGGAATAGGAAATTTGGGTAGTCCCCATACATAGAGGATTTCAATTCCTATTTTGAAACCCACAAGGATGCTCTAGTTGAGATACAAGAATGAGCTAACATGGATAGAAAGGAGATGGAGTAATAAATATAACAAATAAGAGAACAATATTATACTATGCATGTTCTTGTATAGATAGAGATAGATGTAAAAAATTCAACATCTAGATTTTATAATATCCTAGAGGCTATTACTAAAATGAGGGCAGAATTGGTACCTCATATAGTTGAAACCACAAAATTGTCTAATTCTTTAAAATAAGATGAAAATAAATTGAATTTTCTTATTCTATATACAACTAATGAGGCTTATGCCCACCTTAATCTGATAGTACCATTAGAGGCTACTAATGCCCTCAACTTAGTATTCATTAGGACATAAGAGGCCAAAGAATGGATTACAGTAGATGAGGTAGTAATACATAAATACGTAGAGCATGAAACCCTAATTTTATATATTTTGGAGGAAATAAAGCTCTCATAGGTTAGGGATTCCATGGGTAGACTCATTAGCAAGGTTAATTTTTATTAACTCCTACATCAGGCTTCAATAAACATCAAGTAGAACTTATAAGGAATGACATTAGAATAAATAAAATCCAAGCTAAATTTTATGAGGAAAAAGGTCACATAAGTAGAAATATTTATAGTTAATTATATAAATATGAAGGATGAACATACAATGCTTATTGAATAAATTAATAGGGTGCATATACCCCCATTATTTAATATAGAAATCATTAGGTACTAGCATGACATTAGAAACAAACACTTTCAAGTGTTTGAAGAAAAGAAGAAAGCTGATGCTTCAAGTTCTACTTCAACATAAGCTACATCTTCAATGCCTCCAATAACTAGCAATGCCATGCAAACACATAACAAGCCCTAGTTGAAGGCTAATTTCATATATAGACATACATATAGTATTAATTTTTTAACTTATAGTTTACTTATTCTTAACACATAAATATAAAATTTTCCTAATTTATTTTTAAGAATGCATAAATTTCATTATTGACTTATTTTGGCATAGTTGTAGTTGATTGTGAGTATGCATCCATGCAATTTTGATACTAAAAATAAAACTAAGATTTTAATTACATAAAGTAGCTATGAGTTTTCATGGACTTGGTGGATGAGGTGACCCACTCCCCAAGTCTATATATTCATGTAATTATAAATTCCAAAAGGTTGGAAGTTTTATCAATACAAGAAGAAATTAGTTTTGATTGCCATGCAACTATGTTGGTATTCTTTCCTTACATTTCTATGTTATTAAGGTTTTTTTTCTTGGTTTTATTAATTTATTATTTTTAAGTGTGCAAATATATGGATAATTCCAGTTGTTATCATTTATGTATACTAATCTTAGATATGTAAAAGCTATTGAAAGTTAGTATATTTCATTGATTTTAAGCAATTGGTTAAAACTATGTTAATATTTTGAAGTGTGTAAGAGTGTTTTATATCTAGTATATTATTATATGTGTGTGTCATAGCTTCCCTAAACACCTTATTTGTCCAAGTTGTAATCTCCCAACTAAAGGTGTGTAATAACAACTCTAAAGGGATCAATCTTTAGTTGACACCACTATGTTTCCTATACCATTTTCCCTAGACTGCCTAATTATGTTTGCTTGTGAGTGTGCAATACCTATAAATAACAAGCATTGGTTCTATAAATACTTTTCCACAAAGGAAACAACCTATAAGTGACCCCTTGAGACCACAAAATATCTTATACTCTACCTTTCCCTCCTTTTGAATTTTTTTTGATTGAGACCTTCCCACTCTAAAATAATTACCACCCATCCATCCCACTTACTTAGGTTTGATTTCTTCATTGGGATTAATTTCACTATAAATAAATCCAATTAACAACATGCATGCTCTACTTATTATTCCACCACAATTTTGTTTAACCCATACCTATAACTCATGCACTAGAGTGTATTTTATCTTCATTGAGATCTTAAAATGTTGGAGTAGCTACCTTATCAAATCTATGGATGTGCACAAGAACCACATCAGTAGAATAAAAAAAGTTGGTGCTAAAAGGAGAGCCACTTATTTGCCTTCCATAAAAAGAGGTTATTTCCTATGTTTGAGTTTCATTGGAGAAACCTAGGAGATTTACTTGGTCTAAGGCCCAAACCAATCTTTTAGTTTCCGCTTTATCAGCACATCAAAGGCCTAGATCTGTATTTATTGTTCTTAATATACCTAGGGATATAAAACCATATCCAATAATAAATATTCATCCAAAAAATCATCCTATGGCCCAAAAATAACCTTGGGTAGTTAGATCTACCATTACCATCCTAGGAGATGTGCACAATTTACCTAGGAATCAAGAAAAGTATTTGCCTTCTATATGCAATCAGAAATGCATCATGTCTATAAATCAATCTTGGCTTGAAGAAGATAGAGAATACCTACACTTTCAATTGGGAATACATTTTTTAATTAGGGGCATGACCAATATGGGTATTTACTAGACCTAATTAGGGGATCACTTGTCACAATACACCATGCTAGGAAGGGTTCCAAAGCCTACAATCAAACACAATCATGCAAAAACCCTAAAAGAGTCCTATGTTTAATGTTCACTCTATTATAATAAAAAATAAATTAAATCTAATCTATTTCTCACCAAATATTATGGTATAAAATGGGGG
The DNA here is from genome assembly GCA_037957365.1 of Torreya grandis. Classification (NCBI taxonomy): domain Eukaryota; kingdom Viridiplantae; phylum Streptophyta; class Pinopsida; order Cupressales; family Taxaceae; genus Torreya; species Torreya grandis. Next base: position 2,751,478 of record JARHVA010000572.1, read on the forward strand.
TTAGAAACAAAAAAAACTATAATAAACATGCATAGAAGACACATACTCATGTTATTGTATATAGAATCTTAATGCATGGGAGAGAAACACAACTACATTATATATCTACTCTTATAAAGGATAAATAAAGTTAGGAATACTTACCTTTAAAGATGAACTTTCCAAGACTCAATATCTCCCTTGGCCAAGGTACTTTGCAAGAGATTATTGTGGTATGTAAGTATAACAAAGAAAAATCAGCTCTAGGCTACCTAGACTATCTATGCATCTAAAAAACTTCTCCACAAGACAAGATCTGTATCTCCAAATAAAGTATGGAACCCTAAGATTTATTCCTTAATTAAAATGATAAATAATTACATGTTTATTCTTACTTATTTTTCTTTTCCTCTCTTATTACAAATGGTTAGAAATGAACTTGTATATATAGGTGAATCTTGCCCTAAATCCTTCTAAATATGTTAGTTGTACAGGGTTAACCTAATCAACCCTATATGTTTTTAGGAGATAATTTACTAGGTATAAATCTAGGTTGATCAAAAGGATAAAAAAGATCCTAATGAAAAATACCCCTATATAATACAGGGTCAACCCAGTTAACCCTACATAGTAACTAGAGGATGAGAACTATACAAGGTTGACCGAGTCAACCTAGTATAATCAACAAGTAAAAGGGGGTCAAGGCAAGATCAATGAGGATAAAGCATGGAAAATGACTAGAATGGGTAATAATAAAAATAATAAGCTTAGGGTAAATGGTTTTAAGAGATGAGTTTATATGTGGCAAGTGGTAAAAGGGACAATAATCTTATGTAGCACCAATTGTCTGCCTACCCCTTTCTTAGAGTACCCATTAAGGTATGCACTTAGAGAGATTAATACTTGATGGGAGCCTACAAGATAAAAAGTGTCAGTAATTGATAAAAGTTTTAAAATATTATGTGTATATATATGCCCCACTTGAAGCTCATAACATGTCATGTGAGTGCAACACAAGATGGTGCTTCAATAAATAAAACATGATAACACCCAACAATAATGCTAAAAAAAGTCCAAAAAGTAGAAAATAAGATAAATGAAAGGATATAATTTAAAACCACATACTTTTACTTACCTTAGTTCTATAGATAAAGAAGTAGACTATAAGAAAAAAAGAAGGTTTCTAATGTGAAGAACACTAGGTGAACCTATAGAAGTTAGTGAAAAGAATAGAAATAAATTGAATTTTTTTAAAGATAGGCATATAATAGTGGAAAATATTCTCTACTTCATCATGAATGTAACACATTTTATGGTTTTCAAAATGGATGAGTACAAATAAAGATATATATAAAATAAATAATCTGCCTAAAAATAAATCAAGAATTTATATTTTGAAAAGTTTTTTTAAATAGAAGAAAAGAGAAGTCATTTGGCTATTTTGACTTGTCAAAGACAAAAAAAAAAAGAACTCTAGAGACCAAATAAGATAGGATGGTGTGGAGATGACATGCTAGATGAGGAGGGGCTCCAGAGCGGTAACAGGTGCACTACAGGTATGCAAATATGAATCTTAAGCTAGTTTTTTATTATTTTAAACAAGTGTATTTTTAGAAAAATGTAATTTTTAGCATTTCTAGATGTCAAAATGAAGCAAAATTGGATTTTTTAGGTAGGAAAAATCAATTAGGCAAATGGTTTTGAAAGAATTATGAAGAAAATTTCTAGAAGGAATTTTTTTAGGATAATGCAAGGGGTTAGAAACTAGAAACAATTAGGTCAGCTTAGATGACCCAATAGGTTAAAAATAGGCAAAATCCACTCTATCGACCTAGTAGGTGTATGCTAACCCTATACATTTTATAGACTACCAACCTAGTATAGTTTGTTGACTAATTAAAAAAAGTATAGAAAGTAATGTAATACTAGGGAGGGGAAAATAAGATGGTTGACTTATATTTTTAAGTCAACTAGGTCAAAAATAGAGAAAATTTTGTCAAAGTAGGTTGACCAAAGAACTAAAATGGTACAAAAATGCATGCAAAAGGTTGAATGAGGGACAAAATGGCCCAAAATGACCAAGTAAGGGTAAAAAGGACTAAATAGGCTAAAAATAGGTAAAAGTAAATGAAATTAAATTAATTTAAGCTTGTTTTTATTAAAATTGTAAAAAAAATGTATTTTGACTATACATGACACAGAAGATCTAATACATATTTTATTGTTTCTTGGTTGTAAGGATAACCTAGGTTTTGGAGATTGGTAGACATGTCTTGGATATCAAATCTACTGGAGCATCTAACCATAGGATATAGATCTAGGCTAGTAGTTGTAGGCCTAAGAGGGATAGCTAACTTGTGTAGGATTCCCCTAAGCTCAAATCTATTAGTCATCTTCTTTGAATACTGGGAATGACTAACTAACACATTCATATGGGAGGTGGATGGGGATGTGATAGAGGTAGCTATCACTCTAGAGGATGTGCATGCCATTTTAGGGCTATTGATAGAAGGAGCATCAGTGACTACAAGCATACTAGATAGCTTGGAGGAGAGGACAACCTTAGCTATGTGGGTTATAAGCTTGAATATGATATTAGCAGGTAGCTAATTTAGCATTTTTGATGTATAAGAATCATATATTATAGATATTTGAAAGGTTATAATAGGACTTGTGACATAGTGAGTGTTATGTCATAATTCAAATGATAAGGTACCATTATTCATGGTAGCCTTAAGAAAGATGATATTAGAGGATGGCATGCTATATGATTTCAGCTCTATCATCTAGGCCCAACTTATACATGATCTATATGAGGTTCTAGTCAAAGGGTATAAGTTGATAGGACTGATCATATTATTGATGGCTTAGATCTATGAGAGGTTTCCCATGTATCAATTGGATGGGTTGTCCTTTGTGATTGATGGTAGGTCACCTCAAGTGTGGAGATGGAGAGAGGAATAAGTAGTGAAGGTTGTGTCCCACATGCTAATGTTGTAAATGATGTTATGTGTAGACATAGTGTGGTAGCCATATGGGCACATAATGACTACATGGTTGAGATGGTACATAGTTGCACTAGCTATAGTGAGGATAGAGGTGATTGAACACTATACCTAATGGAGAGAGACACATCCAGTGGCATGAGTATCAAGACAAATAGGCTTACCTCATCTAGTAGCATTGATATTAATGCCCAAGTAGTGGTCTTGGCATGTGATAGAGCCATGGGGAGAGGGGAATAGGGCCACTAGAGATGAGGTCAAATCTCAGACCATATCATGAGTGACCATGGATTGGGCGAGCATGATAGGGAGTAGAGTAGGAGGAGAGGGATGGAGATGTATTAGCACCAAAGTTACCACCACTATCTCTATAGCAAGATGAGATATGATGATTAAGGGCATGGTTTTGATAGAAGTAAGAGGATTAGGAGAGAATGGAGACTATCACCATTCCTGATGACCTAGTAAGTGAGTTAGAGGAGAGTTGGATGATAGAGATGCCACTCAAGCATAGGTTGAGGCAAATGCAAGCTATGATAGCTAGATTTGAGCTAAGGAGGTGACCTACAAAGGAGGTGTTAGGAGGTCACATGGATGGAGACTGTGCTAGGTATTCATGTGGATGGCAAGACCATAATGGATGAGACATATATAGGTAATAAAGATGATTAAATTATTTCTTAAGTTTTTATTGTAAAATAAAGACTAGAGGTAAATAGATATTGTGAGATATGATAGTGATCTAATATATATCTAGGTGTGATTTTATAGGTGTAGCTCAGGATGAGGAGGAAAGGTGAGGGTCCCTTATGAGGGTATCACTTCATGACATCATGGATGATATTATGTAGTTCTATGACCCTACTGAATTAAAGGACCCTAGTGTACCATTTTCTCCACTTCAAGTGAGCTAGTTCAAATTAGTACAAGAGGCACTGAAGTAGATACAATCATAGAGAGAGGACGTAGACACTTGTACATATGGGTATAAGTGAGATATGGGCATGATAGGCCTTGGTAGAAGAGAGAGATGCACATATGGCTATAGTGATACATATGACACATGCATATATAGTGTCCCAAACCTAGTTGGTGTAGGCATAAGTGTAGGTAGTGAACCTATAGGGATAGGTAGAGGGATTGAGATATTAGATGGAATCCTTCCAACTTACTATTTAGAGGAGTCATATTGAGGTCTCATCAAGTAGTGTGGCTATGCCAAAAGATAGATAGGATGGATCCCAAACATAGAGCTGGAGCATTATATGTGGTTATATTTATTATATTAAAAACTCATAAGATATATATGATGTATCAATTTGGCATATTGATGTTGATTATGTATGTTTATCATAATTATGGTTGTGGCTATGGATGTTTTGGATATATTTTTTTTAGCACATGTATTTAGCTATTATTGTATATGCTATTGGAAATATATGATATGTGGTTTATTTTCTAGAATTATGTAGGACACATGCATGTTTAAAAACAAACATGCAAAAAGGATTTGTAAAATATAATCAATCAAAAATGTACTACACATTAATTCAAGTTGGGAAATGTTTAATGACAATAAAATGACTATGTATAAATAACCAAGAGATGGTAAAACAAGATGGTAAAAAGGAATTTGTTTTTAAACCAAAGTGAAATATTTTTGCACCAAATAAGAATAGGTAAAATCATACTAAATCATGTTGGGAAGCGTGAAAACAATGTAATAAAATGGAAGGTATGAAAAAGGGCACAAATGGTATTAATTTTTTTTAATTAAGTCAATCAATTATATTAAATCATGTTGGGAAGTATAAGAGATAGACATAATTGGTAAAATATTGGTCTTAAATTTATCACACTAATTCAATTTGGGAAGTACGAAAAATTCAAGAAATGGTTGTATTGTTACATGCACTTGAAAAATAAGAAAATAAGAGCAAAAGAGAAATTAAGTAAGCATAAAACACACTAAATCAAGCTAGGAAGCATGTCAATAATGTGTAACTTCATAATTAATCACATCTTATTTCATATTTGACACATGTAATTTTGATTTTACTTGTATTATTAGAAACTTTTGTGAGTAAAGCCAGGTCCTATCCATGGTCTTATACTACAACTCACAAAGAGAATACCACTCGGGTGGAATAAATAGGAAAATTTAGTTAACAAAAGATGTGGGTAATAGGAAGGAAAAAAGTGGTAATTTTTTAGGATGGTTGCATCCTATCTATGATCTTATAATGAAACTCACAAATCAAATCCGAAGGGGAGTGATCAGTAGAAAAATAATATTTTTCAAGAGGAAATATGAGGGAAATAGGTAATGAGAAAGGGAATGTAAAAATCAAGACTTAAGCATCTTATGAAAAGACCTTAGGAGACAAGAGGCATATTAAGGACATGAGAAGACACTAAGTGAATAGTGACCATCAATGTATAAAGGAAACCTATTTTATATAGACACAAAGCTTTGTAGGAAAATAAGCATGTTACTAATATCAACCCATGAAGGTAGATTAGTACAAGAAAATGAAAATAGACATACCTTCCCACAATGGGTTCCCCATTCTTCAGGACCCTTTACAAAGCCATCAATCTACTATGAAGATTGGTTACTTACATGAAAAAGTAGGTAGCACTAAAATATTTATTTATTCTCCTCTTCTATTCTACTAGCCTACCACACCCCAATGTACCTTAGCTCTACTGTGAGGCTAACTATGGATTTTGATCTTAAACTAGAAGAAGGAGATGTGAATTGAATGACATATTTTACTATGATTTCACTTTTAAGATATTTTTTGCCTTTTTATATCATTTTATTTTGTAAAATGATTTGTCTTTTAACTTTTTATGGATTCTTAAGACTCTTCCTCCATATGGATTTGGAATGACCAATCATGAGAGATGTAGTGATACACATGAATGAGCTTTAGGCTAAGTCTAAAATAAAATAACTAACCAAAGACAAATATTGAGTAGGACACCTAGGCTTAAAAATTAACTAGCATGTGATCTCAAGTCTCAACTATGTATATGCTTAGTTTGTGAAAAAAGAAGGGAAAAAAGGAGATCCAAAGTGGACCGGTGAAAAGAGAATATAATGAGATACATTATTTGCTAACTGATGACATGGTAAAAGGAGACAAGAACCAAAGGGAATATGGTCTATATAACCAAGTCACAATGAAAATTATCTATGAAAAATAAAGATAAGAATGCAAACAATCATGAAGACATAAGAAGAGAGTTTTGAGAAAAAATCAATAAAGAAAGAGAAAGTAATGATAAAGAAAGATAATTATATGTAAAGATAAATGAAAATATAAACATGATATATTATAAAAGGTAAGATCACTATATAGGAATAATTTAACATAGTGTCAAATGATATAATAGATAGATAAGAATTAAATTGGATCATACATCCAATAAAAATGTAAATGTAAAGGCACCATGCATGTGCTCATAAGTACTAATAAATATGCCCAAACACATTATCTAAGACATCAAGTAAATATCTATGAAGTTGGATATGAAATATTTATAATGTCTCATCAATCTTAAATGAAAAATAAGAAAAGACTTCTCGTCTAATCTCCGCAGCTAAAAAAGTAGGACTACTCGATAGATCATGCTAAGGAAAATTAGACAAGAGATTATTGAGAGAATGTGTGGGAGTGGGCTCTATGATAAATATAGGAATCACCAGTGGAGAAGGATCTATGGGTGAAGGACTTATAGGTGGATAAAGATCCATGGGTGAGGGAAGGTCCATAGGTGATGGAATCATGGGTGGAGGCATAGAAGGTGACAAAGGGACCACAGGAGGAGATGGAGCCACTAGAGTTAGAGACATGGGATAATAAATACAATCCTTCTTATAGGAATGACCTATGGGAGGAATGGAATAAGGTCTAAGAATAGCTATAAGGTGATCCTTAAGGTGTTATTGAAGGATATGGTAATGATCAGTGTGATGGGTGCCACATTGGTGCCATAAAAAATATAGCTCACCCTACTTAAGTATATATTTATGTAGAAACTTTTGGGGAGGTGTTGATTTGTCTAAGGTAGGAGAAGAAGGATGTAAAGTATCACTATATTTTTGAAACTTATGACAATAGGTAGAATAATTATTATTTGTCCCATAGAACCAACAAATATGCTTATGAGTGGTCTTAGGAGAAGCACTCAAAGAAGGAGGTATAGAAAAGAGTGGAATAAGTCAGAGAGTATTCATTAGCCCATTTTTTGGGTCACAGAGCCATATTAGGTAAGGGAATAAAACCATCACCAAGATAAGGTGGAAATGGAAGAGGAATGGAACTAAGCTCCATAAAAGAAGAAATGGGATGAGAATCATGGGTGGGCTCAGCAATAGTAGGAGTGGGAACAAGCTCAACTATAGAAAGAGTAGGAAGAGGCTCAACTATAGTAAGAGTGGGAATGGGCTCCAATAAGGGCTCTACTAAGGGAGGAATGGGATCTATAAAAAGTCTAAGGAGGGTTCCACTAATATTAGGAATAAACCAACTATAGTGATCAGGGAACCTAGTAAAATAGTAAGCTCTGGTCATAAAATGATCCATGAGCATACACCTATGAGGTTCATAAAAAAATAAAGGTGTTGGAACCATATATACCTTATGCAAAAGAGGAAAAATGATAAAATTATGAAATATAAATGAAGGAAGACAAGAATATATGTGAAAAGGCTTAAGTACAAAAGAATGATAATGGAAAATCTTGGCATCACGGGCTTATACAATACCACCTAAAAATGGATCATCTAGGTAATAACCATCATTATAATTTGGGGTATGAATATTAATGACACAAGTAGGGATAACCTTGTCATCCAAGGAAGTGTCAGGAATAGAATGTTGAGTCTTGGTTAAGACTACAACATTATCATTGCAAAGAGGTTTATAAGAAAGAGGCTATAAATAAGCAAGAATATATGAGATGAGGTGAGGTGAGAGATAATTTTTTTTAATCTTTAGGTTAATATTATGAAGATCATCATCATTATAATCTAAGATGTTAGTGATAATGTTCCCAATGAGTTTGGGATGCCCATTATAACCTTGATTCAAATTAATGGGAAAATTAAGATGGTGAGACTCATGGAATGGAATGTTGGGTAAAGGTTCAAGAGTAAGAATCTTGAAGACACCATGGTCTTGGAATTTTATGAAATTTCAAGTGTTAGTATCATGTTGAACCATATAAATGGCTTCATTATGAGGGAATTTAATGCATTGGTAGGTGGAAGAAGTAACAGATCTCATACGGTGAGTCCATAGCCTACCAAGCAAGATGTTATATAAAAGGGGAAAGTTAAAGATCATCACCTTCACATAAATGGTGATAGGTGGCATGGTAATGGTAATAAAACACAACCTAGAGAAGGAATTTGAATTCTATCATATCCTTGGTAGGTCTTGAATGTAGACTTTTAAAGAAGTTGAGAGAGGCAACACAGGTGTTGGAACCTTCATCAATAAATGCATGCTTAACTTGGATATCACCTATTTGAACACTACTGAATAAGGGAGGATCATCTGCATAAAGTATAATCTAATCAAGAATCATAAAATCTAAAGGAAATTTTAAGGAAAGAGAAGTGTCTATAGTTTCATTGATGTTGATAGATATCTCTTCACATTGTTGTAATATACTATCTTCGAATCCAAATAAGGTTGTCTCCCATCTAGCTATGAGAGGATGAGGGACATTCATCTCAAATAATAATTGTATAATATGGTTTCTATGATGTGGATAAGTCTTCATAATCTCAAGGAATGGAATTTGGGATGGGATATTAGTGAGTTCCGCAACGTGAACCCACTCATCATAACCCATAAGAAGGTTGTTAGATATAGGTGAATAATGATTAAGGAGGTCCTTGAAAGGAGAAGCTGAAGTGCATTAGAATTTTTGTTGGTAAGAATAAAAATGTTTTGAATAATGTTTTAAGTCATGTTTTGATGATGAATTAGCTTGTTCAAGTTGATTTTGAGAATTGGTAGAATAAGTGTTAGTAGAAATTTGATTATCATTAGTGATGGAAGATGAAGGAAGCGTGGTAGAAATATAATAGGAAGTGCTATCAAAGGGAGAATTAGAAATTGGATCATAAAAAGTAATAAGGTAATATTTCCCCAACTCATTTAAATGATTTGGAGAATAATCTTGGATAACATGATATGTTCTAGAGGAAAGAGGATTTTAGATAGGTTGGGAATTGATAAAATAAACCACCCTTCACATATTATTAATGTTAACCAAATTCTCTTTATAATTGGGTTCAACAAGATCTTCTACATTATTGGTAGAATGGGTGGCTTTGTCTTGATTATCTTGGATAGGTTGATGATTAGGAAAATGGTCTTTGTAGATAGCTAAATGAGCATTGGCTTGATTTAAAGATTGAGATTTATTGTGTGATTTATAATCTTTAAAATTAATTTCATAATATTTTTGACACTTTAAAATGATAGAATCATGATCAAAATTTGGACCAAAAAGAAATTCCATAGCTAAATTATGAAGTTGATTACAGGTCTCATGAGAATCACCCCAACTAGTATGAAACCAACAAAACTTGTTAGAATCATACTAGGATTTCATAGGATATGTAGGGTCAAGATCTCATGGAAGAGGCCTAGGTAAACACTTCGATAATTAAAATGAAGATGGAGGTTTATGAACATTAATTTTGTTTGGTGCATATAAGTGAGGATTGGTATATTATTAGAAATGGGGAGTTGGTTATAATGAAGGGGTAGGAATGAAAGCTTGAACATTATGAATGGTGTCATAAGAATTTGTAACACCGTCATTGGTAACATTGTGATTTTTTCTTAAATAAGAGATGAGGACCCATAGAAGGTTAGGGTGGATCAAATTGATGCATAATAAAATCTTATCATTTAGCTTGGTCAATATCCTCCTCTAATGTACGTGGAGAGAGAGTGTAGACCCGATATTTAAGTTTAGGAAAAAGGTCATTGGTAAAGAGATGGAAAATATTATCATCAGCCATGTTATGTTCACATTTGTTTGACAAAATTTTCCACCTTTTAACAAAGGCTTGAGCAGTTTTATTTTCAAGTTTTTTTCAATTTATGAAGTGGGCCAAAGTGTTTTTAGGAAGATCACTAGTTTGGAATTCTTGAACTAAATCATTCACTAAATCTTCCAAACTAGTAATGGAATGATTTATATTTTTTTTTTACCAATCTAAAGCATCACCTATGAGAGTTTTGGCTAAGATTTTGGTAGCGGCAAAGGTGTTCAATTTAACCCAATCATTATAAAGATTACTAATTTTTTTAAGAGGAAGGGTGGGATCAGTTCATCCATTATAAGAAATTGTAGGTGTTATACCTCCAATATCAATGTTAGGAATTTGAGTAGTGAGAGGTTCATTTTGGAGATGCTTAATAGCTTTGTTAACCAAAGGAAGTTGATGAATGAGATTGTCTTGAGAATATCAAAGAGGAGGAGGGGGAACATTTTGGTTATGTGTGCCCCACCATCAGTTGAGGATGAGTTTGAAGATGAAGAAAGTGGTCTTTCATTCTATTCATTTGATTGAGTGTTTGTAAAAATAGTTGGTGTGTTTGATTAGCATTTTTAGAATCATTAGAGTTGGTATTCGTGGCTTGGGTATTACTATTGGTGTTGATAGGAGTTTGATATGAATTTTGAGAATGTGTGGTATTAGTGAAATTTTTTTCTTGTGTAGCTAAAGATGGACTAGTGAATGGTTGATAAGAAGAAGCACTAATAACATATTACCTTGGGTAGAAAATGAAGCACTAGTGGAAGGATTAAGGATAATGGATCTAATGAAAGGCCCACTAGATGTAAAACCTACCATGTTAGTGGATATACTAGGCATGGAGGTGGAAGAAGTAAGAGAAGAAGAGGTCATAGTATGAGAAGGGGTCATAATTGAAGGAAGACGCCGAGAATAAAATAAAGTGGTACCCCCAAATCTAATTGAGAATGTAGGAGTAGGTGAATGAGGCTCTTCAATTCGACCACTAATCATAAGATTATAAATAGTAGAAGGATCTTTTCCTCGATGTTAAGGAAATTCAAAGATAAAGAAGATGATTTTGAGGGTATACTCTAATTTGGGTTTCTCTTTTAATGAGAAAAGAGTATTATACTATGAAGAGGTATTAGGAGGGGTCCCATAGTGCATTATACAAGTGGCATTATGAACATTACTAGCATCTAAAATAGGAACCCTACTCTATCTATGGGAGACCCTATGAGGGTTAGTAAAATTCATCATGTCTATTGACTATAACTTAGTATTGTAATCAAGAAGAAATTTCATGATGAAGGGAAAGGAAGAGACATGAGAAATAAAGAAAATCGTAAATTATATAAATATTACAGGGTCGACTAGGTTGACCTAGCATAAAAATAGGGTCTACAAACTATATAGGGTTGATTGTGTCAATCTAGTACATTGAATAGGGGATGGAAAATAAGAAACAGGGTCTACAAACTATACAAAGTTGACTAGATTGATCCAGTACAATGAATAGAGGATAGAAAAAGGTATAGGGTTGACCAGGTCAACCTAGTACAATAAAGAAGGAAAATTAAAAAGCTTATGACAAATTGTGAACTAAAATAAGATAAATTTTGCAAGAAATTTAAAAATAAATAGTTGAAAAGAAATAAATAGTCAATTGGATTAACATTAGCTAATCCAATTGGAGCACACAACACAAAACCTTGAACCAATGTTGGCTAATGTAAGTTTTTGGAATACAAAATACAATTGAGTAAAGAGTAAAAAATCAACTTGGAAAGTAAATAGCTAACTAGTTGTCAACTTGAATGTTTATTAGATGATTAAGATATATTTTAAAATGTGATCAAAATTTGGATGTGATCAAAGAACTAGAATGGAAATCTAAGGATGGTTTCAGGTTGTTTGGGCTAAAAGGGACTCTAGTGACAATGATATAGTCTTGGTATTAGGGCCTACCCCCTCACTTCACACACCATATCGATAAGGGTGTCAAGTGCTTAGCCAAAATATACCATTAACCATGATTTATACTTGACTAGAGATCAAGTCAACTTCCCCCTTAGTGATGAAATCCAAGTAGGTTGGCCTTGGGTAGACAAACATTAAAATTCTTGTTTAAATTTTGTGATTTGTTTGTGTGTGCATAAAACATAAAATAGTGAAACTAAATGATTAATTGAAAACTACCTAATTAAGCTATGTGATCTATTTTAAGCATGAAAATAATAAGAAAAGAAAGTGTGAATTAATTACTATCATATAGGGTAAATTCTAACTTTGAAACAAGGTAAAATGTTGATATATTCAATAATGTATGCATACAATATAGAACAAGGTTGACAAGGTCGATCCTATACTATGGAAGCAAGGTCTAAAAATTAATAGGGTCGACAGAGTTGACCTAGTTATCCAAACAACACATAAAACATAGAATTGGGTTAGCAGGGTCAATCTAGTTGACTATGCAAGGGTAGTTTTAAAAACTACAAACTATGAAAGGAAAGATTGTAATGAAAAAAATAGAGAGACATAAAGGAACCTTGATGGATCAAAGATGTAGAGAATGAATATTTGTGTTCAATAACCTTGATATATACTTACAAATTCTACTAACTGGGTTGATCAATCTTTACAAAAACTTGCTACTGAGTGCCTAAAATATACAAGGTCAATTGGGTTGACCTAGTAGTCTAGACTGGATGTCTAGAAGTTTGAACACTTGTACTGGGTCAACTTGGTTGATCTAGTAGCCTATACCTCAAAACCTATGCACATAAGCTATATATTGGGTTGACAAAGTTGATATAGTATGGAAAATATATGATGAAATAATGAAAGAAATTAAATAAGGTAAAAAAATCTTGTAAGGGTTACTTCACATTAGGTTCATTAAAATTTATGTAATAAGAAATCTATCATGTCTATAAATCAATCCTAGATTAGAGAAGATAGAGCACACATACACTTCTAATTTGGAATACATTTTTTAAGTATGGGTATGACTAATATGGGGATCCACTAGACCTGATTATGGGATCACTTATCTTAATACACCATGTTAAGAAGAGTTCTAAAGCCTACAGTCTAACATAATCACACAACAACCCTAAAAGAGTCTTAGGTTTAATGTTCACTCTTTTCTAATAAATAAGAAATTAAATTTAATCTAGTGCTCACCAAAAGTTGGGGTTATAAACAAAACAAACTAAACAAAACATGCATAGAGGACATATACTCAAATCAATGTATACAAAATCCCAATGCATGGGAGAGAATCACAACTGCATAATCTATCTACTCTTACACAGGAGAAATAAAGTTAGGAATACTTACCTTTAAGGATAAACTTATTGAGCTTCAATCTCTCCCTTGTCCAAGGTGATTTTCAAGATATTTTTTTGATATGTAAGGATAAAAAAGACAAATCATCTCTAGGATACACAACCTATCTATGCATCCAAAAGACTTCTCCTCAAGACAAGATCTATATCTCCAAAGAAATTATAGAACCCTAGTATTTATTCCTCAAGTAGAATGGTCAATAATCATATGTTCATTCACACTTATTATTCTTCACTTCTCTTCTTACAAATGGTTGGAAATGAATTTGTATATATAGGTAGATTTTAAACTATATGTTTTTGTGATATAATTCACTAGGTCCTGAGCTAGGTCAGCCAAAGGGAAAACAAAGCTCCTAATACAAAATACCCCTAAATAATAAGGGTCAACCCAATCAACCTTGTACAATAATTAGAGGCTAAAAACTATATAGGGTTAACCTAGTTACATAGTACAATCAACTAGTGAAAGGGGTCAAGGTAAGAGCAAGGAGAATAAATCATGGAAAATGATTAGAATGGGTAAGACTGAGAAGAATAAGCTTAGGGTAAATGGTTTTAGGAGATGAGTGTGTATATGTAAAGTATAAAAAGGGATAATAATATTATGATGCACTAATGGTCTACTCACCCCTTGCCCGATGGACCCCTTAAGGCATGCACTTAGAGAGATTGAGACTCAATGGGTTCTTATAAGATACAAAGTGTCAATAATTGATAAAAGTTTGAAAATATTATGTGTATACACTTTCTATCTCCATTTTAGGAGGAATAACTATATAAAAAGACATCAAGTCTTTCAAGGCTACTTTGAGATTAATGAATGTTACTAATTAAGATGTTACATGTACTCTTTTACCATTTACCTTATAGGATGTTGCCTATGATTGGTACCCATTATCTACTAGACCTTCACGCTTGTGAAGGTAGTTTTAAGCCTTCGTATTTTGAAGTAACATGGATACAATCCTAGGTTGTGGGTGGATACTTAATAGATTGATTGAATCTCTAAATTTTAAGGGGTTAGCTCCCCTTGATGTATCAATTAGGCTCTCTAATCTACACTACCAACTTCCCAAAGAAGAGGGAAGAAGATAAACTAAAAAGAACCCTATCTAATTGAGGTGACACACCAAAACGTGTCCTTCACTTGTCTAAAATTCACTAAGAAGGATAAATAAAAACATGGACCTGATTTCACTTATCAAATTAAGGTCTCCAAACATCAATATGTCACATAGAGGCTTAACTTGATGCATGATCTAAGGTAGTTGACCAATAGGTCTTTTAAAGACACTAAGGAAATATTACACTTGACATACATACAATATTGTTCAAACACACTATGTAACCTATAATGATGAACTAAAACCTACAAATAGGTAAAGAGGAGATGAAAAAATAAAAGGAATAATGCAATATCATTATCATTTATCAACTAACCATGAACATACACTAGTCACAAGCATTGAGGAAGCATGAATTCAGTCATATTCATTATAAAGAGGCATCTACAATTGTTTTTATGAGTAGGGCCTTACCAAAAATCAGGTTAATGATCCTTACCAATGCTAAAAATAGGCTTATATAGAGATAAAATGTGTGTGTGTGTGTGTGTGTGTGTGTGTGTGTGTGTGTGTGTGTGTGTGAGAGAGAGAGAGAGAGAGAGAGAGAGAGAGTAAAAATCTAAAAACTAGGAAAATATCATTCACTAAGTCCTTATCCAAATCCAACGTAGTAGTTCCTTGATTATATCTTTTATAACCTTTGGAAAATTTCATAGAGGTAGAAATGATACTTGTCTTTAAGTTTTTAATAAGTCATTTAACATTCATTTCTAGTCTTTGACCTATACAATCTCTTATGTATTTGTTTGCATACCCCTATATTCTTGGTGAAGTAGTCACGTCCTTGAAAATAAGATTAAAAATCTTAGTAAAGTCTTCATTACTCTCCCTATTGAAACCTTATCCAATGATTTATGAGGTCTCTCCATCTTTCTTGTGCTATTAGAAGACTCATTGATGCTTATTTGACTCTGTCTCTTTACTAGGCATAAGAAGGAAGGAAGATCTTGTTTAGAGTGTTTGAGACATTTTTAAAATTTCAATAATTATTAACATTAAACATATGACATATCCATACTTTATTAGGTGTAGGATAAAATTGTCAACCTCAATAAAGTTGTTTGAAGATCTTCTATGCTTTAATAGGGTGTTTTAATCACTTAACTCCTTAAACAAAGAGGTGTAGGAGAGAGAAAATTAGGTTTTGAATTAAACCAAGAAAATTTTATCCATGGATTTATTCTCATCATCAATTCATACCTACAATAATGAACTCGGAGCCATTAACCCCTCCAAAATATGTAATTTTGTTCCTTTTGCTTGATTTTCCACCCATTCCTTATAGCCCTAAAAATTATTAAAGCTTCTTTAAAGATCACCTTTATAAAATGAGCACATTTTTTAGGACCCTATATCTCTTTACAGCTCCATACCAAATTTAACTACCTAAACCCAAGTGTAAGTATCTATTTTCTATCATTTCTCTCCCTAATTAAGCCTAATTAGGCCTTCTAGGCCTAGAAAGAGAGATTTGGCCCAAATTACCACCCACATATTTGAAACCTACCAAAATTGTTTGATTCACTTTACCTGGCCTAACACCATCTTCCATGCAAAATTTCAAGTTCTGGGATGTTGTGTAGATGGGCAAACCATGAAATGGCCATTAGCAAGTCTATATGCTTGAGGTGTTGTTTGAGATGTTTTTCATGAAAATTACAAGTTTTATTTATTAAACATGACCTCATGAGACCTTTATAACCCTTAAACAACTCATTAATTGAGATTAAAGTTCTTTATTTCACTCATAGACCTTCACCATTGATCTTTGACTTATAAAACTGAGTCTTTCTCACCTTTGTGCCTAGTGGCCAACTTACGGATGGTTTAGAACTTTAAGAGACCTGTAGAAGAGTTTGAATTATTTTATAACCTCTATCAATTCCCCATAGTACTCTTCAAATTATTTGTATATCACTTCACGATTTATACCCTCACAAATAGGCTTAAAACTATATATTTTGCCTTGCACCGTATGGTACTATACCTGCTCATGTGAACAAACACCTAGAAGTGAAGAAAAGGAGATTTTTGAGTATCAATATGATCATTTTAAAGTCAAATTATTTAATTTTAAATCATTATAAATCATATCTTCTCCATTGGGTCAGTTGAAGGGTTTAAGAATGGTTTTAAGAGGTTTAAGTTCTTAACAATGGTTCATAAAAGACCAGGTTCCATTCCAAAAGATAATGCCAATAATTTATATCATGGGGACCCATATAACATATCATATTTTATTTAGTTACCATTCATCTACTCATGAAATTTATGAGCAAATAAAATGACCTCTTTGAGCTCCTTCTCAAATAAAATGAGGTTATTTTCCTTCTAGTTGATTGTTCATGAAGTTGTGAGACCAAAGGGTTTAACCAATTTCATGTATTTAAATAATGGGACACTTTAAAACATCTCAAGAAAACTCAAGTTACCATACATCCCTTGAAACACATTCTAACCGCTACAAAATTGTCTTTCAGGCTACGATTACTATTTATGAAAGCTGAGGAAGGTTATTTTGGGTCTTAAGACCTCAAAACTCATTTTAATAGTAAAAAAGATTTAAAAATGTTTTATATGATATATTAATTAATATAACATTATCCTACATAATCAATAACCTTTCAAAATGTTTTAAACATTGAATTCTCATCATTGAGGGTTTATATGTAAATTAGACTTATTGACCCTAGAGGTCTATAAACTATGTTTCTCTCCTTATGAACTATATGAAAACTTGATAATCATTGATTCATATACATCCATTTACATTTTTATACATATAAACTCTAGTGATAAATATGTCCTAATTACCTTTTCTTGAGAGTGGCCTTTAGGTCTATTAGTCTCTAATAGATTATTTCCTTGGGCTTAGCCCTATTCTTTATGAGTTTGATATTTTTAAACACCCTAATATAAAATGGATCAATTAGATAATATTATCTCATGTCCCATCAAAAATCATTTCATTAATCACTCATCACCATCACATACAAATTCCTAACCACATTCACTCTTTCACAAAGACTACCTGTAGATGCATTGGTTGTAGGTGTGTATTTTCTGCCCTTATCTTATATGGAGGAATTATATGACTGTAAAAATACCTTAAATAGGTATATTACATGGATTAATATTACTTATTAACTTTTTAAAATCACCTAAACCCTCAAATCTCCTCTCTTGAAAGCTTTCTCAAGCAACCTTAAATAGGCAGGTTGATTATGTTATTTACCTTGCTTGACTATAACTTAACCTTACTTGTGAGTGTTATTTGAAATGTTTATTACTTAGTAAGACTATAATTACATTACATATAACTTCACACTCCAAAACATAAATGATCAACCAAACTTTAAATGTTATCATTTTGTTTCGTACTCATGTTATTGACCTTAGAGCTCAATTAGGCCTAATTAAGCTCAGTTGTAGGTGGCTATTTTGGAGCTTGTATGGACTGTAGATAGGTATGTGACATGGTTGGTAACATGATCAAAATGATCCCAAAACCACTTACTGACTCAATTTCACCTTACCAAACTTGTAAAAGCTTTCAAAGAGTTTGATAAATATGGAAATCAACATATGAACTTTACCTTAAAAATTATTAATTTACCTTAATTTCTACTAAACTATAATTAAGGTTTTCTTTAATGCTTTTGGATTTTACCTTGGTGAATTTTAGTTCATTCTCATCTCCTTATCTCATTTTATAACACCCATGCCTATCCATTTAACACCTTCATAACACATTCCTAAGGGGCACACAGTCTTATAAAGGTCTCTCAAGTTGGTAATATAGTAATACACAGTCTTGACTATGTAATTTAGGAATATAAGGATCTAAATAGATATTTTGATCTCATATTATCATTATTCATATTTAATACTCTTATGATCATTTTATAAACATCCTCATGATCTCAAAATAAACTTATATTACTTTTTGACTCATCATAGCTCATATTATTTGCCATTTTGACCTCTATGTGTTTATTGAAGTCCATTGGAGAAATCTTAAACAATCAAGATTATGAGTGATCTCTAAAGTCCTAAGAGATTATGGTTTATAATACATCATGTGAACTTCCTAATTGAGATTAATAAAACTTCCTTATTCTTTAATCATCTATTAATATCATGTTGATCTCATTGAGATACTCCTACACATTAGAAACTCTTTAAACCTGTAACTATTTATTATTAAAGGCCCCATCTCACTCAAGTTACCTCAAGAAAGGCCCTTTTAAAAATTAAGGTAATTTAACATTTTTATCTAATTAAATAGGTCTATCATAATTAAACATGAACTTAAGAAACCTTTGAATATGAATACAATCAAATTATATATCACACATGTTTGAAAACTGTCATCCTTACCAAGCAAGATAAGCGACCACTTTCCTGTCAAAATAATCGTTATAAAAATAAATTACCTGACAGTTTAAACATAAAAAATGTCTTATTTTGCCTTTAAATCATTCCATTCTAACCATTTTTATCCATCGATCTCTGAAGTGAAGAAATGGAGACAAACCTAGACCCTATCTAGATGACTAAGACATAATGACTCCCTTACACTCTTAATGATTGTTCTTAAAGTTAATATAATGAATATGATAACCAATACCACTGAATTTAATCTCATTAGTTTCCTTATCATTTACCATGATCTTTGGACCTGATTATCTCTCTCTTTCTTGTACTGAGCAAAAATCAATGGCCTTCTTAGAGCTACTAAGGAGGTTGATACGAAAGATAAGTCATTTTTCTACATTTTGACACTTAAAACTCCTTATAAATCATATATTTGACCTTGACATGAACAAATAAGGCCTTGAGGATTCCTTTAGGTTAATTATAACATGAATAACTATACAGATAGCCTCAAAATAGGACTTTTTGGTACTAAAACTACTAAAATCACCTGAGAAACCTAGAAAAACTACTGCAAAATTATTCACTAGACTTTTTTATTATTTAAAAGGTACACCATGTCCTTATAATATTATACTACCATTATCATTTAAAATTTTCTCCAAAAGCCACAAAGTGATACAAAATACAATCAACTACATTGTTAGAGGTATAATCATTGAGAGGTGAGGGGGGTGAATCAGTGAGCCCAAATAATCCAAATTCAATTTCAAACCTTTTAAAAACTCTTAAACAATTACCACAAGCCTTCATGAAGCATACAAAAAATTCATAGCAATGAACAAGAGAGACAATTCAAGATCAAGCACATAACACATGACATATTTGGGAAACCCTCTTGGGGAAGAAAACCCCTTAAAACCTACAATTGGACTAATATCCTATAATAACAATATGCAATTTAGATAAGCTAAAAATGATTAGGGAACTACTATCCCTTATTTAGTAAGACTACAATCCCACAAGGTGCTATAACACCTATTTAGCTAAGTTTTGACAACAACTAGACCTTTATCAGGTTTAAACTTGTAAGGAAGTTATAACCCTCCTAGATGTTGAGCTACCATAATAACACCTATGAACACATACACCTTTGAATTGATTTCTTCAACACCTAATGATGGACCTCTGATTATCACTCTTCACCTTCATTCACACTCAACCTACAAGAGCACTATTCTACTAATAAAATTATAACCTACAAGTCATAAAAATAGTACTCAATCTATTTTTATCTTTAACTCATCCAATTGACACCCACCCATTCCTTCACTTCACTACACTATGCTCTTAAAATTAAATTCCACACACAAGTCTCTCACCAGTCTAGAAATCACCATCTTTGATTTCACTATTTATAGAGCATTCATGACCATCACCATCTTGGTCAGCCAATAGGCATGACTTAACTATTGAAGCATCTATCTCATCAATACATATCTAAATACCATCCACATAAGTTGGTCATAGAACTCATGGGTCACCCTTAAACAACTGCACCTTTCAATTAGGCCCTTATAGCTCTTATAGGTCTCATGGAGACCTATTCACCCATTTATCACATCATCAAGTAAAAAAATAACAAATGAAAAATTATAAATGCATAGGTCCACTCCACATGACCCTTTTGTCTTCCTCAAATAATTATAGTCATCATTGCACTCTTATGTGCAAGATCAATCAACTCAAACATTAGCCTTATTTAAAAGGACACCATGAACAAACACACAGTCAACTTCTTAAGCATTATTCATACTCAAAAGAGATTATTCACACCTCTAAAATCTATACAAATTATTTTAATGGAGTCTACAAAACTATCCAATATCTTAGTCATTATGAAATATTGAAAGAACATCTATACAAGCTCAATTATCCTTCTTGGGTCACTTATAGAACAAACACAAACACATTGTTAACTTTATAAATTCATATCTTTAGCTATACACAGTTTAAAATATTTAAATATGAAACTTGGAGTCCTCTACAAATTTAATTTTTCACCATTAGAAAATTCTACATAAATCGAAAGATATGACCCAAAAACAATACACTAATCATTATTTTGTTAAATTCAAATACTTGAATTCAAATGGTCACAATTAAATATTGAACACCATGTCCTCATCTTGTGTCCTCTTTGCTTAGATAATTCATGCACCATTGATCTTATTTTATCTTTAACTCAAATTGAACCACTACCCAAAAGTTAAACTTTGAACACTTGGCCTTATCTTGTGTAGTCTTGTAATCTTGATCACACACACTCCATCAATCTCTTCAAGATTTTCCTTGCTTTAACAATGCTACACAACTATCACTTTGACCTCTTGAATTTAATACGCATAATTTATATTAATTATTATGAACACACACTCACCATTTACCCTTGGAATAATCTCAATCTTTATCTTTTCTCAATGTTAAACATTAAACATTTGGCACCATCTCGTTGTTTCCTGACATTTTAGAATTAACACATTATGTTGATCCTTTTGTAAGGATCTTGATCTTTAACTTAGTTAACCATTGGAAACCTTGAAATCATTTCCATAAACATTCACCATTATATCAATCTTTTACAATCACCTCTGAACTATTATATCTCCATCTAGTCTTGATATTTAACATCATATAAAGAGACTATGAGGACCATTGTTATCTTCCTGGAAGGCCAACTTTAGACAACAATAAATTTTGTTGTGATTAGATGCATGGTATAAAATTTGGAATATATGATCTTCTCACATAGGATAATCCAAACATGTGTAAAAATACTCTTAAAATTTTCACACATGTGAGATATAATGCCATTAATTTGCTCCCTCAAAATTTTCTGCCATAGAGCCAACTATGTCAAGAACTATCTTGGAAGCCCAACTTTGCACATGCATATATTTTGATGTCATTCATTACATGCCCTAAAATTTATCAAATATCAACTACGCATATAAATGAACAAACCCATATGATAAACTTCTCTTGACATATCCACACATGTTATATATGCCATCACCAAATTGCTTACTTAGTTCTTTCTTGCCTCATGCAAATTTGGCTAAGTATGGGAAAACACTATCAAACTACCTAGGATCCCAAATTTTTACTTTCATATATTTTATTTCATTTAGTCAAATGACCTAAAACTTAGTGTATATTTATTAGGTACTAATGTGATCATAACCATATGACCAACTCCCCCTGACTCATCCACACATGGCAATGGTGATGTCAGCAAACTACCTACTGAGATTTTATACCATTAGACCTAAAATGTCTAGATTAAAACCACTCATGCACACAAGAACTCAAAACATATAAAACCTCTTATAGGTCCCATTACACAATCTCAAATCACCATACTCATCCCCAATCATCTCTAACCATGTCAAAACTGAAGATCAACCAAACCTTATTCAAGCATACTAGGACAAACACATTGCACACTTTGTGATTGTTACTTAGGATATCATGGAACTTCATCTAATCACCATGAAATCTCCATGGCATCATTTACAACTCTCCAACAATATTCCCATTTTTCATTGATGTCAACACACATCATATATCAATATACAACTCACCTTCCTTCTTTCTCTTCAAGTAATCTTAAAATAGGAACTTTCTCCCCCTTTGACACAATGAAAAAGTGGGTAAAAACTAATCCTAAGGACCTAAAAATATTACCAATAGGATAATACCATCTTGGAAATATAATACAAACTCCCCCTTACCTTGAGTTTACATTTTTTTGCTTTGACAATATCCTCTTACTCCATGCCAACAATTTCTTCAACCAAGCACTACAACCAATGAAGAAAGAAAACACAAAACACTAAAATCTGGTGGAACTCACCAATAAACATATGAGAGGGACTCCCCCTAATATTTTTGATAAAATTCAACTCATGAGAATCTTCATATCTCCACATACCATGAAGAACCACCATACAGGCTTACTAGCCTTCTATCTCAAGCTACCATAAGGACCACCAACAGAACTTCATGCCACTCACCAAAAAATAAGCATGATCCAAACAAAATTAATAACTCTTTTTTAAATACTCAAACCTTTCTCTTTTGGAAACACTGAGAAAAAACATCAAATCTTCATATTAGGCCTATCTAGACTCCTTATAGCCCTACCTAGAACTTGTAGAGCCCACAAATTTTTGTAGACAAATATTCAAGACAAAAAACTTCATATTTGATTACTCTCATATGCCCCCTCAAGCACACCAATTTACAACACCTATCTCATCCTATGTAACATATTTCCTTCAAAAACCAATTTTCCAAGTAGGCCTCCATCTTAACAAAAACATGATTAAATTGACGTACAAAAACCTTCAAATTATTTGAAGCTTTATTTTATAACCCATTTGGCCAATTGAACCTATTAATAATCTTTATATCTCAACTCATAATGCAAACCAATTTTCTATCAAAGCCAAAAACCTTAGAATCTCAAAATAAACAAAGTCAACAAACCTCCTTCTAGTCAACATCCACCTTTGAAACTTCTTGCACACCTAGAGACACCCATCACACACATCTAGACCAATATTTATCTTCCACACCTTTGGGAACCCATACATCCTATAACCCATTTTAGGACTTGCATACTCTTAAGAACAAACTAGAAAACTTGAGAGAAAATAAAAATATCCAATTTGACTTCATCATACCTTCAGACCACAAAACCACCTAGAACATGCTATAATAAGGTCAACATACCTTTATATGAAAAAATATCATCTTAAAAAATAAAAAATCCTCTTTTTCTAATTGAAAAATCTTCAATCTAAACCTATAGACTAATCATATACAACTATGGCATCACTCTGACAACCCCACATCATATCTTCCGCCTAGACATACCTGCTCCAACTAAAAAAAATCATATTTAGCCTTCTAGGGCCATCTGAATAACACCATAACAACACTTTCTTATCCACTAAAATGAGTCTCTTGAGAATCATAAATAAAGATATCTTTTTCACCACAATGCTCTAAAATAAACTAAACCCAGGAGTGGCCCACATCTCCTCAGTAACCAATGGAATCCTCTTATAGCTATAAGAATTATTTCTTTTGCTTTTCTTCTTCTTAGTCTAAACTATGACAATTGGTTCCTTTTCTAAATCACTCTCCTTATTTTTTAATATTGGATTGACAAAACATGGAGACAACATAGATTCATGACATAAATTTTCATCTAAATAATCCACCTTGTAGTTAGGAACCTCATCACTAGGCACTGAAAATTAATGTTCTTTGCATGATACATGCTCAGGAGTGGCCCACATCTCCTCAATAAAAAATGGAATCCTCTTATATCTATAATATTTCCTACTTTTATTCTTCTTCTTAGTCTAAAATATGACAACTGGCTCCTTTTCTAGATCACTCTCCTTATTTTTTAAGATTGGATTGACAAAACATGGAGACAACATAGATTCATGACATACTTTTCATCACTAGGCACTAACAATTGATGTTCTTTGCATGATACATACTCAACAATGGTAGGATGTTCACTTTGATCTATACATACCTCAGGACTAGCTTCAACCACGACCTTGGTATTCTCTTTGAGTTTGGTCTCTTCACTCTCAACATGAGTAGACAATGAGAGCCCTTTACACTTTTCAACATTTGAAGCATTCTTTACCATATAAAATAGTTTACTTGGAGTCACAGTCTTATCATGACTCATACTTACTACCTTTGGTTTCCATGAGTTAACTTTCCTTCTTCCTTGCATTCTAGGAGCCTAATTGAACTCATTTTGACTTGATGACCTTTGATTGTAGAACCTAATAATTTGTCCAATATTCTCATAGTTATAGCAAACAATACTCCTTGATGGAAACATAATTTATTTTACTGTGTTTGGATAAAAACTTGAAATATGTCCTTTGTCATGACAAATGAAACAACCTCATCTTTTTGAAGAGGACTTACCTTGTCTAATCTTATGTGGATAATGGTTTACAAAGTGTCCCACATAAAGATAGTTGAAGCACTTAACTTTTTTCACACTTTTTAACTGATGATCCCCATCATAGTTCCATGAAAACTCAATTCTAATAGGTCTCTTGCATTCTCTATCTCTATGACCAAATTGATTATATGTGTAACAGTAACCATTGAAACTTACATACCTCATGCCATTTGGTTGTTTGATCTGATTTATCTTCATTATTCTATCAACTTCATGCCTTATCTAATGATTTGTCTTTAAAGTGTGATTGTCCTTGTTCACATTAATCTTCATTTGTCTTGAATTGCATTCTCTATTTCTTCTTTGTATTTAAGACTAGTTCTATCACTTACATGATTTTGATCATTCAAAATATTATCTAGATCATTTTAACTCTTTTCAAATCTCACAAATGAATTCAGCTTACTAGATGTCTTTTCTAACTTAGATTTTAATGTCTCATTTTCAATTGCATACCTTGAACATTCATCTTTTTTTGCTTTCAATTTTTTAGATAAGATTTCCAATTGACAATTGAGATGTTTTACCATATCTTCATGTTCCTTGGTGTCTTAATTCAATCTTTCCTCATACACACTAAATTGCTTCTCATAGTCCTTGATTTGTGACTTCATCTTCTTGTTAATCTTCTTCTCAATCTTTATTTCTTCAAGGGAATTCATTAATACAATCTCATAGTCTACCTCATCTTCATCATCTAATTCACTCCAATTACACTCATCTTGATGTGATAAACTACCTTCCTCAGACATGAATAGGTCTTCATATTCAACAAGACCATCATCTTCATGATCACACTCTGAGTCACTATCTTCACTCTCATCTAATGAGCTATAGTCTTTATTGGTGTAGAGACTCTTCTTATTCTTATAGAAATTCTTGTTGTTGTGATACTTTATGAAACCTTTCTTCCTCCTATCAAACATGTATGTCTTATTATCTTCATCTCGGTCTTCATCATCATACTTATGAGGTCACTTTCTATAAAAATGTCATATCTCTCCACAATTAAAGCATTTGAAGGGTAGTTTACCCTTATATTTATCTAAGCCTATTTTCAACTTCCTTATAAACAAAGAAATCAATTCATCCTCATCAATATCATAAATTTCATCCTCCTTAGGTTTCTTACCTTGTAACTTCTTCTTAGGCTTCATCTCTATTTCGAATGTTGTTTCCTTCTTCAGTGGTATATCATCATTCTTACTCATCTCATAGGCAATAAGTATGTCATGCAATTCATCCAAATTTAGCTAAGTAATATCATGACTTTCTTTTATAGTAGATATTTTAGGATCAAACTTGAGAGAGAGGGACCTTAATAACTTTTGAACTACATTATCCTCTTCAAGGTTCTCTCTAAGACCTCTGATGATGTTCACAATCTCATCAACTCTCTGTAGAAAGGATGCCATAAAATCTTCTTCATTCATCTTGAGACTTTCAAATCACCTTTTGTGATATTATAGCTTAGTAATCTTAACATTATAATCTCCTTCATAAATTATCTAAATTTCATCCCATATCTTTTTATCATATTTACAATGGATTACCTTGGTGCACTTAGTCTCTATAAGACCACAAGTGATGGCATTCATTGCCTTAGAATTATTCTCAAATAGCTTCTTATCTACAACATTAGATGGATGAGTAGTAGGAATACCATAACCATCAAAAATAGATTACCACACATCAAACCCTAAGAATATAATATATGTCCTGATCTTTGTACTCAAAAAATCATAATTGGATCTATTGAACATTGGTGCTTGCTTAGTAGATAAACCTCCTTGATGACTACCCATATTGTACCTTGGATCACCTTTAAGCTATCAAGCCTTAATCATATGACCTAATTTGATACCGATCATTATAGGTATAATAACTGAGAGGGGGGCACGAATCATTAAGCCCAAATAATCAAACTTTAATTTCAAACATCTCAAAAAATCTTAAATAATTACCAAAAGCATTCATGAAACATACACAAAATTCATAGCAATGAACAAGAGAGATAATGCAAGATCAAACACATAACATATGGCATATGTGATAAAACATCTTAATAGATAAAAACCATTAGAACCTATAATTAGACTACTTTCTTATATAACAAGATCCAATTTAGATTGGATGCAACTGATCAAGGAACTATTAACCCTTATTTAGTGAGACTACAATCCCATAAGGTGCTACGGCACCTATCTAGTTGAGATGCCACAACTATACCTTTAATAAGTTTTAACTTGTAAGGATATTGAAACTCCCTATATGTTGAGCTACCAAAACAACACCTATGAAAACATCCACCTTTGAACCGATGTCTTCAACACCTGATGATGGACCTCTAATTATCACTCTTCACCTTCAATCACACTCAATCTATAAGATCTTATGCTAATAGAATTATAACCTACAAGTCATAAAAATAATCCTCAATATATTATTCTCTTTAACTCATCCATTGGGTACCCACCCATTCCTTTCCTTCAATACATTATGCTCTCAAAATCACATTCCACACACAAGTCTCTCACCAGTCTAGAAATCACCATCTTTGACTTCATTATTTATAAAGCATTCATGATCATCAACATTTTGGTTATATAATAGGCATGGATTAACCCTTAATACATCTATCTCATTAATACATATCTCAATACCATTAACATAGGTTGGCCATATCACTCATGTGTCACCCTTAAGTAGCTACACCTTTCAATTAGGCCCTTGTAGCTCTTATAGGTATTATGGAGACCTATTCACCCATTTAGCACATCATCAAGCAAAACAAAAACATAGGACCACTTATAAATACATAGGTCCATTCCAAATGACCCCTTTATCATCTTTAAATTCTTATAATCATCATTTCACTATTATGTGCAAGCTCAATCAACTCAAACATTAGCCTTGTCCAAAAGGACACCATAAACAAACACACAATCAACTTCTTAAGCATTGATCATACTCTAGATAGATTTATCACAACTCCAAAATCAATAAATCTGATCCTCATGGAGTCTAAAACACTCTTCAATATCTAAGTGATCATGAAACATTAAAATAACATCTATACAAGTTTAATTATCCTTCTTGAGTCACTTGCAAAATAATCATGAACACATAGCCAAATTTAAACCTTTATAACTTTTACTTTATAGACTTTTAGATATTGAAATTTATATTTTTAGATGCCATGATAAAATTCTACATAGATTGAAATATATGGTCCAAAAAGTAGACATTGGTCATTCCTTTATTAAATTCAAATATTTGAATTCAAACAGTCATAGTTAAACCTCAAACACCATGTCCTCATATCATGTCATTGATGCTTACATTAGTAACATACCATTGATATTTTTTGAAATTTAACTCAAAGTGCACCACTTCCCAAATTTTAAGCTTCAAACACTTGGCCTCATCTCTTGCAATCTGGCTAGCTTGATCACATACACTCTGTTGATCTCTTCGAGATTTTCCTTGCTTTAATAATGCTAGACATATGTCACTTTGACCTCTTGAAATTAATGTATACCATTGATATTAATTATTATAAACACCCTCACACCGTTAATCCTTTGAAGAATATTTATCTTTATCTTTTCTAAATTTTAAACATTGAACACTTGGCACCATCTCATTGCATCCTAACATATTAGAATTAACATGTTCTATCGATCCTTTTGTAAGGAGCTCAATATTTAAATTCACTAACCATTAGACACCTTGAAATAACTTAACTCAAAATGTACCATTATATAAATCTTGTATGATTGTATGTAAGTTGTTAGATGTCTATCTAGTCCTGATCTTTAACATCATGTAAAGTAGACTATGGGGACCATTTCTATCTACTTAGAAGGCCAACTTTGGACCACAATAACTTTTGTTGTGCTTATATGCATGATATAAAATTTGGACCATATGATATCCTCACATAGGAAAATATAACCATGTATCAAAATTATCATAAAACCTTTGCATGTGTGAGATATAATTCCATTAATCTGCTCCCTCAATTTTTTTGCCACAAATCCAACTATGTTAAGAACTATCTTAGAAGGCCAAATTTTCACATGCATATATTTTTATGCACTTCATCACATTCCATAAAATTTAGCACATATAAATTAGGAATAAAACTAAACAAACCCATATGTTTTAATTTTCTTGATATATCAACATGTGTGATATATCCCAACACCAATTTGCTTACTTGGTGTTTTCTTGCCTCATGTAAATTTGGCTAAGTATGAGAAAACACTATCAAACTACCTGGGAGCCCAAATTTAAACTTGAATATATTTTTTTGTTCTTAGTTTCATGAACTTAAATTTAATTCATAGTAACTAAGGACTAATGTGATCATAACTATATGACCAACTCCCCCTGACTCATCCACACATGGCGTTGGTGATGTCAGCAAACTGCCTACTTAGATTTTGTACCACTAGACCCAAAATGTCTAAATGAAAGCCATATGAAAACCACTCATGCACAAAAGAATTTAAGTCATATAAAACCTCTTATAGGGCTCATTACACATGATCAAATCACCAACTCATCCCCAAACATTTCTAACCATGCCAAAATTGAAGATCAACCAAACCTTCTTCAAACATACTAGGACAATCACATTACACACTTTGTGATTATTACTTAGGCTATCAAGGCACTTCATCCACTCACCAAGACACCTCCATGATATCATTGACAACTCTCCAACAATATTACCCTTTATCATTGATGTCAACACACATCATATATCAATATACAACTCACCTTACTTCTCTCTCTTCAAGTACTCTCAAAATAGGAACTTTCTCCCGCTTTGACACAATGGAAAAGTAGGCACAAAATAATCGTAAGGACCTAAAAATACTACCAAAATGATAATACCATCTTGAAAATATAGTAAAAACTCCTCCTTACCTTGAGCTTACCTTTTCTTTCCATCCTCTTTCTCCATGCCAACACTCTCTTTAACCAAGCATTGCAACCAATGAATAAGGAACACACAAAAAACTTAAATATAATGTAAATCACCAATAAACATATGAGAGGGACTCCCCCTAATATTTTTGAGAAAATTTACCTCCTAAGCATCTTCATATCTCCACACACCATAAAGAACCACCATATAGGCTTTAGCCTTCTATCTCAAGCTACCATGAGGACCACCAAAATAAATTAATGCTACTCACCAAATAGGAAAAATTCTCCAAACTAACCTAAAAAATCTTCTTGAAATACTCAAACCTTGATATTTTTTAAACACTAATAAAAAACATCAAATCTTCATACTAGGATTGTCCAGACTCCTTATATCCCTACCTATAAACTATAGATCCCAAAAAAATTAGTATACACATCCTCAAGACCTAAAACTTCATATCTATAGAAATCTCATATTCCCCCCTAATCGCACCAATTTAAAACATCTATCTCATCTTTTTTAACATACTTATTTCACAAACTAATTTTCCAATTAGGCCTCCATCTTGACAAAAACATGAATAACTTGAAATCCAAAAACCTTCAAATCTCTATAAATCTTAATTTAATAACCCATTCATCCCATTAAACCTATTAAGAAGCTTTAGATATCAACTCATAAGGCAAACCAATTTTATATCAAATCCCAAAACCCTAGAATCTTAAAATAAACAAAGTCAACAAACCTCCTTCTAGTCAGCATCTACCTCTTAAACTTATTACAAACTTGGAGACACCCATCACACACTTTTAAACCAAGATTTGATATTTCAAACCTTTGGAAACCCAAACATCATATAACCCATTTTAAGACCTGTATACTCTTAAGCATAAATTAGGAAACCCAAAAGCAAACAAAAACATCCTATTTAACTTGAATATACCTTCAGATAAAAAAACCACCTATAACATGCTATAATAAGGTCAACATACCTTTATATGAAAAAATATCATCTTGACAAATCATAAATCCTATTTTTCCACTTGAAAAACCTTCAATATAACCTTACAAACTAATCATATACAGCTATGACATCATTCTAAAAACACCAAAACATATCTTCCACCTAGACATACCTACTCCAACTAAAATCAATCATCTCTAGCCTTTTAGGACCATCTAAAAAATACCATAGCAACACTTGATTCCGCACTGAAATGAGTCTCTTAAGAAGCATAAATAGAGACATCCGTTGCACCACAATGCTCTAAAATAAAGTGAAGCTAAGAGCGGCCCACTTCTCCTTAGTAACCAATGGAAACCTCTTATAACTATAATATTTCATGCTTTTTTTCTTCTACTGAGTCTAAAATATGAAAATTTGTTCCTTTTCTAAATCACTCCCCTTATTTTTAAGATTGGATTGATAAAACATGGAGACAACATAGATTCATGACATGCCTTTCAATCTGAAGAATCCACCTTGTAGTTAGGAACCTCATTACTAGGCACTAAAAATTAATGTTCTTTTCATGATACATGCTCAACAATGGTATGATGTTCACTTTAATCCATACATACCTCAGGACTAGCTTTAACTAGCACCTTGGTCTTCTCTTTGAGCTTGGTATCTTTAATCTCAACATGAGCAGATAATGAAATCCCTTGGAAATTTTTAACTTATGAAGCATTCTCCACCATAGCAAATAGATTACTTAGACTTACAGTCTTATCATGACTCATACTTACCACCTTAGTTTTCATGAGTTAGCTTTCCTTCTTCCTTGCACTCTAGGAGCCTAATTAAACTCATTTTAACTTGATGACCTTTGCTTGTATAACCTAAAAATGTGGCTAATCATCTCATAGTTGTAGCAAATAATGCTACTTGATGGGAACCTAATTTGTCTTACTATGTTTGGATAGAAACTTGTAATGTATCCTTTGTCATGACAAATGAAACAACCTCTTCTTTTTGAAGAGGACTCACCTTATATAATCTTATGTGGAAAATGGTTTGAAAAGTTTCCCACATCAAGATAGTTGAAGCACTTAACTTTGTTTACACTTTTTGACTGATTACCCCCATCATAATTCCATGCATACTAATTTCAAATAGGTCTCTTGCATTCTCTATATCTATGCCAAAATGGATTACATGTGTAATAGTAACCATTGAAACTTGCATACCTCATGCCATTTGGATATCTAATCTAATTTGTATTCATTATACCAACAAATTCATTCCTTATCTGATGATTTTTCTTCAAAATGTGATTATCCTTGTTAACATTAATCTTCATCTTATCTTGAATTATGTTTTCTAGTTCTTTGTATTCAAGACTAGTTCTATCACTTACATGTTTTTGATCAGTTAGAATATTATCTAGATCACTTGAGCTCTTTTCAAATCTCACAAATGACTTCACCTTACTAGATGTCTTCTCTAACTTAGATTTTAATGACTCATTTTCAATTACATATTTTGAACATTCATCTTCTTTTGCTTTCAAGCTTGTAGATAGGATTTCCAATTGACAACTAAGATGCTTGACCATATCTTCTTGATCCTTGGTATCTTCATTTAATCTTGCTTCATACACACTAAATTTATCCTCATATTCCTTTATTTTTGACTTTATCTTCTTATTAATCTTCTTCTCAATATTTAGTTCTTCAATGGCATTCATCAATGTATTATCATAGTCGACCTCATCTCACTCCAAGTAGACTCATGTTGATGTGAGCAACTACCTTCTTCAGTCATGAATAGGTATTCATATTCAACATGAATAGGTATTCATATTCAACATGAATATTATCTTCATGATCACACTCTGAGTCATTATCTTCACTCTCATCTGATGAGCTGTAGTCTTTATTGGTTAGAGACTCTTCTTGTTCTTGTATAACTTTGTATTCTTGTCATACTTTCTAAAACCTTTCTTCCTTTTATCAGACTTGTATGTCTTCTTATATTCATCTTGGTCTTCATCATGCTCTTCATTATCATGATTATGAGGGCACTTTTTATCAAAATGTCTTATCTCTCCATAATTGAAACATTTGAAGGGTAGTTTACCCTTATATTTGCCTGAACCTATTTTCAATTTCCTTGTTAAAAAAGAAATTAGTTCATCCTCATCAATATCAAAAACATCATCCTCTTTGGTTTTCTTACCTTGGAACTTCTTCTTAGGCTCTATCTCTATTTTTAAGGTTGTTTCCTTCTTCAATGGTATATCATCATTCTTCCTCATCTCATAGGTAGTAATTATTCCCTACAATTCATCCAACTTCAGCTATGTAAGATGACGAATTTCTTATACAACATATATTTTAGGATCAAACTTAAGAGAGAGGGACCTTAATACCTTTTGAACTACATTAGCCTCTTAAAGTTTCTCTCCAAGACCTATGATGATGTTCACAATCTCATCAACTCTTTATAGAAAGGATGCCATAAAATCTTCTTCCTTCATTTTGAGACTTTCAAATCAACTTTTGTGATTCTATAGCTTAGTAAGCTTAACCTTTGAATCTCCTTCATAAATGATATAAATTTCATCCTATATCTCTTTATCATATTTACAATGGATTACCTTGGTGAACTTAGTCTCTATAAGACCACAAGTGATGGCATTCATTACCTTAGAATTATTCTCAAATAGCTTCTTATCTATAGCACTAGATAGAGGAGTAGTAATAATAACATAACCATCCATAATAAATTGCCACACATCAAACCCTAGGGACATAATGTATGTCCTCATCCTTTCACTCCAAAAATCATAATTGGATCTATTGAACATCTATGCTTGCTTAGTAGATAAACCTCCTTGATGACTACCCATATTGTACCTTGGATTACCCTCAAACTATCAAGACTTAACCAAAGGACCTACTCTGATACCAATCATTAAAGCTATAATCACTAAGAGGGGGGCATGACTTAGTGAGCCCAGATAATCCAACTTCAATTTCATCCCTTTAAAAAACTCTTAAATAATTACCACAAGCATTGATGAAGCATACACAACATTCATAGCAATGAGCAAGAGAGATAATACAAAATCAAGCACTTAACATATGACATATTTAGAAAACCCTCTTAGGGAAAAAAAACCCACTATAACCTACAATTGGAATACTTTATTATATAACAAGATCCATTTTAGACTAGTTGTAACTAATCAAGCAACTATTATCCCTTATTTAGTGAGACTATAATTCCACAAGGTGTTACAATAGTTATCTAGCTGAGTTACCACAACAGCTAGGACTTTAGCAAGTTTCAATTTCTACAAAGACTAAAACCCCCTAGATGTTTATTTTCCACAAAAACACCTATGAACACATCCACCTTTGAATTGATGTCTTCAACACCTGATGATGGACCTCTGATTATCACTCTTCACCTTTGTTCACACTCAATCCACATGATTAATATTCTACTAATATAATTATGACCTATAGGTCATAAAAATACTCCTTAATATATTATTATTCTCAACTCATCCATTGGTCACCCACCCATTGCTTTTAATCACTACACTATGCTCTCAAAAGCAAATTCCACACACAAGTCTCTCACCAGTCTAGAAATCACCATATTTGATTTCACTATTTATAGAGCATTCATGATCATAACCATCTTGGTCAGCTAATAAGAATGAATTAACCCTTAAGGTATCTATCTCATTGATACATAGCTTAGTATCATCCACATAGGTTGGCCATAACACTCATGGGTCATGCTTAAGAAGCTACACCTTTTAATAAGGCCCTTATAGCTCTTATAGGTCTCATGGAGACCTATTAACCCATTTATCACTTTATCAATAAAAACAATAACATAGGACCACTTATAAATGCATAATTACACTATAAATGAAGTCAAATTCCTTAAATTCATACAATCATCATTTCATTCTTATGTGCAAGCTCAATCAACTCAAATATTAGCCTTGCTCAAAAGGACACCATGAATGAATACATAGTCAAATTCTCAAGTATTGTTCATACTCAAGATATATTTATCACACCTCAAATATCCATAAATATTATCCTCATTGAGTATAAAACACTCTCCAATATCTAATTCATCATGAAACATCATCTATATTGAGAGTTTTGTTCATACTCAAGATAGATTGATCACACCTCAAATATCCATATATATTATCCTCATTGAGTATAAAACACTCTCCAATATCTAATTTATCGTGAAACATTGAAACATCATCTATATAAGCTCAATTATTCTTCTCAAGTCACTTGTAGAATAAGCACAAACACATAGTTGACTTTAAACCTTCATAGATTTGATTTTACACACTTTCAGATCTTATAATTTATATTTATAGAAGGATCTTTGAGTTTTATACAATTTTTATTTTTACACCATGATAAAATTCTACATAGATCAAAATATATGGCCCAAAAACTAGACACAGGTCATTGTTTTGTTAAATTCAAATATTTTAATTCAAACGGTCATAGTTAAACATCGAACACCATGTTCTCATCTCATGTCCTTGCTACTTAAATAAATCACACACCATTGATCTTTTTAAGACTTTAAATCAAATTACACCACTACCCAAATGTTGAACTTATAACACTTGGCCTCATCTCATGCAATCTTGAAATCTTGATCACACACGCTCCGTCGATCTCTTTGAGATTGTCCTTATTTTATAAATGCTAGACAACTATCACTTTGACCTCTTGATTTTAATATTCTCCATTGATATCAATTATTAAAAACACCCTCTCACCATTTATCCTTTGAATAATCTCAATCTTTATCTCTACTCAATGTTAAACATTGAACACTTGGCACCATTGCATTGCATCCTAACATCTTCGAATTAACATGTTCCATCAATCCTTTTGTATATATCTTGATCATTAAATTATTTAAAAATTGGATAGATTGAAATAACTTCACTATATTAATATTTTATGATCAATTATGAATCTTTATATCTCCATTTGTTTTTGATCTTTAACATCGTTCAAAGTAGACTAAATATGGGGACCATTTCTATCTACTTGGAAGGCCATCTTTAGACCTTAATAACTTTTTTTATGCTTAGATGCATGATATCAAATTTGGACCATATTATCTCCTCACATAGTATAATCCAACCATGTTTCAAACTAATTCTTAAACCTTCACATATTTGAGATATAATGCCATTAATCTACTCACTCATATTTTTCTACCACAGAGCCAACTATGTCAAGAACTATCTTAGAAGGCCAACTTTGCACATGCATATATATTTTGATGTGCTTCATCACATGACCTAAAATTTATCACATATAAACTATTAATAAAACTAAGGAAACACATATGATCAAATTTTCTTAATATATCCACACGTGTGATATATGCTATCACCAAACTTCTTACTTAGCTCTTTTTACCTCATGTAAATTTGGCTAAGTACATAAAAACACTATCAAACAACTTCAGAGCCCAACTTTACACTTGCATATATTTTGTTTCATTTAGTCACATGACCATATATTTATTGAATATCAACTAGGGACCAATTTTTTCACAGAAATATGACTAACTCCCCCTAACTCATCTACACATGGCAATGGTGATGTCAACAAACTACTTATTCAAATTTTCTACCATTAGACCTAAAATGTCTAGATGAAAACTAGATGAAAACCAATCATGCACACAATCACTAAAATCATATAAAAACTCTTATATGACCCCTTTCACATTCTCAAATCACCATACTCATCCCTAAATATCCCTAAGCCTACCAAAACTAAAGATCAACCAAACCTTCTTCAAGCATACTAGGACAAGTACATTGCACTTGTTATTTAGGCTATCAAGGCACTTCATCCACTCACTAGGACACTTTGATGACATCATTGAGAACTCTCTAACATACATCGTGAAGTTATTAAATCATATCACCAACTAATTTGATCAATTGTAAAGCATGAAACGACCTTGACACAAGCCATGAGACCTATCAAGATGCTTTGAAATTTTTTCATCACTTGAAACAACTTGAAATTGGTCTAGAGGTGGCTAGACAATCACATAACCATGATGATCAAAACCTTAAATTCATCAAATTTACCTTAAAATATGATAATCAAGGTTTTAGATTACCATATTAAGGCCATTACAAGATCAACATAAGAATCAATAGGGGAAATAACATGGCAATAAAAGTTTCAAATGATAGGGGTGATAGTTTGACCGATGAGGTCAAACTTGTCAACAGTACCTCAACCTTAAAGAGAACTCAATTACTTCTTGTAATGCATGATATAACATGTTTCTTACCCAATTTGGATAAGTTACCATCCCTATCCTGGTGTATCAACATTTTATAAATATGAAGAGGGAGTCTAATGATCTAATTTGAGATTTCAACATGAGGTTCTATAAGATGTATGTTGAGCTTGGCCTAGAGTATAGACCAGATGAAGCATTAGCTCTAGAGATGTATAAAAATGCCTTGGATCCAATCATAGTAGTGTTCTTATGAAGAGTTGATGCTGACACCACTCTATATTTAGCATATGAAGAAGATATAAATACTGATAGACAGCTAAATCTTCAAATATTAGGCACTCCCAACATCAATGTTAATTTTCCAACCCTGAATCCAGTCCCTCATGTTAATCAAAATGTTCTTACCTTCAGCCAAAATAAAATATATGTATTACCTCCTTTGATGTAGTAAATTCCTAATTAGAACTATGGTTATATGAATAATTAGGTTTAGATGAATAGCCATTAGTAGAACTAACATTCAATGGCCTATAATATTATAGTTGCACAAGGAGTTGATTCTACCAAATCAAAACTAGATTTTATCCAAAGAATGGTCAATAAATTTAGCAATGACTTGTTAAACATGTGGATGAATATGGGTAACACTATTAGCTAGAATAATACCTAGAATTGTCATTTTTAAAGGTAAAACAAACACTTCAACCAGTCTATGAATAATACAAAGTAGTAGCCCAATAAGTTGTCAAAAATAAACATAATAGACATGATTCTACCCAATTGGTGTTGAATCCATAACACATTAGAACGTGGTGAACTTAAATATTTGGAATTATGTGTAGAATTTTATATCTTCCAAAGGGAGATGGTAAGGCAAGACTTGATGAATAATCCACCATAGTTCCGCCCAAAAGTTCATTCTTCAAACACTGCAATGGTATTTAAAATGCATGAGTCCTTCCCAAGATAAAATGATAATGAACCAGAGGATAACTTTGATGAAATACATGATTTTTAGTAGTATCAAAAGGGTAATTACAATATGAGGAACAATATTCCCTTCACAACATCTACTCCTCTGAACAACACTACTATTCCATCAAATCTAAGTGGTGACAACAATACACCTCCCCCAAAAGGGAATAAGCAACCCCAAAATAAAGAGGAGCAAAGCAAAGGAGGGTAACATTGCGGAGAACATGAAGAAGATTAAATCTAACATTTATCTTCATAAATTAACTCAAATCACTAAACAAAAGGATCTCCTATGGAGATATATTATAAGGAAGGCAACTGTATAAAAGATAAATGTTTCTTAGACTAATTTTATAAATAAAAGTAAACCAAAAGTTTCACCCTTTTTACTAACTATCAGAGCATTTGGAAGGAACATCCATAATTATTTAGTAAATTTTGGAGCTTTAGCCATAGTTATGCCAACTTCAATTTGTTAAAAGCTTGGTTTGACTCCAAGCCCATCAAAGAGGATAGTTTAATAGTTGGATAAGATCATATTTCCTATAATAGGAGAGCTGAATGATGTACACAACCAAGTGTCATTTGAGACATGAGTATAAATGATAATTATCATACATTTAGTAAATATCTCAAAAGGATATGAACTCCTCCTCATTAGATACTGGTCTAAGACATTGAATGGGTATGTACAAATGGAGTTCTCTCAAATTTGGTTACCATAAAGAGGTGTTGCAAACCAAAATAAAATTGACTAGGAGCTAAGAATGAAGCACCCTATTACCAAATACAATACAAAGAATGAAAAAGTAATCTATAAATATCATACCCATTATATCTATACCTTTACTATAAAGCATGAGGTATAGGAACCAGAAGTATAGGGACCATCCTCATTATGGACTCTCCACTTTGATGGTGTAAGATCTAAGCAAGGATAAAGCATTGACATTGAATTGGTAGATTTATAAGGAAAAAAATACTTGGTAGTATATAATAGGTTTAAATTTAAGAGGCCCTACTAGATAACCTATTATAAATATTTGGTGAATCTTGACAAATTTGAATTGTAGCTTTGGTAAATCTTCCATGGGTGATGGTGAATCTATGTTGATTTTGGAGTGAAAACATGCATTTTTATTTTTTTCATACAACCATTATTCTACATCAAATGCATCCACTAAATATTTGTACCAAATGGTTGTGCTAGAAGGCCATGCTAAATGGCTATGTTAGATGTTTATGTTGAATGACTATGTCGGATGATTATGCTAATTGGTTGTGTTGAATAGTTATATCAGATAATTGTGTCAAATAGTGAAGATAGATGGTTATGTTGAATGTTTATGTTGGGTGGTTATGTTAAAAAACAACTTTGAACCAAGTTTTTAGGTTATTAGTGTAGCTAGTCTATTATTTGGTTGCTCACCTCCCTAGTCCTATAAATATACCTTCAACCCTTATTTTACACATTTTACACATTAGATTCCCCACCCCCCTTTGGCCCCACCTTTAACAATTCACCATGGTAAGAAAATATGTTTTGAATAACTTACCACAATGTCAAGCTTTTATAGTTTGAAGACCATACAATAGCCACTACCATATGCATACATGGTACAATGATTGGATTTCATAATGTAGTTTTGAGTTTTGATGCCCTGTTGTAGATTTACCTGGATATATCCTAAATAAATAGGAAGTTCACATTATTCAAGGAGATATTTTTGAATATGAAGAGAAATCAAATTTACAAGGGCTTTATTATGTGTAATTTAAATTCCATGTGTCAGGAGTTACCAAAAATGATGATGCCACCTCTGTAAGTATTACCATTATTTTAGACAAACTAATACAAAAAACATTAAATCAATAACTAGTCAAGCTACCTCTAGTAACCAATGCCATGGATCCATTAGATACCTTCAAAATCCATCTAGAATCATATGAGCTA
Organism: Torreya grandis; assembly: GCA_037957365.1. Lineage (NCBI taxonomy): Eukaryota > Viridiplantae > Streptophyta > Pinopsida > Cupressales > Taxaceae > Torreya > Torreya grandis. Next base: position 2,791,596 of record JARHVA010000572.1, read on the forward strand.
GCTAAAAATATGGTCGATAATGTCTATTATGAAGCTACAGGGTGTGATTTAGATGATAGGGATAATGAATAACAAGAGATGGCAATTGAACAAAGATCATTCAATAAAAAAGATGAAACCCTTGGTGACATAAAGATTAAACTATTGCATGAAATTCAAGATTAGTGACCACCATGGATATTGACATAAAGATTGGTCATTAACCCTGAATTCTATGCAATAATTCAATCTTTATGTCACCAAGGGTTTCATCTTTTCTATTGAGTAATCATTATTTAATTACCATCTCTTATTGTTCATTATACTTGTCACCTAAATCATGCCCTACATATTCATAATAGACATTCTTGATAATTTTTTAAGCTAGTTCATATGATTCTAGATGGATTTTGAAGCTATCCAATGGATCCATAACATGGTTACTAGAAGAATCTTGACCAGTTCTTCATTTAATCTTTTTCATATCAACTTATTTTTAAAGCAAAGGCAATACTTGTATAATACACATCATCATTTTTGCTAACTCCTGACACATGGAATCTATATTCCCCTTATAAACCCCTTGTAAATTTTATTTCTCTTCATATTCAAAAATCTCTCCTTTAATAAAATGTGAACTTCCTATTTCTATAAGATAGCCAGGTAAATGTAAAGGTGCACATATAGTGTTTTGTTTGTACATTCCATTGAAAGTCACTTTGGTATCCATCAATAGGTGAGATAAATTTAATGATTTTCTATCTTTAATGGTTTCTGCCTTGGTTTACTTATTCTTTTTCACCTTGTACTAGTAGGTTTTAGGAATATATTCCTTGATTTTTTTGTTTTCCTTTGTTCTTCCCATTCCCTTAAGTTTTAACTTTGGTGAATATTCTTGAAATTTAGTACTACCATTCAGTCTATCATTCAACATTGCCATTTGACACTTCCATGTGGCCATATCAGAGGTAATATCATTTGATAGAATCATTCAGCTCATTTGATTGGCATTATTGATGTTTACTATTTGGTATCACCATTTGGTTCCTCAGTTCAAGTTCTGATGGTTACCTTATTTTATATTAGGGGTTGGGGGTATATATATGTGGAAAATTAAAGGTTAAGCTAAGATAATTTTGTAAACATTTGGAAAGTTGACCCCAAAACCAAATTATATCCCTAAAATTTTGGTGATTTGATCCCATCTCTCAACCCTAAAAATCACCAAAACCAAAATCCAAAAATTGGAATATTCTTGAATTAATGAATATTCAATGCTAAAATTTACCATGGTGTATAGAATACAATTACATTACATCAATAATAGAGTCAAATACGAGGTGTTAATTTTAGGATTATATTTTATTCTCAAAAATAATGTCAAATAACTACTAATCTATGGAGATTCTGAATTGGTAGTCAATCATGTCAAGAACAAATACCAATACAAGTTATCATACTTAAAGAGGTACAAAAATAGAGCCTAGGATTTAATTAAAAAAAATTAAGCCTTTAATATAATGGTTATTCCTAGAGAGCATAATCAAGCTATAGATTTGTTGGTTACTTTAACTGCTAATTTGACAGCTCTATAAGAATCTAAGGTACATATATTCTCCATTAAGCTAGTACCCTATCCATGTATTCTAAATAATGTGAAAATTTTAAAGCCTTTGATGATGACCAGTAGATCATCTAATTCTTGAAAAACTCAAGCAAATTTGAGTCTCAAATCATTTATGACAAGGGTATTAGTTACCTATGCTAAGAGTAATTGGGCAAAGGAGTTATTCAGCTGAAGGAAAACTACCTCCTTTTATGGATGGTTTCCTTGGAGAGGATTTTTGAATTGGATCCTCAAGCATATTAATAAAAGTAACCAAAATTAAATTAATATAAATTCAAAAGGGAGAAACTATGAGATGACTATGACCCATGTTAATTAAAATTGGTATTAGTTTCACTCAAGAGGAAAGGCAAAGGGTGAAGAATTTACTCACCCAATACAAGGATGTGATTGCATGGACATATGAAGACTTGAAGGTTTTCAAACCAAGGGTCATCACCCATATAATCCCACTAAATTTGGATCACAAACCATTTAGACAAAGATAAATTCTAGTAAATCCTAGCCTAGAACCTCTTATTCAGAAGGATATGAAAAAAAATTGAGTGTAAAAATATTTTCCCTATTAAACATTCTACTTGGGTGGCTAATTTAGTTCTAGTCAGGAAGAAGAGTGGGGAAATTAGACTTTATGTTGATTTTATAAACTTGAATAAAGATTTTTTAAAAGATAATTATTGATTACTTTCCCTGGATGAGGTCATCTAGATAGTGAGTGGTTTAGGAATGATGTCCTTCTTAGACAAATTTTAAGGATATAACCAAGTGTTGGTAGAGTCAAAGGAAAAAATGAAGAAACATTCACCATGAAGTGGGGTACTTATGTGTATAAGAGGATGTCATTTGGTTTAATTAATATAGGTTCCACATTTTAGTGAGCCATGGACCATTTGTTTCAAGGGTTGATAGGTAAATTTACATGGACAACCTCACAATTTTCTCAAAATCAAAGATTGATCATATGGGTCACCTATAGTCAATATTTGAAAGATGCAAAAGGTTTGGCATTTCATTGAACCCCAAAAAGAGCATATTTAGCATAAAAAAATGCAAGCTCTTGGGTCATATCATTACCAAAGTTGGAATTATAATTGACTAAGATATAATCTAAGGGATATAAAAAATTACATTCCCAAATAGTAATAAGGAACTCAAATCTTTCTTTGGGAAGAAAAACTTTATGATAAATTTTATATCAAGTTTGAAAAAATCATTAGACCTCTAAATTCAATGCTCGAGCAAGATTATAAAATGGAATGGAAAACAAAGTCCCAAAATACTTTTCAATACATTAAAGATGTAATATCCCAGGCCCCTATACTAGTAAGTCAAGACTTGACTAAAGATTTCTTCTTGTATTCATTCACTTCATAACATACTATTTCTACCATTCTCACCCAGAAAAAAGATGAAAATGATCATCCTATTGCATTCATGAACATGAACTTGAAGGAGGTATAACTCAAGTACTACATGATATACAAAAAAATCTTTCTCCTTGTTAAAGTGGTGAATAAATTTTAACATTACATCTTGAGGAACAAGACCATTGTCATTATACTGAATCCTATTATTAAGCTCATTTTGGTGCAAAATGAATTAGGAAAATATAGAGGAAAATGGATGGAAAAACTAAAATATTTTGACATATAAATTAATCCTACCATATTTTTAGAGGTCAAGGCATCATTCAGCTCATGACTGAGCCTGACCCATGCATTAACATTAAATAGGTTTTTGAAAACCAAGTATCTAAAGGAGACTAGTATAATAACATTATTCAATACTTTTTCAAAGGTACTTTCTCCCCAAAAATCAAAATAGAATAAAATAGAGATTTAATACTCAAAAAAAATCTTTACATGATCAGAAAAGGGATCCTTTATAGAAGGAATTATGAATGTATCTATTTTAGATGTGTATCAAGAGAATAATTTTAATAAATTCTAGATAATTTACACTATAAGATAGGTAGTGTCCATCCCTCCATATACACCATGACCCATAAAATCCTTAGAATTGGTCATTACTAGCCAACAATCTTCAAGGATGCACATGTTCACATTAAAACATGCCATGAATACCACGTCCTAGCAAAAAGAGAAGTACAAATAGTAGTGTCTTTATAGATTATTATTTAAAGAATATCATTCACTCAATCAGGCATATACTTCATTGGGGTCCTTAATCTCAATTCTTTAACTAGCCATAAATTTGTACTCATTTCTATAAACTATTGTACATGATGGAGTAAAGATGTAGCTATAAAGTATTCAAGATCAAAAGATGTAATCAAATTTCTAGAGGAAAATATCACAACTAGGCTTGATACCCTCATTTTCCTAGTTCATCATAATGGGTCAACATTCTAATCAACTGAATTCACCAAATGAGTCCATGATAATCGAATCACCATCAAGTCATCATCCAATCATTACTCACAAGGAAATAGATTGGTTGAATCAAAAAACAAAAACTTGATTGATGAGATTAAAAATTCAATAGTAGACAAACCTAGATATTGGTATATTCTATTGAAGTATGCACTATGGGATGACCGAACAAGATACAACTTATCACTCAAGACCTTGCCTTATTTGTTGGTGTATTTGAGACAACCAGTTTTCCAAATCATGTTTAAATTGATAACATATCAATTTATACATGATTACATTAAAATAAGTGATAATGTGGAGTCCTGATTACTAGATATAATATAGATATAAGACTCAAGGACTGAGGCCTTACAAAATTTTATTGAACATCAAGACAGTCAAAAGGTCGTTCGATAGAAAAGAAAATTTCAAAGCATTCAACATATCTGACCTAGTGTTTCTATAGGATAAATCCCATGAAAATAAATGATATCATGACAATTTTACCCCATTATGGATTGAACCTTATTTGATTTTAGATATCTTGGGTAATAATGTTTTCCATTTGAGGGACCTCCAAGGTAATGAGATGACATATCCAGTTAATGGATAGTTTTTGAAGCATTACTTCATGATTGTATAGTTTGAGATTTCCCTAACTAACATATGTGGTGGAAAGAGTAGGATTAGAATATATTTACTACTTTAGTAGAATAGATTTATTTCTTTAATAATATAGATTCCCTACTTCCTAGGATAATATTTCCTATTTTCTACATTTAGGTAATTACTTTGAAGATTAGACATTTTTATTAGTCCCATGACAATCTGATTGACTTCCCCTAATATTATTAAGCAAGTATCCAACCCATTGGACTTCCTATAACATGTTTATAAGCTAAAAGATCAGCCTATGGGAAAATACACCAAGAAAAGGTACACTAACTTGTCTACTTGTAGGATTTTGCACCATTATATTTTATATTTTTAAAATTTAGGTATGCAACAAAAAAATTAATCATTATTAGGCTACTATTAAATGCTTCAATCAGGTACATAAAGGTTCATCCCATTACTACATACAAATTTTAGAAAGTTTTATCACTTTCACTAGATCAAATACACCTATCATGTTAATACTTGTTTGCATAAATAACCATTAATATGGATGTAGTTGTTAGGGAAAATCTAGTAAAAAATTATGCTTTCATATATACCAACTCACTATGGCTTCTCCTCTCCCTCTTCCAGCAATATTATACAAAAGAAAAATATAGAAAAATAAGGATCAAGGGATGACAAAAAGAGTGATCCAACAAACCTTAATAAAAATGTAAAGTTTATCAAAATCTCAAATGATGAAATAAGGTCAATGTATCATGCATCTTGTAATAATATAAGAGGAATGAGATGGAACCCATAGTACCTCTATCAAGGCTATGGACACCTATCTAGAAAAAAAGTGATGCTATAGATTACCTAATTTTAGTTTTTATCTTGAAACTATATTGAAACCTATAGTCATCAAAAGTCTCTACTAAAGTCTTCTCAATAAATGTAAAAGGAAATCACTTCCCCACACATAAATACAGGGTGTGAGTAAGCAAGTATGTTGTATGTAATTTTCAAGAGTATCTTTTATGTGTTTGATTCAATTATTCTTTGTGGAATGGTTCATATTTGATCTAATTTTATTAACCAAAGGTTTTGAGTTCCAAAATACTTTGGATTATTTCCCCTATAAGTTTACATTTGTTGTATCCAACATACCCCCATTCTTTTTTTAAGAATAGGGACCCACTATCTTTTTGAAAAGGTCTAAGTCTATCTTGCTAGTCTTCTAAATGAAAACTTTATGTATTTCACTAACTTCACTATTTATAAAACCTATGAACATGCTTTGTTTGTGGACTAAACCACTAATGTTCTTCAAAAGTTGTGTATATACAAGTCTTGGCTCATTTTGATCTTTGGTGAATTTGTTCATTAAACTTGTTCAGAACTATGTTTAGCAAGATTTGGTCTTTGTAACTTTTATTTAGAAGCCTATCTTCAATATTTTTCAACACTTCAAATAAAATGCTCATTTCATTTTGGTCTTCAGAAATTTTATTCATCAAAAGTTTTCGACACGTCTGGGTCTTTGGGAAAATTTTTTATGGATTTTATTTGGCTCATTTTGGTCTTCAGCAAAAGTGTTTAGAACTTTTGTTTAGGAGAATTTTTTGCCTTGTAAACACTATTTTGACATTATATCCCACCTCTTAACTTTTGATAACCCCTATGACATAGTAAACCAAAGTGAAAAAATGATGAAATGACACTTGGTAAAAGGCATGATGTATCACTCTTATTAAACATTAATAGTTCCTATGTGTCATACCCACTGAATGAAGTGTAAAATTTTAAATTGAACAAACAAATCCAAGTTATAGACACTGGACATTAATGATGCATGAACTAGAAATTAATGCCAAAATTATATCAAAACATTATAGAAGAATGATGTGTTCATTGATCACAAGCCAACTTTAAACTTTATTGCTTCATTACTATCAAGCTCTAGCAAACAATGTTTTGAGTGCATAGTGTACCCAAGAAATTCAAGCTACTAATTTGAAAACTAAGATGTTTTCAATGCAATAAATTAATAATGGCATCCTCATCAAATTCATTCCAAGTATCCCTAACCCCATCAATATTTTATGTCAAATATTCGATTGAATACAAGGATACATTCTTTGATCTTGAAACAATTAATACAACAATTATTTAATATTATGGGAGGTAATTCACCAAGTTGATGCACACACCCATGAAGAGAGCTTGACTCTAGTTAAATGATAATTATATTTAAACCTCCTCCCCTTAAATTTCCAAGAGATATAATTTTCAATAGAAAATCTAGAGGTCATGTCCTGCATTGATCTCTTAAAATTATTCTTCCTTGGGAAGGTGCCTAGAGGTGCATTATTACACCATTTGGAGCACAAGATAGTCATGGCACACATTTTAGGGAAGGAAATTAAAAGGTATGTTTCCCTCCCCATTTTTAATATGCTAATTATGATTTATATATGGTAGTCTCTTGGAAGAAAGAGAAATCAATTAAGAAAACACTAGGTAGTTGGATGGTTCCTAGGAAGACCATTAATTTGAAGGATAAAAAATTTGTGTCGATGACCAAATTAAAGATGGGAATATGTATTGGGATTTCTCTCTTGAATAAGTTATTTTTCTATCCTATCATTGAATTCCACCACCATGAGTGGATTCCATTTCTTGACTTACTGATGACGTTAAAGTTGACATTTACTCTGAGTGAAGTATGTTAGAACACAAATATCTATTGAGAGGGGGATGAATTAGTAGATTTACTAACTTAGTACTTTTTAAAACTTTTAATGTATATTAAATATATATGTAGAGATCACATACACACAAATAGACACAACACTAGATATACCATGGAAAACCCAATATGGGAAAAACCACCATGAGAATAGCCACTAAAATCTATTGTTCTAATATAGCCTCATAATAAATAACCTCACTAGTTATAATGTTTAATAGAACCAAACCTAAGGAGACACAAATCCCTTGATTTAAGAGAACCCACTCTAAGGAAGCACCAACTCCCTAACTAAGCACCAACTTAGCTTATCTAATGACACCTACCTATCAGATCACTGTATGGAGCTACAATTCCAAATTACAATGTTTGATTCATAAATGAATCCAATTTAATTATTTTGTGATAAGTCAGGTCTTTAACTTCTCATGCTATGCATATTTCTCTCTTATCTTCTCTTCTCTACCCATATATCTCTATGTCTCTATATTTATATATTTAACACAATTTAATTACACCAGTAGCATTTACTATATCCTAGATGACATATATATAAGCATTTGATCTAGGGTTCACATGTTCTCTATGTTCACACTTGATTGCTAACACATCATGCTTAGTTCTGTATAAATTTAGTTCCTATCTTTAACTTCAAGTTTCTTTCATCTTAAAATCATGTTCCACTACCATGATTCTTGGTCTCATTATATTTTTAGCATATACTAGACTTTAATTTTGATGTGCATGCCATATTACACAAATTTTATTAATTATAATGATCAATTTTGTTGTATGTGTCATTTTTTATGGCTTAACTACAATTTCCTCCACTTGACCATTGGGATTAACATATCTTTAAATATCGACCATTAATCTTAAGTTTCACACCATGATATGATGGTTCTTATTCAAATTGATCAACTTTAAAATGCATTTATTGGACCAATTTCTAATAGGCTTATGTGCTCCATTAGATCTTTGTACGCTTCTAAGCTTTAATGTTCCAACTTTAAAATGAATCAATTGGATATTTTGATCTAAACTCCCATGTGTCATTAGATCTTAAAATTTACATGAACTTTACCTTTGCTAGTAATTAAACATCAAGCTCTTAATCTCATCTCATTGCTTCGTAATTCTTTGGAATAAATGTGTTCCATCAATCTCATCAAACTAGCTCAATATTTAACTCACCTCTATCTTATTAAATATCAAGCACTTGATCCCATTGAGTCCACTCACTCTATTCGATCTTCATTACATGATCACACGTTCACTGTTAGATCTTTTGACAAGCGTGATATCTATCTTGAATTAATTTTAAAATTTGACCACTCATTCTCATCTCACTACATCTAGACATCTTGGAGCAAATCTCCTCCATTGATCTTATCAAGGGTTGCTTGAACTTTACCTTGTGTAAATTTGTCTAGGTATGGTAACCATTACAATATTTATGTAAGGTCAACTTTACACCTTCATATTTTGCTTTGCTCAACCACCTAATCTAAAATTTGGACCATATAAACTAGGAATAATACTGAATAAACCCATATGCTCATTTATTCTTGAATCTTTCATGGATGTGAGATATAATGCCATTAATCTGCTCACTTAGATTATTCTACCACAAAGCCAACTATGTATAGAACTACCTAAAAGGCTGATCTGGAGGTCCATTTATAAAATGTCTTAGATTATACTAAATCCTAAACCATTACAAATATCTCATCAAGATCTTTCTGAAGATATGTGGAACTTCAAAAATAGAGCTCATATGCTCCTTGTGTAGTTGGTCAAAGTTTCAATCAAAGCTAGTCAACTAGTGGTCAAATATGGTCAAACTAAAAAAAATTGACCATCATGAAATGTTTCCAAATCAATTCCATGGTGTAGATCTCATTGATATCTTTTTGGAACATTTTATAGTTCAAAAAATAGAGTTTGTATGTGCAAGTTATGACCAGTTAAAGTTATGGTCAAACCTAAAGACACGGTAATAAAGTGATGTAACAATCTAACTCAACCCAAGTATTTAATATTTGGAGATAAACATATTATATCATATATTGGGGAATAATAATCACCCCATAATTTTAATTGTAATGGGTTAATATAAATTCCATAAAAAAAGGTTGGAGATAATTATTATTAAAAAGAGGGACAATGTTAAATCCCACAAATTATGAATATTATTTAAAATTAGAAAGGATAATCATCCAAGCCCAAAATTTTTAGACCCATGAACCTATATAAATGGTCTAGAGGGGTAATTTGAAATCATTATAAAAGTGTAAAAAAACACACACAACACTTGAGAATAATCAAGTAGAGCTAGAGCCAAAGAGCCAAGAGTTGAAGAGCCAAGAGCTGAGAGCCGAGAGCTAGAATCAAGAGTCAAAGCCAAGAGCCATAGCCAGAACTATTTTATAGAGCTAGATCTAATGGCATAAAAACATTTATTTTTATATTAATAACCCCTACTATGGATAAGGTGGCGTATAATTTTTTTTTTATTTATAAGTAATCAGTTCTACCTTTGAGCAGGACCCAGAGACGTAGCCTAGATTGGGTTAACTCCATTAAAAATTCTAGTATTTTTATTTCAATTATTTTCAATTCCATTCTTTTTGTATATTTTATTCAATTATTCAAATGTGGATGCAAGTTTTAATCAAACACAATACTTAACATAAATTAAGTAAATGGCTAGTGATCATTTAAAGGTGTAATTAGAAGGAATGAATACATAGATATTCATATTCAATTTTAATCCAATTTTTAAATACTTTAAATTAGTTTTGATAATTTATTTAAATCAATTATTTAGTATCCATTATAAATTGAAAGTGAACTTGAAGGGTTAGAAAGGGGTTTATGGATCAAAGGCTAACTTTTTTCTTGCATAACTTGTGTTGTGCTTAGTCACATGAATTGAAATTTGGTACATAAGATCCTTTCACATAGGGGATTCCATCCATATATCAATCTGATCCTAAAACCTCCATACGTGAAAGATACAACACCATCAAAATTCCTTTTTAGCTTTTCTTAACATATGAAAATTTGACTAATTGTGGGAAAACATTGTCAAAATACTTGGGAGCCTAACTTTGCAAATGCATATCTTTTGTCATGCTACATTGCACGACCTAAGATTTAGCACATAGAAACTAGGCACAAAAATTAACAAACCCATATGATCATTTTATCTTTAAACCTTTATGTGTGTAAATTATGACCTCATCAACATGATTACTTGGCTATGCTTAAATCCTTTTGTAAATTTGGCTAAGTATGAAAACTTAGTGAATTCTATTTGAGTATCCAACTTTGCATCCTCATATTTTTACCACACTTCATCATATGACTTTAAATATGGTTTATAATAACTAGGGACTAATGTGATCAAAACCATATGACTAACTCCCCCAGACTCATCCACACGTGGTAATGGTGATTTTAGAAAACTTCCTATTCAGATTTTTTGCCATTACACCTAAAATGTCTAGATGAACAAAATGAAGAACTAGATGAGTTTCACTCATGTACACAAGCACTCCAATCATCCTCAACCTTTTATAGGATCATTTTCACATCCTTAACTCACCATACTTAGATTTGAACATCAATGACATCCATAATACCAATAATATCCCTTTTGACATCAATGACAATCATATTGCTAACATTCTCCCCTTTGTCATTGATGGCAAACTAAATGCTCTAATTTTTTAATACTCTGATACTTCTCTAGCATTGCTTGCATTAACTTTTGATGAATGTAAACTAAATTTGTTCATACCAAATTTGTTCCCCCTTAGGTAGTGGAACATTTTCCTAATCTCAACTTGGACACATGCTTTACTCTTTCAAACTTTTACAGAGAACATTTGTACTTTTTCTCCCACAAAGAGAATTTGCACTTTTTCTGCCACTTTGACATTAATGGCAAAGGGACTCTATCTCACTATTTATCCAAAATTTTCTCCCCCTTTATTAGATAAAGGATTTTTTCCAAGAATCTACAACCATTAAATCATTATAAATTTGAAAAAAAAATGCATACCTAAGTTTCCTTTTCTCTCATCTTCTAGGGTTTAACTAAGTTTCTATAATCCTCTCCCTAGTTTCATGCCCCATCACTGGGATCTAGTGATGTGATGTAAGAGTCACCACTCCCAAATTCTATCTCAAATACTCAAATTATTCCTTGGGAAGAGGTTTGGTGAAGATGTGTTCAATTTGATTTTGTATTGGCACATACTCCATTATGACCTCTTGATTTGCAACCTTTTCTCTTAAGAAGTGATATTTGATTGATATATGCTTGGTTCTAGAATGCATCACTAGATTATTTGATATGTTAATAGTAATTGAATTATCATAAAGAATAGAGATAGGTGATGTGTAATCTACCTTGATGTCTTTTAGTGTTTTCTTCATCCACAAGACTTGAGTGCAACATGCCATTATTGCCACATATTATGCTTCTATTATGGAAAGAGTAACTGACTCTTGTTTTTTGCTCAGCCATGAAACACGTTTATTTCCAAGGAAAAATGTGCCACCACTAGTTATTTTTCTATCATCCACACTTCCTACCCAATCTACATCTATATATGATGTCAAAGTGAAATATTCATTTGTAGGATACCATAGGCCATAGTCAATTGTGTTCTTGATATATATAAATATCCTTTTCAATGCATTGACATGTGACTCTTTAGGAGTATCTTGAAACCATTCACACTTATTTCATGATATCAGGTCTTGATATAGTTAGGTATAACAAGCTACCTATCAATGATATATACAAAGTCTCATTTGCATCAAGGGATTCATTCTCTTTGCTCAAATTACAACTAGTTATCATGGGAGTACTAACTAATTTTTTATCTTCCATTCCGAAATTCTTGATCATTTCCTTTGCATACTTGGTTTGGGATATAAATATCCCTTCATTAGTTTGTGTTATTTTTAGACTAAAGAAGAAATAAATTTCTCCAAGCATAGACATCTAAAACTCACTTTGCAGCTGTGTATCAAATTCTTTGCACATTTTTTTGTCGCTACCAGCAAATATTATGTCATCTACATTAAAAACAATAATCAACATATGCTTACCATCTAACCTGAAGTATAGATTGATGTTTACACATCTTTTGTTGAGTCCTTATTATTGCAGGTACTAGTCTAATCTTGAATAACATGCTTTTGGTGCCTATTTTATACCATATAGAGCTTTCTTTAGTCTACACATAATCTTGTTGTTTTGACAATTCTAAAACCTTTAGGTTGTTCTATGTAGACTTCCTCTTCTAGGTTCCCATTCAATAAATATAACTTAACATCCATTTGATAAAATTTGAACTTTTTACAAATAGAGAATGCTAGAAACATTCTTATAGCTTCCAATATATCAATTGGATCAAATGTTTCCTCAAAATATATGCCCTCAACTTGTGCATATCTTTTGCACACCAATCTTGTCTTATTTCTTATGACAGTTCCATCCTCATTGAGATTGTTTCTAAAGACCCACTTTGTACCTATTACATTCTTGTTTGTAGGTCTTGGAACTAATTTCCAAGTTTTATTCTTTTAAATTTGGCTCATTTCTTCTTCCATGGCTTTTATCCAGTTATCATCCTTGTTGGCTTCAATTTAGCGCTTAGGATCAATTTTAGACATTAGAGTAAAACTTACTTGCTCCTTTTTTTGTGCAACTCTTCTCCTTATCTAAACTCCTTCATTCTTATTTCCAATGGTATACTCTATAGGATTATCCTTTTAAAAAAATATTCTAGGTAAATTTTCATTTACTTCCTCATGCTCTTCTTTAGTTGTTTCATCTTCAAAGTTTGGTTCTTCAATAAAGATTTATTTGTTAGGTTTAACATGATTCAAGCCTTCTTCAACCTTGATATTAATACTCTCAAAAATATTATATAGAATTTTGTTATAACATATGTAGGCTTTGCTTTGGGTGGAATAAATAATAAATATTCCTCCATCACATCTTGATTCAAATATTCCCAATTTTTCCTCTTTTTCGATGTAGCATTTACTTCCAAACACTTTGAAGTACTTCATAGAGGTAGGTTTTCCATACCATAGTTCATAGGGAGTTTTGTCACTGTTTACCCTTAATTGAACTTTGTTCAAGATATATACTACTCTTTAGATTGCTTCTCTCTAGTATTATCAAGTAACTTATCCTCTTTAAGCATTATTTTGGCCATCTCCTTGACTATCCTATTCTTTCTTTCAACAACTCCATTATGTTGTGGATTCCTTATTGAAAAGTAATGTCTTTTGATTCCATGATTCTAATAGTACTCTATTAACTCATTTAAGGTGAATTCTCCACCTTTATCAAATATTAAGCATTTGATTTTTTGTTCAATATCATTCTCCACCATGGCCCTAAATATCTTGAATCTCTCAAATTCCTATGAATTATCCTTTAAAAATGTTACCCATGTCATTCTTGAGTAATCATCTATAAATAACATGAATTATTTCTCTCCTTTTGATCTTCTTTTCTTAGTAGGACCATAAAGATCAGTATGAAATAATTCTAGAGGATTTGTAGTTTCATACTCCTTTGTTTGAAATATGACCCTTATTTACTTGACTTGTTGACATTCCTTACAATTAGTGTCTATAGGTTTAGTTATCTTAGGCATGTGTCTAACATAGTTATTTGACCTCACTTTGATTAGGTTATCAAAATTTATATGGCCCATTCTACTATGCCACTTTCATAAATATTTCCTATTAATTAGGTATTACCATTCACTTCAATAAGATTATAGATATTGATTTCAATTCTTTTCCCTTCAACAACTACTCTTCCAAATTTCCTTAACTTTCATCCTTATACAATAAATGTGACCTTATATCCATTGTCACACATTTGGTTGACACTTGGAAAATTATGTTTCAATAGTTAAACATAAATGACATCATGTGTAGGTAGATTTCCATCTATATTCAAGGTTCCTTTACCTCTGATCTTTACTATAGTATTATCTCCCAAACTGATAGATCCTTCTTTACATTTCATCAATTTGATGAACTTGCTCTTGTCACCAGTCATATGTTTTGAGCAACCATGATCTATTACCCATAAATTATGCTCCTTATCATGGTGTGTAGTTTGAGAAATCATAGATTGATCTTTCACTTTCCACATATCTTTGGGTTTCTTATTTTGCTTCTTTTTCTCCTTTTTAGAGACTTGTGAACCTTTGCTCACACTGGTAGGCATGCATTTCTTATTGATTTGTGCTTTTGGTCTTACAAAGTTTGTTCTACATTATTTAGCTATGTGACCATAATTATTGAAATTATAACATATTACATTTGTATCTAATAAGGGATGAAATGAATTTTTGCTTACAAAATTTGTTCTCCTTTTAGGCACAACTCTAAAATCAATAGCCCTATGACCAAATTGATTACAGGTATAAAAATAACCATAGAAAGATGAAGAATACCTAGTCATAGTATTTATTTGTACAGTATGAGGAGCTTTTCTAAAATGTATCTTATTTAAGTCTCTCACTTTTGTGTATCCATCTACATCAGCAATCTTTTTCTTCTTTTCTTTAGGATTCTTTTAAACTTTTTTCACATTAGTTGTGCCTGTGTCTTTCTTTGTATCCTTGAAATTTTTCTCTTTCTTTGCTCACGATTATCCTTCTACTTTGATGTTGTCATATAGGTTAATAGATGTACTAGTTATGGAACTTTTTTTATTTTTCATAACTAGGATTAGATCTCTCTTTTTAAGGATTTTAAGAGTTTATCAAATCATCAAGAATGTTTGATCCTCCTTTCAGCTTCAGACCTTTGTCTATTTGATCTTAGCTTTCACAATATATTTTATTAAAACCAATATCTCTACTTCTAAATTTATGTACTCATAAGATTTATATTATAATTCAAGTTTGACTACATCTATTATTTTAGCCTCTTCAACTTGTGTCTTTAGGTAAACCACCATCTAATCAGATTTTTCAAGACTTTTGGACATTTTCTCATTCTCTTTTTATCCAAGCTTCTTCTATTTTTAGTTTTATTTTCTCATCTTTTCAATCTCTTCTAGAGCACAAATGAGTTCACACTTTAGGTCCACTTCTCCTTATTCTTCTTCATCTGAGTATTCAACTTCTTCTTGATCCAAAAAATATGATCATAGTGTCATAAATAGGACTTCCTTTTCCTCAGCCATAAAAGCATAGTCATGGTCATCATCAAAACTATCACTATCAATTTAATGAATCACTATCTTATTTTTTTTATAGGCTTTTCTTATTTTTGAATAATTTATTCATAGAATAGTGGGGTTTCATCTTTTTACTACTCTCTTCTTGATCAGAGTTGTCATTTTTGTTATAAGGTCATTTACCAACAAACTATCCTACTTTACCATAGTTAAATCATTTAAAGGGTAACTTACCTTTGTACCTTCTAGGACCTCTTCTTAATCTTCTAACAAAGTTGGATTATTCTTCATTAGTACCCTTAGATTTAGATGTAGGTACTTCTGCATTTACTAGTTTGGATGTTTTGAATGTAGCTTCTTTCTTGAAAGTATCTATCTCTCCCATTTTCATCTCATAGGCTATGAAGGTTCCATGTAACTCATCAATAGTGAGTTTATCTAGATCTCTTGCTTACTCTATTGATAATATTTTAGAATCATACCTTGATAGAAGAAATATTAATACCTTTTTTATAATGATCAGATATTTCATCTCTTTAATAAGGCCTCTAATTACATTAACTATTTCATCTACTCTGAGGAGGTAATCTGCAAATTTTTCTTCTTCATTCATTTTTAAGGCTCTCAAACTTGCCATAAAATGTTTGTAGCTTGGCCTTATTTACCTTTTCATCACCTTCATATATGCTCTTTAGTTTTTTCTAGATATCTTGTGCATTTTGACAATGCATCACTTTGACAAACTCTAAATTAGACAATCCACAAAGGATAACATTCTTTACATTAGCATTTCTCTCATATGATTTCTTGGTAGTTGATCATTAGGAATTGTAGTAGGAGATGTATATCCATTTAAAACAAACACATATACATCAAAACCTAATGAAGATAAATATGCTTCCATTCTTATGCTCCAAAATTCATAGTTTGATCCATAAAAGAGAGGTGCTTTATTTGAGGAAGAGCCTTCTTGACTAGCCATTTGTGTTCATTATCCAAGATCTACCTGAGCTAATTAAGCTTCTTCTAAGGAACCAAGGCTCTAATACCAATTTTTGGAACACAAATATCTATTAAGAGGGGGAATGAATTAGTAGATTGACTAACTTAGTCTTTTTTCAAATTTTTAATGCAAACTAAATATATATGCAAAGATCACATACACACAAATAGACACAATACTAGATATACCATGGAAAACCTAATATGGGAAAAAACACCATGAGAATATCCACTAGAATTTACTATTTTGATCCAACCTCACAATAAATAACCTCACTAGTTATAATGTTTAAGGGTAGAAACCATAAGGAGACATTAATTCCCTTATTTAAGAGCAACCATTCTAAGGAAGTACCAACTCCCTAATAGAGCACCAACTCAGATTATTTGATGGAACCTACATATCATATTCTTGTATGGAGCAACAATTATATATTATAATGTTTGATTCATAAATGAATCTAATTCAATTCTTTATTATAGGTCTAGTCTATAACTACTAATGCTCTACACATTTATCTCTTCTCTTCTCTTCTCTACCCCTTTGTCTCTATGTCTCTATATTTATCTATTTTACATAATTCAATTAAACCAATATCATTTACTATATCTTAGATGACATATATATAAGCATTTGATCTAGGTTTCACATCTTGTCTATGTTCATACTTAATTACTAACATATCACACTTAGTTTTGTTAGACTTTAGTTCTTGTATTTAACTACAATTTTCCCATGTCTTGAAATCATGTTCCAACACCATGATTCTTGGTCTCATTACTATTTTTAGCATATATTAGACTCTATTTTTGATGCACATGCCATATTACACAAATTTTATTGATTATAGTGATCAATTTCATTGTCTATGTCATATATAATAGTTTAAATGTAAGTTATTCTACTTGACTATTGGGATGAGCATATATTAATTTATCAACCATTGATCTTAAGCTTCATGCCATGATCTGATGGTTCTTATTCAAATTTCTCAACTTTAAAACATGTCCATTAGATCAAGTTCTAATAGGCTCATGTACTCTATTGGATATTTATACGCTTCTAAGATTTAATGTTCTAAATTTAAAATGCATCTATTGGATATTTAGATTTAGGCTCCTATATGGCATTATATATTCAAATTTGCATGAACTTTACTTCTACTAGTCATTAAACATCAATCTCTTAATTTCATCTCATTGCTTCCTGAGTCTTTGGAATAAATACACTTCATCAATTTTGTCAAACTAGATCGGTCTTTAACTAATATCTATCTCATTAAATATAGATCACTTGATCCCATTAACTCCACTCAATCTATTAGATATTCACTACATGATTGCAAACTCACTGTTAGATATTCTAACAAGCTCAATCTTTATCTTGGCTTAATGTTATACTTCAAACACTCATCCTTATCTCATTGTATCCAAACATTTTAGAGCAAATGTTCTCCATTTATCTCTTCTAGGGTTGCTCAAACTTTACCTTGTGAAACATTTTCTAAGTATGGGAACCATTGTAATCTTTTCTTAAGGTTAACTTTGTACTTTCATATCTTTTGCTTCATTCAACTACCTATTCTAAAATTTGGACCATATAAACTAGGAATAATATTAAAAAAACCCATATTCTCATTTATTCTTGAATCCTTTACAAGTTTGAGATATATTTCCATTAATCTGCTCACTTAGATTATTCTGCCACAGAGCTAACTATGCATAGAATTTCCTAGAAGGCTAACTTTGTTCTTGCATAACTTTTTCTACTCTTAGTCACATGAATTTAAATTTGGTGCATAAGATCATCTCATATAAGGGATTCCATCCATGTATCAATATTCTCCTTAAAACTTCATATGTGTAAGATATGACACCATAAAAATTCCTTCTTAGCTTTTCTTAACATATGCAAATTTGACTAAGTGTGGGAAAACATTGTCAAAATACCTAAGAGCCTAACTTCTCACATGCATATCTTTTATCATGCTATATCACATGACCTAAGATTTAGTGAATTAAAACTAAGCACAAAAATGAACAAACCCATATGATCATTTTATCTTGAAACCTCTATGTATGTGAATGTTGACCTCATCAACATGATTACTTGGCTATGCTTGAACCCTTTTGTAAATTTGGTCAAGTATGGAAACTTAGTGAATTCTATTTTAGTAGCCAACTTTGCATCCTTGTAACTTTGATTACACTTCATTCCATGACTTTAAATCTAGTGCATAATAAATAGTACTAATGTTATCAAAACCATATGACCAACTCCCCTAGACTCATCCACACATGGTAATGGTGATGTTAACAAACTCCTTATTTAGATTTTCTACCACTAGACCCAAAATGTCTAGATGAACAAAATGTAGAACTGGATGAGTTACACTCATGCACATAAGAATTCCAATCATACTTGACCTCTAATAGGATCCCTTACACATCTTCAAATAACCATCTAACCTCTAAACCTCATTCACATCCATAATGCTAATAATATCCTTTTTAACATCAATGACAATCATATTTATAACATATTAATCAGTGCAAGGATGCATGAGCAGGTGTTACATAAGGATAAGAGGTCTTAGGGTGTCCATTTATACATGATGTCTTGACTTCTCAATGTTAATTTTGGCATAGTTTATGTTCATAATAGGTTACTTTGGATCTCAACCTAGATTATATCAGTATTTAAATATGTGATTCCTATTCCTTCATGTAATATATGCATACACCCAAAACATTGTATACATTGTAGAGGATGTCTACCCCTAGGTATAGATGGAAATCCATGAGTCTCCTCTACCTATGTTATCCAAAAGTATTGTGGATACACTTATTATTATGGGAGATTACTAGCTATATCTAGATTACACTTTGATTATGGTCATAGGCCATAAGGTATCACCCATATGCCTCCCTAAATATGTGCCCAACAAGTTGGTAGAGAAAGAAATAACTTACCAATTATGGTGAGGAATAGATGAGGATATGCACAATATAAATAATATCTACTTTCATAACTCTCACATCATCATTAGGATAATGTGCTATGTAAATTTCAAATATTTCTATGAATTTGGTCGGTATAGGGAGTATTACTCACTAGCTGCACTACCACACAAAGACTGGAATCCACATGGCCAAGTATAGAAAAACATCAAAGGCATTAGGATTACTTATTATCATGAGCCCTATGATCATTATTTCTTATTTATTAATGCTAAATATGATACTCAAGTCAAGGAATGGGTACAAATAGTCAACTTGGTTGAAGACCTCTTGAAAATAATTCAAGGGTAACCTTCTATCTCAATTATAGATGTACAAACTAGATTACCACAATCTAGAGGATGGGATACATAATATTTTTATGTTAGTAATCCCTCTCATCCATCAAATGATCAAGGGAAACCCTCATAGACACCTCTTGTGGGACTCAAAGTAGTAAAGGAGACAAGAGTCCCTGATACTTCACTTAGGGGAGCACAAGATGACCCCATTCATCTTGATCCTTTATATTCTACAAGACCTATATGGATAAGTGCCACATAAATCCTAGAGGCTATCATTTTTGTTACATCAACCACAACCACACATGATTCACCTTCCATAACTGGGAAAATAACCTTTTTTTATAAGAGGAAATTTAGGGTTCACCCCATCTATAGAGTCTAGTTATTGAGGAACCTTCAGTAGAATGGTCATTAGGAGATGTAGTGAGAGTTAAATCCATGGATGAGGAGGTGTAAATTCAAAGAGATAAGATTTTGAGCCTCTAGGATACCAAGGGGAAATCACCATTACATGAGCAACCATCAAGTGAGAAATTAGCCCCTTCAATTTCCACTACTCCTATTGTGTCTTGTGTCTCTCCTTTTAATGTTAGTACATTTGATTTTATGTACCTTAGTCTTATTGGTCCCCCTTCCCTTTTGGTACCCAAGGTAGATTTGGTTTATTCTTATCTAAGTTCCAAACTAACTCTGTTTGTTCCCAAGGTAGAGGATATTTCCTGTACCCCTATTATTCATACTCCCCTTGATGTTCCTACTCCCCTAGTTAGGCTCCCTCAAATTGTATCTTTTATATCCATTCTATTTTTTATACTATGGTTCCTTCCACCACTATCCTAACTCCCCAAAAGACTAAGAAAATGGTAACCAATAAGTCTAGGGGAGTATTAGCAAGCCCTCAGCTTCATGTTTCATCTTCTCAATTTGGCTTACTAGTGCCTCCCCCCAATTTCCTCTTAGGATACTATTATGATAATAGTGAAGAAGGCTAAAAAGATGAATCTAGACTATATAGTCCACCCACTATAGAAATATGGTGGAATGGACTAGTCTAAAATAATTTGGCCTTCATTTCCTGATCTCTTAATTGAATAAGCTTTAAAATACAACTAAGAAGAGTTGATGGGTGAGATTAAAATTTAAGACACTCAACCGACATATACAACATAGCTATTCCTCCCATAATGGGAAATAAATATGTAGTTAGAGGTTTATTAAAGGCCTAATCTTGAAATTATGGAGTTGCCCACTATAAGCTCTATATTTGAAAAATCTATAGAGAGTGTACAAATGGTAAAGAAGAGTAAATTAGAAGATGAGACTAGAAGAGGGGTCATATTAGAAAAAATACAAGGGATTTTTACCTTGAATAAAAGGAAGAATAGTAAATTGGGGTAGTCCCCATACATAGAGGATTTTAAATAATATTTTGAAACCCATAAGGATGCTCTAGTTGATATACATAAAGGAATTAAAATGACTAGAAATGAGTTAGAGTAAGAAGTAGAAATAAAATAAATAAGGGAATAAGAATAGATTGTGTACATTACGATATAGATAGACATAGATTTAGAAAAAGCAACATATAAATTATATAATATCTTGGAGGACATTGCTACAATGAAGGTACAATTGACACCTCATATAGTTAAAACAATCTAATTGTCTAATTCTTTAAAACAAGATCAAAATAAGTTAAAGTTTCTTATTCTTTGTATAACTAGTAAGTTTTATGCCCACCTTAATCTAATGTCACCATTAAAGGCTAATAATACCCTTAACTTAATAGTCATCATGACATAGGAGGCCATAAAATGGATTGTAGTAGTTGAGGCAGTAATGTTAAATATGTAGAGCATAAAACCCTAATTTGGTAGATTCTAAAGGAAATAAAGCTCTCATAGGCTAGGGATTCTATGGGTAGACTCATCAGCAAAGCTAATTTTGATCATCTCTTCCAACATGATTTAATAAGATTCAAATATACCTTAAAATGAATGACATTAAAATAAATATAATTTGATCTAAATTTTGAGAGGAAGAAGGTCACAAAATTAGAAATATTCAAAATTAATATTAGAAATATAGAGGTTAGCATGTAAGGCTTATTGAACACTTAACAGGGTGTATAGAGCCCCATTACTAAATGTGGACATCATTAGGTACCAACATGACATTGGAAACAAACACTTTAAATTGTTGGAATCAAAGAATAAATTTGATGCTTCAACTTCTAGTTCGGGATAAGCTATAATTTCAATGTTTCCAATAACCAGTAGCACCATACAAACACCTACCAAGCCTTAGTTAAAGGATAATTTTCTATGTAGACATATGGATAGTACTAATAGTTATACTTATAGTTTAATTATACTTAACACATAAATATACAAGTTATTTGAGCTATTTATAATTCTACACATGTTATACTGCATTGTACATGTTGACTTATTTTGATGTAGTTGTAGTTAACTGTAAGCATACATACATGAAATTTTGATGCTAAAAATAGAACTAAGGTTCTAATTGGATAATGTAAATATGTGTTTACATGGACTTTTAGGATGATGTAACCCCCTCCCAAATTCTATATATTTATTTAATTACACATTACAAAAGGATGGAAGTTTTATCAATACAAGAATAAATCATTTTTGATTCTTATGCAACTATGTTGGTGTTCTTTCCTTCCATTTCTATGTTATCAAGGTTTTTTTTTCTTGGTTATATTAATTTATTAATTTTATGTGTGTAAAATCTATAGATAATTTTGGTTGTTATCATTAATGTATGTTAATCTTATATGTGCAAAATTTATTTAAATCTAGTAGATTTCATTGATTTTAAAAAATTGGTTAAAACTATGTTAATATTTTGAAGTGTGTAGGAGTGTTTTTTCTCTAGTATAGTCTTCTATGGGTGTGTAATAGAAACTCTAAAAGGATCAATATTCATTTGATACCACTAAGTTTCCTATACCATTTTCCCTAGACTACCTAATTGTGTGTGCTTGTGAGTGTACAATAGATACAAATAATAAGCATTAGTTGTAGAAGCACTTGTTTACAAAGAAACAAACATATGAAGTGACAAATTGAGACCATAAAACCTCTATTTATAGTCTACCCTTCCCTCCTTTTGAATTTTATTTGATTGAGACCTACCCACTCTAGAATAGTTACCACCCATTCCTCCCACTCACTTAGGTTTGATTTATTCACTAGCATTCATTTCACTACAAGTGAACCTGGTTAACAACCTACATGCTTTGCTTGTTATTCCACCACAAGGTTATTTAACCCATTCTTAAAACTTGTGCCCTAGAGTCGAGTTTACCTCCATTGAGATTCTAAAACAATAGAGGCTACCTTGTCAAATCTAGGGATGTGAATAATACCCACATCAACACACTATTCAAATCTTGATCATCTATACAGCATCAAATATATCCTTTAGGCTTTATCACTAGCATGATATTCGAGACCCATTTAGGATAGTCAAAAGCTCAAATGAAACCAACATCCTATTTTATCAAATCTAGAAAAGTATATGATTAATTTACCTAAAGAAATAGATTAATACATAAAATCACAATGTTATATATATATATATATATATATAATAAATGACATAAACTAATTTAGAAATTACTATATTTAGAAATATGATAAAATGGGAGATAACAAAGATAAATTACTTATATATAAATTCAATAATGTAGGACTGAGATAGAAATTGGAAAATTAACTATGTGACTATATTAGCTGACTATAAATTAAGAACAATGTTTTAATTTTTCTTTAGATAAGGTTGATGGAATCAAACAGGGGTATAATGCATTGGTGTCCTTAAGGTGATATCCTACAGGGTTTCATGCTTTGTGACTGATACAACAAGTTCACTTCACCTGTGTGTTTTGATTGACTATATAAGAGCTTTAGATCTATTTTAAAAAGCAATGTGTCTTATTTACTTTTAACCCTATCTCTTTAGACCACAAATGATAAATGGAATAAAATAGAAAAAGGGGTTAGTTGCTGAATTTTTGATATACCTCAATGCCCCCTATGTTGAGTATTGCTT
This sequence comes from Torreya grandis, assembly GCA_037957365.1. NCBI lineage: Eukaryota > Viridiplantae > Streptophyta > Pinopsida > Cupressales > Taxaceae > Torreya > Torreya grandis. The sequence continues at coordinate 2,815,555 of JARHVA010000572.1, forward strand.
ATATACCAATACTTTGAAGAGGGATCAAAATCCATATAGTTATCCCATGTTATGGTGATGTGTATTAAATATTAGTGTAATGTTATAAGCTTATGTAATCCTAGTGTGATTAAGTGATTCAATCATGAATTGAGACCTTGGAGGTGTATTTAGACTTTAGCTCAAGGATAATAAGGTTGTATATATTTAAAATTGGGAAAAATATGGATTTTGATCTCAAAGTGTAACTGTAATTTTGGTGTTTTTCAGTGTATGAGTCTCTTGTGTGAAAAATGAATTGAAATTATGGATTTATAATAATCAATTAGGAATTCCTTCATATGGGGATTACTAAACATGTGGGAAAACCAATTACATGAATTTAAATTTAAGAAACTAGTAATTATTTTATGGGATGATGTGGCCAATAAAATTGGATAGGACCAGGGAGTGGGATAGTCCATATTATGTAGCCTTGTCTAAGGAATAAAGATAATTGAGTTGGGAGTATGGATCAGTCAAGGGATAAATTTGAGTTATTTTGAATGAGGAATAGGTAAATTTTGAGATCATTAGTTACTTTTAGGAATGAGTCATCAACATAGAAAGTGAAGGAAGGGTAGTTGAAATATCATGGAATGAGACATGAGCCAAGTGCATATAAAGGGTGGTCACAAGTACACTATTTTAAATAAATGTTAATTTATGTTTCTACACATCTAAAAGTATTTATATTTCATCTTTGACTAGAAAATCTATTTTTGGATGTGTTTTCTTTATTTTTTTGCTTGACTAGTTTAGCATTTAGGTATAATACAATAATATGCATTACCATTATTGAGTCAATTACATGCATGTATTTATATGCACATGCAAATAAATTTTAATAATCATGCAAAGCTTATCAAAGGGATTTTTTTCATCAACTTTTAATATGGTTGCTAAGAGGACCAATTGACGGTCTTTATTCATTCTAAAATGAAATTCAATTGTTTCCTCATTAATTAGTGTTGATTTATCTTACACATATGGTATTTTACAAATTGCATTGGGGGCATCTAATTGTGTTTGATGAATACTATCATCACCTTCATAAAAATATTCATGTGCACTTGTTTCATGAGGAAATATTTTCTTATGTCAAAAGGAAGGAAGATCCTCATCGGCACCTAAATATTTCATAAGAGAATCATCATTTGAAAATATAATTAATGTTAAAATTGTAGGTGAAATGTTGTTGCCAATGAGCTTAGGGTATACTAATGATAATTGAGAAACATGATTGACTTGATTATTATGATCAAAACACATATGTGTATAAGTTATGCATTCGGAAAGTTGTTTGACTTGATTAATTCCATAAGAGGTGGACTTATTATCATATCCAAGACTTGTTTACCCCACATTAGCAAAAGTGATAATAGGATGGATAATACCTTGAACATGTTTTCCCAATCCCTATCCAATAATTTATTTATAATTCCATAATTATTTAAATCTAAAACCATATTGATTTAAATTTATTGATGAGTCAACTAGATTTGGTTCTAATAAGGGTAAATTGGCAGGTGAAGTAGATGGCATACTCTAATGGAGGAAAATTGCATATATGGAACATAAATGTATGTAGGTTGGACCATTACAAAATGTTTAAAATTATCTTTGTCTAAAGTAAATTTATATATAACCTTGATGAATAAACTTAATACATGCATGTAATGTAGAAGTAATGTCATTCATATCATGAATCCAAGGTCAGCCTAATAATAGATTGTAATTAAGATAATTAAACATAACTTGACAAATGGTGGTAGGGTACATGGTCCCAAAGTGATATTCAATGTAATTTGCCCAAGTAATTATCATGGAATGTTGTCAAATCCAAAAATGTTAATATCTGAATGGGTGAGATCATTTTCTATTATGCTAAGTAAATTTAGGAAAGTGATGTTTCAAATGTTCAATCCCACTCCATTGTCGATAAATAATCTTTTGATCACCTTATTTTTTACAAAGTCTTGAATATACATGGGTAAATATTGATCAATAATATACTTTGGGGGAAGATCTTCCTTTTCAAAAATAAATACTTTTTTATATCCATCAAGTAGTATTGATAATAGAAGTTACATAATGAGGTTTAAAATTTTTAGTTATTAGTGTAATTTACAAGATCTTTAGTAATGAAATCTTGGAATTAGTATTATTTAATTGATCTAGGATGTCAAATCCCTTAGATTGAGTACTTTTACCTAATGGAGGGTGGGTGAGAGATATTAAGGACTTTACCTCATTGAGTATTAAAAAAATTAACATTTTGAGGTTGATTAATAATAAAAGGTTGCACTCAGATTGAGGGTTTTAAATGATTGTGTGGACTCTAAATTATATTTTTTTGTTCTTCAAATAGGATTGGCCAAAAATTTAAGATCACAAACTATATAGATTAAATTTTGCATGTATCCCACTATCCTATCTCCAAGAGTATAGTGAGAATAACTTTGTTGATGCAGTTTTTAAAAACACCAATTCATAATGAGGTAGCTTCTAACATTTTAAGATCACAATGGAGGTAAAATCCACTCCAAGGTATGAGTTGCATGTATGTGGTTAAACAACTAAGTGGTAGAATAGTAGGTAGAGCATGCAGGTTGTTAACCAAGAATATGTATGGATGAACGATATCTAAAATAAATTTAAAACTAGGAGAGTTGTTGGATGGATGGATACTAATTTAAAGTGGGTAGATCTCATAAATAAACTCTAAAAGATGGAAGGGTAGAGCAAAAAAGAGGGTTTTATGACTTCAAGAAATAAATTTTGGCTGGATTATTCATGGACAAGTGTTTAAAAAAACAATGTTTGTTACTAATAGCTGCTACACACACACATATAAACATAGTCAAGCAGTCTGGGAAAATTTGATATAGGGAACTTGATGATCTTAGTCAAAGGTTGCTCCTTTTGGGGTAGATTTTACACACCCATACTTAGAATATTATAAATCATATCAAGGAGGTATCTAAGGTATTTTTTTCACACATATAGAATACTATATCATAAAAAATACTTTTGCACACTTAGAAAGATGAGATAGTCAACCTACTTACATATAATCAAAAATAATTATTAACTCTTCAATAGTCATGCACATCTAAAATCAGCATATTAATTATAAAAAATGAATTATTTATAGATATTTCACACTTAAAATTTTTGAATCAAATAACCAATAAAATATAAAACTTGATGATGTATAATTTGGAAAGAAAAGGCACCAACACCATTGTATGACAATCAAAATTTGACTTCTTCCTGTATTGATTTATCTAACCCCTTTAAAATGAGAGTTCTAGATTTATATATTATTAGTGTAGGTTTTTATTTTTCCCTATTATTTAATTAGGGAAATTATATATTTGTGCATACATGGAGTTTTTATACATTTGTGGGATAGGCTAGCTTATGTGGAGATGTGTGTCATAGATATGTCATAGGTGTCATAAGAATGTCATAAGTAACTCCCTTGATGGGAATTACTTCTCTATTCTTAGCACCTTGCCACCACCTTTCATGGAGGAGTTATAGTCTATTCTTGGGGTGCCTTGACCACCTTTTGTGGAGGAGTTACTTACGTTCTCTCCTATATGTATTCTTCACTTTGGTCATCTCATGTTAATCAGATTTTGGTTTTCTCTTATTTTATCTTGTGCAATTTATCTTCTTGTATAATTTCGAATTGCTTTAGCATCTATGTGGTGTGCACTTACTTCATCTCATGTGATCACATCTCCATTAAATTCACATTATCCAAATTCTTGAAACAACTCTGATATGGTATTAGAGCCACTTCGGTAATCGCGTGTCTGGTTATGCTATTAGTTTATTCTGAAATTCTTACTTTGCTTTCTTAGTATTTTTTTTGTTTAACTCTATTGCATTTGAGAGTTTTGGTAGAGTTTTTGAAAAATCATGCAAATACATACAGAAACTTGTTAAAAAAATTGCTTTTGAGTTGAAATTTGCCAAGACATATTGTATAGATCTGTTGTGGCTTCAACAAGGCAATTTGTGGAAATATCAACAGCTTGGCGTCCATTTCCAGCAGCTTGGCATCCTTTTCCAGCAGCTTGGCATCCTTTTCTCTTAGCTTCTGCTTATTTTTTGTGTTGGATGCATGTCTGGAGGATAGAACAACTGGATGATAAACTAGGGCGCCACTACCTGCAATTTTTTTGCTGTTAAGAAATTAGAAGTGCGTCCTTATTTTGGTGAGAAAATTCTGCACTTGCAATTTTTCTGCTGTCAAGAAATTAGAAGTGCGCCCTTATTTTGGTGAGAAAACTTTGCCACTTGCTGCTATGCATTGAGGTCTACAATTTCAATTTTTTTTCTAACTAGCAAAATCAGAACTGCACCTTTTTTTGTAAGACAATTTTGCCAGCCTATTTTTCTTGAAAATGGCACCCTATCCTTGTTTGGCATCCCATGTGGGCCCTCAGATACTTGGCCAACAATTTCATTCTATCTGTTACTTTAATTTTTTAGTTAAAATTGACTTGTTAAAAAAAAATCAATCAATTTGACTGAATATTAAGTATTTTAGACAATTTGAAATTTTAGGGGTTTAAATTTAAACTTGTATCTTCGCCTGTCAAAGACGAAGGGTGAGGCTTGGGTTGGCAAGAGGCCAATTCCCCCTTAAAAATACCTTATTTTTATTCCTCACTTTGTGCTGAATCTAATGAGTGGTTGGAAGGCCACTTTCTCTCTCAAAACAGGTATTTTTTAATGTTTTAGTGTTATTTTTTTGCAAAAACACTAGTTTACGAGAAATTAAACCTTTAATATCTTGTAAATGGTAGCTCAGATTTGGGTTCCAATTTTTTCAAAAGTGTTTTTAATTTAATTATCCATAGTGTAGGCTTGTTATTTGTCAAAAATGCACTACTTTACAAAGTGCCTAAAATTTAGGTCTCTCGAGACACATTTTCAACTGAGTCCGACTACCTGTTTGCTTAAGGTCTTGCACTGATTGCTCTAAGACGCATTCTTGACTGATCTCAACATATTTTTATTGTGCACTTGCATATTTTGGGGGGCTCAACATTTAGGGGGGGTGTGATTGCTTTTCACAACTTGCAAATCTTTACTTTCATTCTCTTTTTTGCATAATTTCACAACTTGCAATTAACACAACTTCACTTAAATTCAGCTTAAAATGGATTCTTTTCAACTTAAACCCATAACACCCTTCAACTATCATGATTAGAAGGTTAAAATGTCAATCATTCTTAGAAGCAAAGGGTTATATAGGATCACCATGGGTATTAAAGTAGAACCCAACACTGATGCTGAAAAGGTCAAGTGGTATAACCATAGTGATGAAGCCTATGGATTACTTAGCTTTTCTATTTCTCCAGAACTTCTCTTCCATTTATAAACCTCCAAAACTCCTAAAGACATATGGGACACCTTAGAACTCATATTTGGGAAGCTTGATGAGATGAGAGGTCATCATTTCAAAAACAAACTCATAAGTTTAAGTCCTAGCAACTTTGACACCCTATAGGACTTCTTCACTAAGTTTAAGGCCCTTAGATTGAAATTGAAATAATATAGGATAGAGAAGAAATATGATCAACTCATCCTTTCTATTCTTGCAAAGTTCAGTCCAAGCTATTCAGTCTTTGTCTCCACTTTTCATGCCACAAAAAGTGCCCTTGGCACTACATGGAAATGCCTTCTTTGGATTCATTCATTGCTGACTTGACTAGGGAGAAATATAAACTAATTAAAATGGGCACAATGAAGTCTACTCAACCCAAAGCTTTGATAGCTAGAAATGGTAAGGATAAGACTTCAACAAAGGAGAAGAAGAAAAAGAACAAGGACCAGGAGAAGAAGAAAGAAAACAACAATCTTGCCAAAAACATCACTGAGTCTTCCTCCTCCAATGCTAAACCTAAGAAGGAGAAGGTTAAGTGTACCTATTGTAAAAAGATAGGGCATGATGAACATAAATGCATGAAGAAACAAATAGATCACCTAACTCATCTTCTAGAGAAGCACACCATAGGTGTTTCTGAGTCCATCAAGTAGAATTCATCTACCCAAGATTCTACCAAAGCAAAAGGCAAGGGTAAGGAGAAAGAAAAGGGCAAGGCCCCTATAGCTACTACAGCCTCTACAACATCATGGGTGATTTATTCAAGTGCTTCTCACCACATGGGCTCTTCAATAGTTGAGTTTTCATATTTAGAGCCTTGTAGCATGACTTTAATTAGTTTGAGTGATGACACATTAGTTTTTGTTGCAGGGAGAGGGTCAGTTTTAATGGAAGGAGGAACATTCAATAATGTTCTAAGTGTTCCTTCTCTTTCAACCAATATCCTATCAGTGTACTAAATCACTCACATTAGTCAGGGCATGAGATTTGAGTTTTCACCAGATTTAGTGGCTATCAGGGAGTTGCATAGTGATACTACAGTGGCAGTGGGTAGGGCAGATCACCAAGCAAGGTTATACACTTTCTCACATTTTGCACCTGATTCTTCTCCAACAGCATTACTGACTCATTCAGATGGAGTTATCAAATTGTGGCATGAGTGGTTTGGCCACCTTAACTACCACTACCTTGAGCAACTTTGTAAAAATGACATGGTTATTGGCTTGCCTCGTGTCCAATTCTCAAAAGGAATTTATGAGGGGTGGTCCCTTGGGAAGCATCCCAAAGCAAAATTTGACAAAGGCAAAGCTTGGAGGGCTTCACAACTTTTGGAGTTAGTCCACAGTGATGTATCAGGACCCTTTCCCAAACCATCTTTCACAAGGGCCAAGTACATCCTCACTTTCATTGATGATTTCTCTAGGTACACTTAGATATATTTTCTCAAACAAAAGTCTGAAGTGTTTGAAAATTTTCTAGACTTCAAGGCTCTTGTTGAGAAATAGAGTGAGAAATCCATCAAGGTTATTTGAATTGATAATGGAGGGGAGTATGTCAAAAATAGGTTTGAGTAGTTTTGCACCACAAGGGGATTGATTTGTAGCACATAGTCACTTACAGTTCTTCACAGAATGGGGTTGATGAATGTAAAAATAGGTTCTTGAAAGAGATGGGTAGTTGTATGATTCACTCCAAATCCTTAGCACCACAATACTAGGCTGAAGCCATCAATTGTGCTTGCTACATTCAAAATAGGGTTCCTCATAAAGCTTTGAAAGGGATAACACCCTTCGAATCTTGGCATAAAAGGAAACCTGATGTTGAGCACCTTAGGTATTTTGGATCCCCAACCATGGCCCACATACTGAAGAAGAAATGTAAAGCTATGGAATGTCAGGCAAAGCTTGGCATCTTTATAGGATATCTAGATGGTATTAAGGGGTATCACCTTCTAAATCCAGTCACTCATGAGTTATTCATTGAGAGAAGTGTCCATTTTTAGGAGGGTACTAGAGACTCAACACTTGACACTTCTTCTCCCTCATCAGATCTACTTCTTCATGATGATTCCTCATCAGATTCAAATCAACCACAGTAGGTTCTCGAGCCAGAAACATCTTCTTCTTCTTTGAGTTCAGACAGTGAGGACAGTGATGTAGAGTCATCCACCTCTAGTTAGTTAGAGGATGAGGAGTTAGCACTTGACTCTCCCACTTCTATGCCACTTTGGGCTAGATAGACACTTGAGAGTGCTGGCACTTGGGTAGATCCCTTGGATGATAGACATACTAGGGGTGATTTTCAAAGAGATCCACATGCCTTCTCTACTTCAGTTTTAGATCCACAAAATTTTTGAGAGGCATCTAGGGTACCTGAGTGGGATAGTGCTATGGAGGAAGAATATTCTTCCTTAATCAAAAATCACACTTGGGATTTGACTTCACTTCCTAAGGGAAGAAATATGGTTTGATATAGGTGGATATATCAGACCAAGTTTGCAGCAGATGGGTCGATTGATAAGTATAAGGCACAACTAATTACCAAGGGTTTCTCATAGGTGGTAGGCATTGACTACTCAAAGACCTTTTCACCCATTAAAAAGATGACTTCTATCTAGCTCACCTTGGATATTTCTATAGCACATGGTTGGGATGTGCACTAGATGGATGTGAAGAGTGCCTTTCTTCATGGAGACTTAGAGGAGGAGATCTACATGGAGTAGCCACCAAGATTTGTTCAGGATTCTTCCTTAGTATGTAGACTTAGGAAATCTATCTATGGCCTCAAATAGGTCACTCAGGCATGTTACACCAAGATGGATTCCTTCCTTCTCATAGTAGGTTTCACTAGGTGCCATTCTGACCCCAATGTATACTTCTTGTGGTAGGATGATTCGCTCCTGATTTTGTTTCTATATGTTGATGACCTTTTGATCACCAAGAGTTATTCATCGGCTATTATAGTAGTGAAGGCATCTCTTCAAGATAGATTTGACATGATAGACTTGGGTATGTGGCACTACTTCCTTGGCATCAATATCTTACATTCAGATTCAGGGATTTCTCTTGCATAGCCTAAGTATGCTCTTGACTTATTGGCTCAATTTCACATGGTTGATTGCAAGCCATCTCTGACTCCCTTTCTATCAAGAGTCAAGCTTGAGGTTGACTATTCTTCACCATTGGTTGATGCCACTTGGTAATGAAATTTTTTTGGTAGTCTCATCTACTTGACTCACACCAGGCCCAATATATCATATACAATGGGACTTGTCTCTAGATTTATGTAGGAACCTCATGAGCTACATTGGAAAGCAAATAAGAGGATCTTACATTACATACAGTGTTCACAGAGATACAAGATTCATTATAGATTTGGCATAGAGGTTGACTTGGTTAGATATACAGATTCAGACTGGGCTGGCAATTCACAGACTCACAAGTCCACTTTTGGTTACAAGTTTTCTCTAGGTTCTAGTCCTATCAGTTGGTCTACCAAGAAGTATAATGTTATTTCTATATCATCCATAGAGGTAGAGTACAAGGGAGTTGTTAATGTAGCTACTAAGGCTATTTAGCTTCAGGGGATTCTTTCTGAGTTTGGCATTTCTATCAAGTAGCCCACCATCATTTATTGTGACAACTAGAGTACCATTCAAATTTTTAGGAATCTAGTTTAGCACCAGCAGACCAAGCACATAGAGATTCACATGCATTTAATTCAAAAGCTTATTCATAGTCAGGTCATTGACTTGATATTTTTCTAGTATTTAGAGTAGGTTGTAGACATCTTCACCAAACCTTTCACCGAGAGCAAGTTCATTCATCTACAAGCTCTTCTTGGGGTGCGGTTTACATTTGTAGCAGCATCATCTTTAGGGGGGCCCTTCTAGCCTCTTCAATTCTTTTATGTCTCTCTTTTGGGAGGGAGTTTTCTTCCTATGGGTTTTCTCCTTTTCTCTATCTTATGAGATATTGCATTTGCACATGGGTACCTCATCAGGCCTAGTTGTCAGGACCCATTTTGATATTTCCACAATGCCCACCTAAGCTATTATTATGGGGGGTATTAGTGTAGGTTTTTATTTTTCCCTATTATTTAATTAGGGAAATTATATATTTGTGCATACATGGAGTTTTCCTACATTTGTGGGATAGGCTAGCTTATGTGGAGATGTGTGTCATAGATATGTCATAGGTGTCATAAGAATGTCATAAATAACTCCCTTGATGGGAGTTACTTCTCTATTATTAGTACCTTGTCACTACCTTTCATGGAGGAATTACAATCTATTCTTCAGGTGCCTTGACCACCTTTTATGGAGGAGTTACTTACGTGCTCTCCTATATGTATTCTTCACTTTGGCCATCTCATGTTAATCATATTTTGGTTTTCTCCTATTTTGTCCTATGAAATTTATCTTCTTGTATAATTTCAAATTGCTTTAGCATCTATGTGGTGTGCACTTGCTTCATCTCATGTGATCACGTCTCCATTTCATTCACATTATCCAAATTCTGGCAACAACTATGATATATATAGACTTAGGAAGGGGATGCCTCATGTTACAAGTACATGAAAACTCATAATTACATTACGTACTTAGAACCTTTATTCTAATTCTATTTTCAAAATTATATGTATGCATATTCATAGTTAACTTATAATTTTCAAAATATAGTTAGCATGTACAATGTGATGCAACATGTGCATGGTTACAAATAATTTAGGCAAATTTCCTATTCAAGTTATAACATAAGTAGACTATGAGTACAAAATTAACACATTTTCATGGATACACACAAAATGAGCCTTTGACCTAAGGCTAGATAGACATTTGTATGGTGTTGTTGATTATTCGAGATGTTATAATAGATACTAGTATTAAACTAGAAGTTTGTAGCATCAGTCTTCTTATTTGATTCCAAATCAAGATAACATGTATGTCCTACATCATGCTACTATTTAATAATTTCTATATTTAGTAATGAGGGTCTATGCACCATGTTTACCTGCTCAAGGAGCTTGGCATGCTCTACCTTTCTGTTATAGAAGTTTATTCTAAAAATTTCTACTTACATCGCCTTCTTCCTAAAAAAATTTATCTTAGCTTCAATTTATTCAAGTGATAATCCTTGAAGGCTCTATTTTAAATTCTCATATGCTTGCTAATGGAGTTTATCAAAATTGATCCTATTAATAAGTTTACCAATTGAGTCTCTTGTTTTTGATACCTTTAATTCCTCTAGGACTTGAAAAATGAGAGCTTCATATTCTTGATACTATGAAATTACTACCCCAACTATTATGATCCACTCTCTAGCCTCTTACATTATAATTACCACCAATTTTAGGTCATTTTAAGCCTTTAACAATGTCATTAAAAGATGTCTATAAGCCTTATTGGTAGTATAAGGACAAGTAACTTTAATTTATTCTCATGTTGCTTCAAAGAATTAAATAGTTTATGAGTCTCAGTTATATGAGGATCCAATTTTAACCTCATTACATCAATTTCTTATAGATAATTGTATAGCTTTGATGTGGCATGTTCAACCTCAGTCTCAATTTTTTGAGGAATGTGGATTGTTTACTTCTACTCTTTTATTTGGTCTAACTCTTGCTCAAGTTCGTGCCTAGCTATTTTAGCCCCATCATGGAATGCTATCAAAGTATCCTTATGATTTTTAATATATGACTTAAAGTCCTCTATATATGGGGATTGCCCCAAATTCCTATTCTTCCTTTTAGACAAGGTAAAGACATATTGTCTTTCTTCAAAAATGATTTCCCTTCTAACTTCATCTTCTACTTTCTTCTTCCTAACCCTTTAGATTCTTCATATTGGTTTATCAAACATGGAGCTTATCTATGGAAACCCTATGATTTTCAAATTTGGATTTTGAGAATCCTTTGATCTAAGATCAACTACCCATGGAGGGATGACTAGTTATGCTTGATTTACTAGTTATGTGTCCGCAGCTATAGTCTCAACCAATTGAGATTTTGATGTTTAATCTAAATATCATTTAAGTATTGAGTCAAGAAGGTAGGTCCATATGATTTTATACCAATCCACACACCCATATTGGGGTAGTGGGTGGATTGTATACACCTATTTTTCCCTTTTATCCTTCCTCATGAATGGTATAATAGTGCATTAGAAAGAGCTGGTGGAAGGGATTGGAAATTTTATTTGAGTGGATGATGCATTAAGATGGGATTTTTATAATTCCCCTTCAACCTTATTATAATCCTTCCTTTTAGTTTTAGGGTGGTCTAAGTTAGTCTCAAAGGGAAATTACATAGTGGTGGCAATAATATATATGGTTGGCATAAATAGGGATATAAAAATAATAGGGGTAAAGGAAACATCCTTTATTTTTAGAGTGATAAGAGGTGTTTTTACAATAGTACTAAGAGAAACTAAATAAAATTAACATACTGAAGAAAGGGGAATAAAAAATGAAATCAGGGAAGAAGGGATTAAAGGCTAAACCTTTTTACCTGATTGGTCATCATTCATAAGTGATCTCCCTTTGTCATCTATGAGGCTGAAGGCCTTTACTCTTTAAAATTCCTCCTCTTCATCTATAACTTATTCTATTGGAGTTTGTTGTTAAACTAAAGATGTACCTACTAGTGGTTTATTAGTCGTTGGGTTCTATTGTCAAGTAGAATCACACCCTTATGAAGGTAGTTTTAGGCCTTCATAGTCTACTGAAACATGGAAACAATCCTAGGCTGTGGGTGGCCTAATCAATGGATTGAGTCTTTAGATTCTAAGTGCTAGCTCCCTTTGGTGTATCAATTAGGATCTCTAATCTATGCTACAAACTATTGGGGAAAAATGGAAGAAGGAAAAGGAAATAAAACTAAAATAAAATCCTATCTAATGATGGTGATACACCTAAACTTTGATTGATCCACACATTTTGAGCTTCTAAAAACACTGATCAGACAATAAACAAACTAATTTTTTAACCCCAATTGACCCCTATGTATCAATATTTCATGCAAAGGTTTTATATTGTGATTAAATCTTGAGGGAAATGATGAAATAGGCCCAATTTAAGGTACTAACCATCCACTTATATCCACTTTAACTTCAGCCAAAAGATATTAAACATATAACATAACCTACATAATCTGATCAAGTAGTAATTAGGTAAGAATTAGGACTTGACAAGGAAGAAAATTCTATCACATATGAAAATTACTAACATAAATACACTATACCATCACCTTCGATTCTGAAAACTATCCTTCTATTAATCTAAAAAGGTTACATAGCACAAATTTTTGGTGGAGTGTGGTCTTTGCAAAAAGAGGATACAATTTAAGGATGAAAAGCCAACTTATATATAAAAAATATACAACAGCCAAAAGATTAGTACTAAAAATAGAAGATGTCAAATTAGTCTAACTTTTGCTATCACAACCTTTAAATAAAATCTATTTTTGTCTTATGTCTTGCATGAAAATCTCTTTGTCATTGAAAATGATGGAGAGCCCAAGTTTGAGTCAAAACTTCCATCATGCATAATGCGACACCAATATTCAAATATAGAACTCCTCTTGAACTACCTAAAATAAGAGAAAAATATCCTTTGCATGAAGTCAAAGCCAAAACTAAATTTAGAACTCCACTTGAACTGTTGGAAATGTTGAAAACCTTCAATAAGATAAACAAGAGCACATGCATGAAATTACATGTTGACATAGAAGGGATTAGGTGGACCCAAGTTTGACAAGTCAAACTCTTGCATGGAAATCCACACCACAACTTCAAAGGAATATGCCTCTTGATTGATCTTAAAGCTAAGTTGGATCATTAAATGCAATGACGACTAGGAGATAAGCATGAATTTAATAAATAGTCAATTAAAGCTTGGACCAATCAACTATATATAGCCTTTACTTACATGGAAGAGGACCTTGATGAGTGAGAGGTATTAAAATTCAACTCCTTGTCTTTATTAAGGTAATTTATATATTTAACACTTTCAGGCTCTTTGCTTCTGTTCATGTATTTCTCTAGCATTTATTTATCTATGTTTATTGGTTTTGTCTACTTCTTTCAGACTTCATTTTTGTCTCAGGATTTTAATTTATATCCATTTCCTTCCATTCATTTCTTCAATGTTTTTATTATTTCATTTCCTTCAAATTTGTTTCTATCTATTTCCTTCAAACAAAAAGTCTGAAGGAATTCTATGTCAGGATTTTCCTTGAGCCATTCCTTTGAATAAAAAGTTTGAAGGCATTTTATGTCTTCAGGATCTTCCTCTTGAATAATTACTTCAAAAAAAATATCTAAAGGAATTATATCTTTGGGATTTTGTCAATTCCCTATTCATTTCCTTCAAATAAAAAGTTTCAAGGAATTCTTTTTTTTTCTTTCTCTCAGAGCCTTTTTTTATGAACCTTTCTTTTAATGTTTTCTCACGAATGTCTAATGGACCCTCAACTAAAAGAAAATAACCTTTATGATTTTCTTCAATTTTTTTCTTAACCTTTTATTTCCTTTGAAATAGTTGAAATCATTCATTTCCTTTGGATAAAAGTCTGAAGGAATTGTTTCCTCAGAACCTTTCCAAATCACCCTTTGGATTTTTGTAAAGGACTTTCCTGAAGGGAAAGAGACCCTTTGGGATTTTTGTATTTCCCTTTGGAATTTTTTCAACTGTCCCCTCAAAATTTTAAAATTACTTTTTTTTAAGGGTAGATACCATTCAAAAATTTATGAAAATCCTTTTAGAAAGATAAAGTGCCTATTAGAATTTTGCCAAGTGACTTTCCTGAAGGGAAAGTGACCCCTTAGAATTTTGAAATAGCCCTTTAAAATTTTTCAAAGTGAACCTTTTCCAAAGGGATTCAATGCTTCAATTTTTTTGAAATTTAACATTTTCTAAAGGAATGTAACCCTTTATATTTCTTCAAAGAGTACTTTTTCCTTGGAAAGAACCCTTTGACATTATTGGAATGGTCCACTTAGCCTTCAACTTTTTGTAAAGGACTTTTTGGAAAAAAAAAGGCAAGCCCCTTTGACTTTATGAAATGTGCCCTTCAAAAAATTTGTAAAGTCCTTTTGGGAAAAATTTTGAAACCTTACTTTTGAAGATGCCCTTTAGGCTTTCTAAAAATGTCCTTTAGAATTTCGACTTGGACAATCCTCTCAAAAGAAAGTGACTATTGGACTTGTTGAAAAGGGCTTTTGGGACTATTTTAAAAGACCCTAAAACCAAAATAAATCTTTAGAACTTATGAAATAGGACCATTTCTCAAGAAAAGAACCTTTCAAGGAACTTATTTTTTAAGTCCTCCTTCTATGAAAGCCCAAAGTATCTTATGTTTGTCTTCTTTTGAACTTATCAAAGCAACACAAATACCTTCTTGTAAAGAACAAGATGAGTGAAATAAAATTCCCTAAATCACCTAAACAACCTCAAGACATGTTTTTTATTATATAAGGTAGTAGACCAGGGGCCGAACCCTTATAGAAGCAGAGGAACCACGAAGGAAATCAACATAAAAGATGCCTTACAATAGGAATGACACGATCAGCGTACCAACAGACACAGTAAACTAAAATAAAACAAGAATAGGAAAAATGAGAGATAAAGAAATATCACCTTACATAAACATAGATTTGATGAGGTCATTCAATTTCTTAGTGTTCTCTACATTGATAGTAGAAGCAGTATTACCCAATTCCTGCAGCATAGACATGTTCAGGAGAATAGAATTTTAAAGCTGAGTGGTAAAGTTTTGCTCTAGTTTCTAGATGCGACCCTTCAAGGTAGTAATTTCAGCTTTCAAACCAATCTTAGTTTTGATTTCCTCATTAGCTTCTTCCACATACATCTTTCCCTCTTTGTCAACATTTTTCACAATGTCAACACCATCCTCCACAGTAGCCTCAAATTCTCTTGTCTCTTTCTTACCTTTAGTATCCTTAGAGATTCCTTGAACTTCCAATTCCTTGTACTCTTCCTCTTGGGTGGCTTCCTTTGAGGTGTTCTCTGAATAGTCAATAAGCCTAGCCTTGGGAGCAAGTTTGCCAACAATCCACCCTGACCGTCGAACTCCTAAGGAGAGGCCCTCCTTACTAACCTTAGTGGACATATGGGATTTACCACCTTGACCCCCAGTGGTCCTACCATAATTTTTATGGGTCCCCACAATGGTCCCCCAAATACCCTCTTCACTAGCGTAAAAATTCCTCTTCTTACCCTTCATGCTCACAAAGGAGCCAAGGGTGTCAACGGGGGTCTCCTCAGGAGTAGAAAAGGAGACTTTTTTAGTTTTGGTAGAAACAGGAGAAAGACAAGGCCCATCAATAGTATCACCAGCCAAAGGGTTAGAAGAAATATCCCTGCTATCAATTCTAATAGTCTTGGACAACTCAAGGGCATGGTGGAAATTATACAAATAGAAAATGAGGCCTTGATGGAGGGGGATAGGATTCATATCAAGTTTTTTTTGCCAATTTTGCTCTCACCCTAAGGATAGAATCTTCTAGGGAGGAGAGAAGATAAAAGGGAAAACTGATGAGAGCATTATGCCTAAAATGATTTAAAAGGGGGAGATGATAATTATAGAACCTGTTGAATCATCCTTCTAGCATGAAATACTTCATGAGGATGAAGCACACTCTATCCCATAGCTTGGGTAATTTAGCTGGATCAAATCCTCCTTGGTAAGGAGCAAGTTCTTCACCTTCTCCTAAAAGTAGCTTCTGGCTGGAGAGGTTCATGAATTTTATTTTCCTTTGTAGCTTCATCCCCTACATGGACATGCTTGTAGCCATAGCTATCACCTTTCAAAAAATCTCAAAGCTAATTCCTCAAGACATGTTAAACATGGATTCGTTAAAGACTTTTTAGGATCAGTCACTAACTCACAAGATAAAATGACATGGTATGCAAAGTTTTATATGATAAGGGTGGAAATTTGAGCTATGGTGTCAAAGTTGTCAATAAATTCCTTAAGATGGGAAGATCCCTTAGATTCTTCTTGTATCGAATTATAGATTTATTAGTTGGGGAAGAGGATCACTGAATTGGGGTAGTAGTAACTTTTTCACCTATAAATTCCTATATAGATGATGCAGTTGGGTGATCTTGGATTTCTAAATTAGAGTATTCCAAGAAAATTGGATCTTCTTCAGCTCCTCCATGCTTAGTTTTAGTCACACCAAGCTCTACCTTAATGGCCTTCAATAAATGGGGAGATTATTAAGAAGGTTCTCTTTGTTCCTCTATTTATTATCAGGGTATGTTGACCTAGAAGTCTAAGGCAATCCATCTTCTATGGGGTGGAAGCCTTGTATGTACCTCTTAAACTAAAATTAATGGTTATCCTTGAATTATCCTCAAATTTTCCTTCCTAATACCTACCATTTGTGCCCTTGCCATGACTTAGGTGTCATATTTTGCATTTAGGAATAATAAATCATGGTTATAAGGAATGTGATGGTATGGAATATCAAAGTTTTTTCTATGTTTCTAAATTTGACCATGAGGGTCCCAATATTTATGAGGTAGGGTGTCTAATGAATAATGTTTCCTTTTACTACCAACCTCCCTAAATTTTTTGCACATTATGTGTCACATTAATCCTATTCCCATATGGGATCCATAGAATGTGTTTTTCTTTTTCTTTATCATATCTTATTCTACACTCTACCAAATATAAAATGCAATCTCTTACTCTATGATTTTATCAGGCACATACTTTGGGAGGAATAATGGGTTGACCTTATTACCAGTGACCATAATCACTAAATAATCTAGGTATAACCAATAGTCACCCCAAGGTGCCAATGTATCTACTATACTCTTAGATATCTGGGGTAGTAGGGCCTCATGGATAGCTTTCCATACCTGAGGATATACATTTTCTATGATATAGGTGATATGTTTGGTGTATGCATATATGTGCATGAATGAATAATAATCATAGATGTAATTCTTTATGTATTCTAAAGATGGGTTCCAAAGTGACCCATAATCCAAGTATATAATTCCCATTACTACATTGAGGAGTTATGGCATTATATATAAATGGCCTCGAATAGACCATTTATCTTTGTGTATATTTTTCTCCCTTACCCTAACATTGATAATCTTCCCCAGGGTAAAAGTCATGTCGAAGGTCATTACCATGTCTATAAGTGGTACCCAATGTAGGTGGTGAAAATGGATGATTGGGAGGCTATATATCCTATTCAAAAGGGCCATATCAATTTGGAACCCTATTTTTAATTTATTGATAGGCACTAGGTCTTTTTCCTTCAGGATAATAGACTCCCTAAGAAGAATCCATCCACTTAGAGCTTTGCCAATAAATTTCTTCTTTCATGCTACCAGCCTATGTATGTCAAATATAACATCTAAAGTTGGAAAAGATAAATACCTTTGGAAATCATCACATGAGATACAAGCTATGACCATTTTTTGATTTATGTGATGTAGGAACATATCATCTATCACCTTGTCTATAAAAAACAAGTCTCACAGTAGGTCAATACATGACCTCAAGCTTGGATGTCTTGAAGTGCAATCCTTGTCTTTTGAGAGATATTAGCTTTATCACCAATTGTCTATATTCTAATAATAGATATTTTTTTTTTAAAGGCATCAACAACATTAATGGTATCCCATAGGTCTGAATACTTGGGATATTGGTCATTGAAGATGGTAGAGTTAAACACAGTATTTGTATATTTACTAGATACTTTAATGGAAAACTGAGATGATGGCATTACTCCTCTAAACACCTAAGATTATGAATCCATTTACTTCCCATTGGTTTTCTCAAATTTAGTTTCCTATATTTTTAAAAACTTATTTATGGTGGTCATATCTTTTCAGTTGATGTGTAGGTGGCTAGGGCTTATTTGTAGAGTAATAATTGAGCTCAAAATTTACTTGTGATAAATGAGCACATTAATAGATGAATCATTGATATAATTTTTTTATGTAATTATAGTTTGTGTGCTTTTAATTCCCAATTTTCATAAACTTTCTTTACCTATGCAATTCAAACCTTGTTGTCTTATTTGGTGGGGAAGCCAAATCTTTGCATTTTTTAACAAGTGTCTTGAAGTAGTTTTGCTTTGATGCCTAAGCCTAGTGATATTTTGGTGGTTAGGATTTGGGTTTCTTATTGGGACTAGACAAATTAACTCTCATGAATAGAAGGATTTGAACATAAACCCCAAATGAAATTTTTTATGATGAAATCCTTTAAAACAAGGGAAACACTGAACAAAAATCTTGAATAGATTCTTTGACCACAAAAGCGAATGAAAGAGTTTTTAACAAAATTTCCAATGAATAAAATCCTAAATAGATTCTTTGTTGAATAAAACATTGAATAGATTCTTTGACCATAAAATCTGATGAAGAAGTTATGAACAAAATGTCTAATGAATAAAATCCTGAGTAGATTCTCTAAAGCGTAAAGTTTCTTAAAAGTTAAACTTGTGATTAAAAACATAGAAGGCCAAGTCCCTAAAAGTGCACATGATTCTAAAACTTTTATAAGTAAAAAAATATTTAAATACATTAATAAGTTAGTCTGAAATGTAAGACACCATTTTTGTACTTTTGAGTTCGATATTAAGGATCAATCTGCAAAACTTCCATATAATGAAGAAGAAATCCCAATAAATAACACATAGGCCAAATCAAAACCAAATTGGGTCCTCATTCTATAAAAATAATAGGGGAGATGTTGGGTACAACAAACATCCCTGGTGACACACTCTTCTTAGTTCACCATAAGTAAAATGGTTAAAGAGGATCTATATGGTGTAAATAAGGAACCCTAGGAATTTTTAATATATTGTGAGGTATAAAGAAACTAAACTAAATGTATAGCATAGTTTAGGTCCTGAGTATTGTAAGTATATCCCTCACTTAATGGTACCAGTAAAATAGGTCACCACATAGCCAAAAATGACAAATCCCTATGTAGTTTTACAACTACTAAAACATAGTTGCTAAAAACAAGCAGGAAGAAAAATAAAATAAAGATAAAAGAAAATTTGAAATATTTCTATGTATAGAGATCATAAAATTTCAACTTGAGGTTGAAATAAAATACTTCAATGTATGAATGTATCCAAGTTGACAAGATAATTTCTTCAGTGTCAGATTAAGATCCAAGGTTGAAGAACATTGACTCATAGTTTTAGATTTATATCCAAGGTTGAATATTTTTTCTTCCAACATAAGGAATGTATATAAATTTATATGAAAACCTAAGGAAAAAATTAAGAAAAAAACAAATAATCTTCTAAAAAAATTATCAGTTCACCATAATATTTAATGTTTATTTTGATTTAACAAAGAAATGCAATAAAACACTAAATAATTGAAATATTGATTTAGATTATAGAATATACATAACCTAAATATAAATTAAAACAAAATCCAAAACATAAAATGAGATATAAATAGTAATAAATAATTAAAAATACAAACCTAGCTTGGATCTAATTTATGCAGATTGTGCAGGGAGATCTCTTATGTAAAACTAATTAGAATGATATGCGAACTATGTCATAGATGAAAAAAATTATGTTATGTATAGGAATATGGTTATAATAGGGTGTATAGGGGTGTATTTTGACCATTTTTATTGATTATGACTATGTTTGTGTTGATTGTGTGATTGATTTTTATGCTTGAGTACTTGGGTAATTAAAGAGGGTCTATTGTCTATATGTAGATGTTGATTTGATGTGTTGAATAATTAAAAAAATAAACCTTATTTATTACACATAAATCAAATGAAGATAAAATTCTAAAAGGGTGGAATTAGGCAAGGGGAATAGATGATTTATCCTCATGAAGCCTTGTGTAATTTGAGTGCTTCTATTTTAACCTTTTAGGACTTAGAAAATGTAAATCTTATGTTATTAAAGAGTTAAGTATATTAAATCAAGGTAGAAATATGCAATAAGCATAGCCAGTAATTTGTTATAGAATTGACTTATTTGACCTTTATAAAAATAGAAATAAATAATACAAATAAGAACTTAGCTATAAAATGACTAAGATAGATGATATAAAGGCTAAAAACTAAGGCAGAGGCTAGTCTAAGTATTGTAAATAGGATCCAAGTGTCAAAACTCCTCATTGATAATAGTGCCCTAATTGGATAGTAGTGCCATGTGGTATTAGTGTCTTCTGTGTAAGACTATTTTGAGCTTTTGGGTTCACCTATGTCTGGATCTATAAGGCTTGTTCCTATGTGCATGAGTTTTTAAACCCTATAAATGGTTTATTTTAATTGATTTTATGATAAAACCCTAATCCTCTATGTTGCTAGGGTATTTATTTGATACAAGTAGAAATTTTATTTGTTAGTGGGATAGGCTAGACATTCTCAACACCCCACTATGATGAGAATTGCTTGCATACTAATACTCTGAAGAGGGATCAATTCCAATGTAGTTCTCCACACTTAAGTGTTAGTGAAAGTGCAAGTGAAGCTAGTATGATAGTCAAATTGAGTGACTTAAATGTGCTTGAGACTAGAAATTTGAGTATTCTAAGCTTAATAATATTATAGATGGTAGTATGTATAAATATGGTAGAATAAGGATTGATAAACTTAATTGTGCATAAATTATTTTGAGTTTACATATGTAATTTTCATCTAATTTCCATCCCATGGTTAGAGGGATAAAATTCATGTTTTGGTTCTTGTACAGGTGTTAAAAGTGATCTAGGATGACCCTAGGAGGTCTAAGATTTGAAAATATATTTATTTGTGGAAAAAGGAGGGAAAGTATAACAACACCAATATTGAGACACTAACACCATGTGGTGCTACTATCCCTATTATGTGTTAGTGTCTAGGTGGTAGAACCTAAGGAACAAAGGTCCAAGATGCAATAATAAGGGTTTAAGACTGCTTTAGGGATGATTAGGGATCCTATGGTGCACATGAAGGTTAGAAAGTGTGAAAATAGGCCCTAGGATAGGTTTAGGGCTAAGCTGGAGATAGGTGGTCTCAAGTAGCACTCTTAGAACTCAAGTGTCACTTTTAGGTGATTACATCCCCCCATTTATTATATAAATGAAGCAAAGAGGACTGACTAGAATAAATGAAAAATAAGCATACCTAGACTTACCTAAGAGGTGAAGCCCATAAGTCTAGATCTAAGTATGTGAAGTATGTTTAATTGTGTGTCATATAAATGAAACATGCATAGATCAGTCCTTACTTAAGAGATATCAAAAACCAAGAAAAAATTAAGTAAAGAATCAAAACTAAGTAAAACTAAATAAAGGGATAAGAGATAGGAAAAGAATGAATAAACCTAATTGGGTATGTAAACTAATGCATAAACCTAGTGACAACCTATGTGTGTACATGTATATAGTGATCAATCAGTGAATATAATGGACTAAGTTGATGGATTACTCAATTCTCATGTTTGGGTGGCTCAAAAACTCAATCGAGTTTTGATTATGTCATTACCCACTCGTACTTGGTAGATCATGACCTATGAATAGCTTGGATTGGACTTATGGTGTGTCCAACCCTCTCATATAGGTGGATTAATAACTCAAGTAGACTATGAATCCATCATATCCTACCCATGTTTAGTACATGCATCTAAAACTAAAACTATGTGATGTAACTAAAAATGTCTAACTATAAATATCTAACTAGAAATGTCAACTCTGTGGCCACTTGAGTATATTAGGTGGCTATGGGCCACTCAAGAATGCCAACCACTACAAATGTAGTAAGGCATGAAACTAGTGTGTAACTTGGAATATGATGTCTGATGTATATAACATAGAGAATGACATGGAATTTTTCATTCCAACTGATCAACTAGTGTGTTAGTGAGCATATAGAAATAATGTGTCATGCACATGCCCCCAAATATTATATCTAAACATATGGATTCTTGATTGAGTTAAAATAATCTATATATGTGTATTTGAACTATAAATGGCAATGGTCATGTCACACATGATGCACCCAATATGATCAGACTGATATGAATATCATCTAAACTAGTATAAATCTGATCTAAACTAAATAAAACTAGTAAATCTATAATTGGACCTATGCAAACCTAGATTGTACCTTTTATACTTTTTAATCCAATTTAGATTTTTTTAAAGATAAGGCTATTGGATAGTAGCAACATATATTATATAGTAGTTCCCTGTGATGATAGTGTCCCAATTTGGTTGCTAATGTCTATCTGATTTAATTTCTATGCAACTATATTAATCTATGTGTCATTATTTTCCATTGTATTTACCTTAATTTGCTTTTCTATAATTTGAGCTTGTGTTTTGAAACATGTACTATGAGTGCATTATGGGACCCTAATCTTTATGTCAAACCCCTATGAATTCTTCCTCTTTTGATTAGAGTTGTTGAACCTGTGTAATAAATGTACTCAAACTAAAAATTTCTATAAGATGTGTGTTAGCAAGAGCATATATGATATATGCATAATAATCCAATATAATATACATACATAACATCATAATGTAAGAAAAAATGAACATAAGTTTGTAATATGGTATGTATGTTATGTCTAGAATTCAAAAGGTTGTCAAGATAGGTATAACAATGTATGAAATAGAAAATTTGAGTAATAAATGAGTAGTTACTATTATCAATCAGGCTTGCACCCCTATGAAGGTAGTTTTAGGCCTTCATAGTCTATTAAAACATGGAAATAATCCTAGGTTTTGGGTGTCCTAATCAGTGGATTGAATCTCTAGATTCTAAGGGCTAGATCCCTTTGGTGTATCAATTAGGATCCTTGTTTTATTATACAAACTATCTAGAAAAAGAGAGAGAAACTCGAAATAAAATCCTATCTAATGATGGTGATACACCTGAATGATTGTTTGATCCACTCAATTGGAGCTCCTAAAAACATTGATTTAGACAAGAGAAAGGCTAAACATTCAACTCCAATTGACCAATATGCATAAGTATTTCATGAAAAGGTTCTATCTTGTGATAAAATATTGAGGGAAATGATGGAATAGGTATAATTCAAGGCACTAACCAGCCACTTGCATCCACTGTAAACATATCTAAAAGACATTAAACCAAAACATGACCTGCATATTCTAACCAACTAGTAACTAGGTAAGAATCAAGAATTGATAAGAAAAAAAACTCTATCACTTATGTAAATCAATGACACAAATATACTATACCAACATATAGAATCTAAAAACAATGGTCCTTTTATTAATCTAAAAAAAGGTTACAACTCAATTTTTGGTAGAATTTTGTCTTGCCAAAAGAGGGATATAATTCAAGGCTGAAAAGCCAAATTATATAGAAAAATACATAATAGCCAAGAGATTGGCATTGAAAATAGAAGAATAAGACAACTCTTTCATTAGACCAATTCCAATTTTTACTATCCAAAGACAACAAGATCTCTAAAAATAATATTCTTTTGTATTATGCCTTGCTTGAAAAGTCCTTTGGCATTGAAAATGGATGGTGGGCTCAAGATTAGATTAATCTGCCCTATGCATGATGTCTACACCAATCATGTATATCTTGACTTAAGATTGAACCAATTTAAAGCTAAATTGGAACATAATAATGTCTTATATTTCATGGAGAGCATGATTGGATGTGACACTTGTCAATTAATCAACTAGAGCTCAAGACTAGTCAACCTCCAATGGTCTCCACTTGAACTGCTAGAACGTTTGAAAGGCTCAGAACAAATAAGAGTGCATGCATGAAATCTCTTGTTAATCTCTCTAAAGTTAAACTTCTTGAGTTATTCATGCATATGAGTCTTCATTTTAGAACTAAATGTGTCATTTTTAAAATGGTTTAACATATTTGACATGACTAATCATGTTTATTGATATTGAAATCCCTCACTTTATATGGCTCTTTATTTTTGTGCATGTTTTATTATTTATCCATGCTATATTTTTCTTGTGAAATTTCCTTTGTATTTATATTTCTCCAAATTACTATCTATTATTCCCTTTCTATGGCCTTATCCATTGCGATATTGGCCTTTTCCCTTCAAACTATCGGTCAGGTCATTTTTCTACAAACAAATTATCTGTGAGAATTATCTCAAACTTCTCTCCTCAGAAAAAAAGTGTGAGACTTATCCTTTTGATCCTTTCTTTGTATATTTCCTCAAGTAAATATTCTAAATTAATTCCTTCATACAATTTGTCTAAAGGAATTCCTTTGAACTTCTTATCCATTTCACTTTCCCTTGTTTAAACCTTCTAAATGAATTCCTTCAAACAATTTGTTCGAAGGAATTCCTTTGGACTTCTTGTTCATGTATTTCTCTTTTTTCCCATGGAAAATTTGTTCACAAGAATTATCTCAAGCTTACCCTTTCTTTTGAGCCCTCCTTTGGATATTCATTTTTTGAAAAAAATTCTGAATCTATACCACTTTGCTCTCTCGTTTCTTTTGAGCAAATTGCCTAAAAAAATTATTTTGGTCTTCTACTTATCACCTTTGTCTTTGAATAAAAAATTGGTGCCCCTCTATTTCTGCTTGTGCCTTTACTTATAGTGACTTTATTGAAGGGTACATACCCTTTAATATTCTTGTAATGAACCTTCCTAAAGGGCACATACCCTTTGAGATTTTTGTAATGACGTTTTGGAAACTGAATGAACCCTTCAGCATTCCCTTTTAAGTTTGTGAAGTGAACCTTCACAAAGGGTAGATATCCTTTTGGATTCTTGCCAATGTCCTCTTTCGAAAGGCATGTACCCTTTAGGCTTATGTAAATAAACCTTTTTAAGGGTCAATACCATTCAAATTTTTGAAAATGACCCCCTTATATTTTTGAATTGTCCCTCTAGCACACAAAACTACCCTTCAAGCATTTGAACAAACCCTTTGGCTTTTCCAAAATACTTTTATTTCATACATCTCTCTCACAAATAATTTATTTGGACAAAAAGTCTAAAGGAAATGTCCCTTCAAATACTCTATTTTTGGACTTTCCCAAAGGGAAATTACTCTTCAAGATTTATACAATGTCCCTTTTAAATCATGACAAGCCCTTCTTGAGTACCCTTCAAGGAAAATGTAATAGTCATTCGGCCTTTGGAAAACAGTCCTTTGGCATTTCTATAATGGACCATTCCTCTTGTATTTCCTTTGGACAAAATTTCAAAGGAATTTTGTCTTAAACCTTTTCAAAGTATCCCCTTGACCTAGTCCTCTTCCCCTTCTTTGAAAGGCATGTTTATGCAAAGTTCTGAATGATAGATGTTGCAATTTTAACCTATAGGGTCAAAATTATCAACATTTTGGTGACTTAGTTGGGAAGCATGCTTGATATGCTTGAGAACTCAGACCATAAACATGATATTGAACTCAAAAAGCAATGGTAAACCTAGTCCATGATTGCAATCTCCTTTGACCAAATAATAAATACCCTTCATCCTTCAAAATAAGAAGGGAAACACATGAAAATAGGAAAAATAACTAAGAATAAAATGTGCACACAAGAACTTATTTGAATAAAATATAATGAAACTATTATACTTGAACAATTTTTGAAGGAAAGTAAAATAAACTATGTACAAGGAACTTTGCTCTTCAATAGCAATGTTTTAGATGTATCCCATTGACTGGGATTGGAAGCTCCCGACCATACAACTTTGCAAGTTAGAAAGTATTGTGGGATTTGCAGCTAGAAATTATGTATGGGCCATTCTAAAGGGAATCAAAATTTGTGTGCCTTCCTAGTTTATCTCTATATTCATCCCACTTGATAACCAAATCTTATTCTTTGAAACTTCATGAAGAATCTCCTTTATCAAAAATTCTCTTCACTTATGCTTGATGAATTTTCATGACTAGCATGGACTGATTTATTATCTTTTCCAACTCCATAATCTCAGCATACCTAATTTACATAGGCTCATTCTCCAACAATTAAAGCTAATGCATTAGTTCCAAAGTGGGAAATTCAAGAGAAATGGGTAACATTGCTTCCTTACCATATACCAGCTTGTATGGAGAGTTGGCTATTGATATTTTATAGGTGATCCTTTTAGCCCATAGAGTTGACTTCAACATGAGATGCCATGACCTTTGGTTGTCTTCAATAGTCCTCCTTATGATCCTCCATAGGTTCTTATTCATAGATTCAGCAAGCCCATTCCCTTATGGATAATAGTTTGATGAAGTGCTGAGGTAAATTCCATGTTGGACAACCCATTGAATGATCCTAGATCCCACAAAAGTCATTGTATTATTAGAAATAATATTTGAGGGAACTCTAAACCTAGTAAGCAAACCTTCATAGAAATCAAGAACATTAGTTTCATTTTATTCTTTCAATGTTATTGTTTCTATCTAATGTGTGAAGTAATCTATAGTCATTAGAATCCATTTATATCTTGAACTTGAATGAGGATTAATGAGGCCAATAAAGTCCAATCCCCATTGGAAAAAGGGTTGATCCACTACTATTAGCTGAAGAGGTAAGGCTACAGCTTCACTTTTCCTACAAACATAGCACATTGTTTGCACTTTCTAAACCATGCATAGTAATCACCAAATATACTAGGCTAATATTACCCACCTCTCATAATCTTAAAAGTTGTATTTCTTGGAAAAAATGTCTGCCACCATGTCTATCATGGAATTCCTCACGTAATATATGATTTTGCCTTGGTTCTACACATTTTAACTTCATTCCATTGATATATTTCTTGAACAAAACACCATTAACAAATAGAAATGGAATTGATTGCAATTTGAAATACTTTCTTTTTGAAGCATTGAGATGAGAGGAATAAATACCATCTTGGAGATAGATTACCAAGTTATGAAACCAGCTGGAAGGTGAGGTATTACTATCTACAATCTCTTCATCATTTGATACCAAAACAAACTCATTAACCTTTTTCAAGTCTTGTGTTAGATTCTCACATAATCCTTTGCCTCTAATCAAATTTGTGACCTTAATTTCCACATCATACTCCATTACCTTAGTTATCCAACTAGCTCTCTTCTCATTTATATCTTTATTCAAAAGGAACTCTTTGATGCTTGGATGGGTAGCCATTAGGTGTATCTTATTGTTAGACAACAAGTATCTAAACTTTTTAAGAGACCTTATAACCAAAAAGACATGTTTTTTAACAAAATAATACTTCATTTTGTACTCCTCAAAGCCTTGACTGAAGAAGGCTATTGACTACTCCAAAGCCTCATGATTTTACTACATAAGAATGCCTGAAATGGTGTCCATGTTAGCATAAGTGTAAAAAATAAAATATTTCATCAAATCTAGATGTATAAGCATAGGAGCAATAGTTATGGCCTTATTGATATCCTCAAACCCTTTTATTCCTTCTTTGGACTAGATAAATTTCTAATTTTTATTTAGCATGACTATAAGTGGCTTAGCTAAAATTGCAAAATCTAAAATATATCTCCTTATGAAATTGATTTTCCCAAAGAAACTTTGCAAAGCCTTTTTGTGCTTAGGAAAGAAGAGTGAAATAATGGATTGAATCCTTTCAACATCTATGCTTAAACCATGCTTTGAAATAACATGTACAATAAGCTTACCTTCATGAACCAAAAAAACACACTATTTAGGATTTAGAGATACCCCAAATTTCCTATACCTTTCAAACACTTGCTTGAGCTGCACCATGTGATCTTCTGCATTCTTTGAAAACACTATTATATCATCCAAATAAACAAGTGCAAACTTATTAAGAAGGCCTTGGAATGCCATATCCATGGCTCTCTAAAAGGTTACTCCAGAATTAGATAAACCAAATGGCATCTTTATGTATGTAAATTTCCCCCACTTAGTTGTGAAGGCTATCTTAAATTGGTCTTATTATTTGACCAAAATCTGATTATAGCCACTATATCCATCCAAAAAATAAATCCTCTTTGAACCTACAAAAAGCTATAAAATTTGTTCCATTGATGGAAATGGATAGTGATATTTAAGTGATGACCTTTTCAAATCATGGATGTCAATACACAAATGAGTCTTACCATTCTTATTTCATAATAGAACAAGATTTAACACCCAATTTGAGTGCTTTATTAGAAATATAATAGCTAATTCTATGAGCTTGTGGAGCTTAGCTCTCATCAAAGGTTAAAACTTAGGATTTAATGGCCTTTGTCATTATCTTATTGGTTTAGTCTCCTCCTCTAACTAAATGGTATGTTGAGCCAAAATTGGATCAAATCCGGTGAGATCACTATATTTTCATGCAATATATTAGTAAAACTTATACATAATTCAATAAAATCTTATTTTTGTGAAAGACTGCATACCTTACCCAACTTTAAAATCTTATCAGCTACAATCTCTACATTGGCATAGTGTTCTTATTTTATTGACAAGGATGACTTTTCCTTCCTTATCTCATCATCACCACTGAAAATATTCTCAAATGTGACCAATCTCTTGGGCAACTTATTTGTTTTTAGTTGTACAATTTGAACACTATACTATTGTAAGTTCTTTGAATGGTTTCTTGAGGAAAACTTAGCCTCCTCTTACAAGAATCTAATAATTTTATTATCATCTTCAAACACATACAAATTATCATGATTATCTAGAATAGAAGGCCTTACATCCACCTTTATATGTGACTAAATTTTCTCACTTTTTATATCAACTAGGATGCTAAATTGGGATCTGATAGTAGCCAGCCTATCAGCATGTTTATTCTCACCTCTTGGTATTATTTAAATGTTAAAAGCTTGGAAATCTTCAAATAAATCCCAAATTCTATGCTTGTAAGGTTTAAGAAAAAAATTTGCATACATTTAACCCTCTTACTTGGTGGACTACAAGCTCACTATCACCAAACACTTGCAAAGAATTGACTTTCATCTTCCTAGCCCACTGCAAACTATGAACTAGTGCTTCATACTCAGTAACATTATTTGAATAGCCAAACTAAAATTTAATAGAAGATAAATACCTTTGTTTTGTTGGAGAAACCAAAATCATTATAGCTTTGTTTCCATGCTTATTCTTTGATCCATCAAAGTACAATTTCCACAAACCTTCATTAGACTCATCTTCTTTGACCATGGCTAAAATTGGTACATCATTATCATAGAGGCAATACACACCAAGACCTTCTTATTCAATCAGATTATAATGATCATGCTCATGCAAGGTATAATCCCAATCATCAAGAAAGAAATATAAAACTCCATTCAAAGGTGATTCCTTTTTTACATCACTAATTTCTAGCACATCATCTAAGATGATACAGTTAGTATTCATAACACTTGACATATATGGCTCCATATGAAAATGTGCAATAGGCTCAGAATGTATTGTTACCTTGATACCATAAGTAGTTATAAATAGTAAATAAGTCCTATCAACTAATAAATATCCCCCAATCTTTATGGTGAAATCCCTTGAAAGGCACACAACAAAGTAGGGAGGCAAATCTACCACAATAACATCTTGTTGAATAGTAACATTGGGACATGAATGTAATGTCAATTTCATATCCTTGATGATGCATACTATATTCATTAGTGACCCATCCAATTTTAAAACTCCTTTAGTATTTAGCTCATAAACAAGTCCAATCTTATTTTTAATTTGTTTAGGCATGACCATACTAATAGCTCCACTATCCACCATACAGTTATGAACCAAAGTATCACCTAATATCAAAGAAAGGTATAAATGAGGGGTTTTCTTTGATTTTAACTCAATTTTGTCAACCTTTTCCATCTTATATGATTATTATACCTATTGCTTAGTTGGATGATCTGAATTAGCCAAGACAATCCCTTCTTTCTCAACTAGTTTTGGAGACAATTCAAGAGTTAAAAGATCTTGGATGAGCTTATCCTTTTATCTTGAAATGGAAAGGGAATCCCACATGTTAATGTTGATGTTATAATTCTTCATCTGATCTACTATACTAAAATGAGATCCACAAACCTTTGGTTTTATTTTTTAAAGCAATGGTTGTTCATGAACTAGAGATAGTTGATTAACTTTACTAACCTATGTATTCTAATTTTTTTGAGTTGTAAGGAAAAAAATTTGCTATTTTTTACTATTAAAAACAACCCTAAGAGTACTTGAAGAATTTTTAATCTCTTGAGCCTCTTTAATGGATCTTTTTTATCTCTAATTACAGTTGCAACTTGGCCACTTGAATTGTTAGTGTCAACACTTTGAGTAAAAGCAACATGATCATCTACTTGCCAATTGACATTAATAGCATTAGGATACCCTTTAACTTGTTGAGTCTCCCCTTGTGATGCCAAACCTCTATCTTGGTATTGACCTCCTTGAAAATAAAACACTTCTTATGTCATCTATGGCATGGTGATGTTCTGTGATACCAAGGCTTGATGTTGAGCATCATTGAGATTTGAGGTCTGCCAACCTGAATCCTACACTAAGTTATTTTAAGGTAGGGTTATAATAATGTATTTTGAAGTGGAAGGAGAATTATGATCAAGGGTATAATATGGATTACCTATAGTTATGGCTCCTTGTGCTTGATAAGGTGATTTATTCTCTCTAAAACCATGATAAGGAGGCCTTTGATCTTTGAAGGGTTGATAGGTGTTTTGATTTTGCTATTGATAGGGCATATTTGATTAAAATTGTTGCCTTTTAAGCTACACTATTTCATTCCTAAAATATTTTAATAAGATTTTCAACTCTCCTATCTCACTAACTTGGCTAGTAGAGACTATAATTTGAGCTTGAGGTGTTGGAATAAGAGCCAAGGATGGAATTTGAGGGGTTGGTATGGAACTTATTTATAGAAATATAGGAATTTGAGGTCTTGGAGAAAGTTTACCAACTTGTATCAAACTATTTTTTGTCCTTATTGCAACCTCATAAGCATTTGGCAAGGTAGTACCACCCATTGACTGTATCATCACACTAATGTCAAAATTAAGAGCTTTCAAATAGTATATAAATGCATATTCAGAGGATGGTCTAATCAATGTAGGTATCGTAGTCCATGTATTTTATAATATAATGTTAAAATCAGACATGATCTCATGAGGATCCCTTGTTATGGTAGTCAATTGCTCAATTAAGGATAGGTGATCAGATTTATCCTCAAATTGCTTGACTAAGGCTACACCTAATTCATACCATGTGTAAATAGAGTTAAGTGGTAGATTTATATACCATTACAATGCTTTTCCTTTGAAAGAGGTATCCAATGACCTAATAGCATCATTATCCTCAACAACATTATGGACTAAATAAAGATTAGCCACATCATAGATATGATCAATAGGGATTGTTTCATTTTCTCCTATGAATAATGGGATGCTCTTGAGGTTAGACACCAGAATGTCATAAAAATAGGCCAAAATCAATGGGCTACCTCTATTGAATGGATCAAACACTTGATTTCCGATGGCTATTTGGATAGTGGGGATTGGGGTGCTTACAAAAATAGGCTAACTAGGAGGCAAATACTATTTTTAAAGATATGGTTTTGCCCTCTTAAACCTTTGTCTTTTGTATGATAAAAATTAAAAAATAGTACCTTTAGTTTTTGATTTTGTGGTAACCTTTGGAATGAATGAATTACTTGAAAGATGTTATGATCTTTACAACTAGATGATATCTTCTTCTACTACAAAATTTAGTTAGATATGAAAAGAATTTTTTCATGGTTCCACCAGGCATGCCAAAAACTATTGCCAATTAAACTTGCACCCTTGTGAAGGTAGTTTTAACCCTTCATAATCTCCTAAAACATGAAAATAATCCTAGGCTGTGGGTGACCTAATCAATGTATTGAATCTCTAGATTCTAAGGGATAGCTCCCTTTAGTGTATCAATTATGATCCTTATTTTATTCTATAAACTATATGGGAAAATATAGATAAACTTGAAAAAAAAAGTCTATCTAATGATGGTGATACACCTGAATGATTGGTTGATCCACTCAATTGGAGCTCTTAAAAACATTGAATTAGACAAGAGAAAGGTTAAACCTTTAACTCTAATTGACTAATACATATAAGTATTTCATGAAAAGGTTATATCTTGTGATCAAATCTTGAGGGAAATGATGGAATAGGCCTAATTAAAGGCACTAACCAGCCACTTGTATCCACTATAAACTTAGCCAAAAGACATTAAACATGAAATATAACATGCATAATCAGACCAGTTAGTAACTAAGTAATAATCAAGACTTGACAAGGAAGAAAAATATATCACTTATGAAAATTGATGACATAAATACACTATAACAATAGCTATAATATAAAAAAAATACTCTTATTAATCTAGAAAAATGTTACAACTCGATCTTTGGTAGAATTTTGTCTTGGCAAAAGAGGGATACAATTCAAGGCTAAAAATCCAACTTATATAGAAAAATATACAACAACCAAGAGGTTGGCATTGAAAATAGAAGAAGAAGACAACTCTTTCATTATTCCAAGTCTAATTTTTACTATCCAAAGATAACAATACCTATAAAAATAATATTATTTTGTATTATGCCTTGCATGAAAAGTCCTTTGGCATTGAAAATGGATGATGGGCTTAAGCTTGGACTAAGTTTCCCCATGCATGATGTCTACACCAATTTTGGATGTATTGACTTAAGATTGAACCTATTTGAAGTTGAATTAGAATGTGAGAAATTCTTATATTGCATGGAGAGAATGAGTGGATGTGACACTTGTCAATTAGTCAACTAGAGCTCAAGACTAGTCAACCTCCAATGGTCTTTACTCAAATTGTTGGAATGTTTGAAAGGCTCAAAACAAACAAGAGTGCATGAATGAAATATCTTGTTAAGCTCTCCAATGTTAAAATCCTTGAGTTATTCATGCAAATGAGTCTTCATTTTAGAATTGAAGGTGTCATGTTTAAAATGGTTATACATCTTGGACATGTCTAATACTATTTATGGTTATTGAAATCCATCATTTTATCTGGATCTTCATTTATGTACATGTTTTGTTGTTTGTCCACGCTATATTTTTCCTATGGAATTTCCTTTGGATTTATATTTCTTGGAATTACTATCTATTATTTCTTTCCTATGGCCTTATCCATTGGGCTATTAGCCTCTTCCCTTTAGACTATCTATCAAGTCATTTTTTTGTAGACAAATTGTTCATAAGAATTATTTGGAACTTCTCTCCTCAGACAAAAAGTCTGAGACTTATCCTTTCAAGCCTTTCTTTATACATTTTCTCAAGTAAATCTTCTGAAGGAATTCCTTCAGATAATTTTTTTTAATGAATTCCTTTAGACTTCTTATCCATTTCACTTTCCCTTATTTAAACCTTTCGAAGGAATTCCTTTGAACAATTTTTCTGAAGGAATTCCTTCAAAATTCTTGTTCATGTATTTCACTTTTTTCCCATGGACAATTTGTCCATGGGAATTCTCTCAAGATTTCCCTCTATTTCAAGCCCTTCTTTTGGATATTCATCTTCAAAAAAACATTTGAATCTCAACCACTTTGATCTCTACTTTATTTCAGGCAAATTACCCAAAAGAATTATTTTGGTCTTTTACTTATCACTTTCTTCTTCAGACAAAAAGTCCACACCCTTTTATTTCTACTTGTGCCTTTCCTTGTAATGACTTTCCCAAAGGGCACATACCCTTTAGGATTCCTGCAATAACTTCTCGAAGGGTACATACCCTTTAAGATTTTTGTAATGAACTTTTAGAAACTGAATGAACCCTTCAACATTCCCTTTGAATTTTGTAAAGTGAACCATCTCAAAGGGTAGATATCCTTCAATATTCTTGCCAATGTCCTCTTTCAAAATGCATGTACCCTTCAAGATAATATAAATGAACCTTTCTAAAGGGTAAATACCTTTTATATTTTTTCAAATGGCCCCCTCAATTTTTTTAATTTTCCCTCTGGCACATGAAACTACCCTTTTTGGCCTTTGAAATAACCCTTTGGATTTTCCAAAATACTTTTGTTTTGGGAATCTCTCTCATAGACAATTTCTTTAGAAAAAAAGTTTGAAAGAAATGTTCCTCTAAATCCTCTATTTTTGAACTTTCTTGAAGGGTAATTACCCTTCAAGATTTTTGTAATGTCCCTTTGAAATCATGACAAGCCCTTCCTGAGTACGCTTTGGGAAAAATGTAATATTCATTCAGCCTTTGGAAAATAGTCCTTTGACCTTTCTATAATGGACTATTCCTCTTGTATTTCCTTCAGACAAAATTTTGAAGGAATTACATCTTAATCCTTTTCAAATTATCCCCTAAACTTATTCCTCTTCTCCTTATTATAAAGGCATGTTTAAGCAAATTTCTAAATGATAGAGGTTGTAATTTTGACCTATAGGGTCAAAATTGTCAATAACTACTTATGGGGTGGGGCGTGATGTCCATCATGGAACCCAAGTAGGAGGGGGAGATGCATGAGTTCCCTCATGTTATAAAAAAATGGAGTGTTTAACAATCAAGATACAAGTGTCATGGCCATGCTACATATAAGAAAGCATACATACAACACACATGAGGCATGTAAATTAGGCCAAGGGGACGCAATACAAGGGACATGAGCACATGTCATTAAATTTGAAAAAATAAGACATACAAGGACATGCTCAAATGTCCACATATGCAATCAGAAATAAATTTAGCTTAAAGAGACATAGAAGGACATGTTCAAATATCTACATCAGGAAGGCACACAAGGACATGGGCACATGTCTAAAGCATACATCTTATGAAAAGAAGTGAAATACAACCAAAGAGCAATGACATATGCAAATGTCATTAAATATAAGAATCATAGAGATACAATAAATTATAAACTAAGAAAGATAGAAATGAAACTATGCATGAACATGTAATACAAATCTATGTAAGATCAAAGATGTACATATACTGAGTTTAAAGTAGTAGTAGTTAGCAAAAAATATAAGTGTAGCATGATCAATTTTAAGATATAAAAATGTAAAATATATGTTGTAGAGTATACAAAGATGTAACATGGTAGTAAAAACCATGTATAGAGTTCCCCCAAATGGGTGAATGTGTCAAATAAAGAATCTTTGTATTTGTGTAGATGCCTGTAATGGGTAGATAATAGAAAATCTAGATCAGTTTAATGGACCTGAGTCATGTAGTAATCTTAAATCACTCCACAAGAAAAATTAAAGAATGTATGTATGATAAAACTAACTCTACCAATAGAACTATCATATGTAGTTTTTAAAAAATATAAGAAATGTAAACATGGTAATGCATACAATCTATAATTTTAAGTTTTCTAAGTAAATATTTGAATGTTTTTGTGTTTTTGAAATATTATATTATTTTGTATTGTTTGGATACAATATATACACAATAAATATTAAAATTAAACTATATACAATGATAAATAAATAAATAAGGAAAGTATTTCTACATAAATACTGGAAATAAATGAGATAGTGTACAACCAAAGTGCAATGTCTTTATAGACCCAAGAGCACATACATGGGATGTGGATAATCAAATGATGGATCAAGTGGGAGGTCATCCAATGTTGAATACTAGATCTATCTAAACTTAAATAAGTCCTCATCATTTTGAACATCATGCCATTCGATATGTATTAGTGGAGCCTTATTCTTATTGTTAGACTAGAATCTATGCATTTGAATAACATGTTGCTTTACTATGTAAGATTCCTCTTGTGCAATCCCAAGTTAAACCAAATATTTTGACCTTTTAAGACTTAGTAAATGTAAATCATATGTTTTTAAAGAGATAAGTATAGTAAATTGGGGTATAAATATATAATAAATGAAACCATTGATTCATTATAGAATTGATTAATTTGATGTTTCTAAAAATAAAAATAAATAATGCAAATAAGAACTTAGTTGGAAAATTATTGAGATAAATGATTAGAGGATAAAAATTGAGGTAGAAATTGATGTGAGTGTCATAAATACGATCTAGGTGTCAAAATAACTCTTGGATAGTAGTGTCCTAATTATATAGTATCACCATATGGTTTTAGTGTCAGTAATTTTGGTGGTAGTGTCTTTTGTGCAGGACTGATATGAGCTTCTAGGCACATCTATGTCTAGATTTGTAAGGAATTTTCTTGGATGTATGAGTTCTAAAACCCTATAGATGGCCTATTTTGACTAATTTTATGATCAAAACCTAATATTCTATATTACTAGGGCATCTAGTTGATACAATCATAAAGTGTGTTTGTTAGTGGGGTAAGGTGGACATCCTCAACACTCTATTGTGATGAGAGTTGCCTACATACCAATACTACAAAGAGGGATCAAGATTGATGTAGTTTTACCCACCTACGTACTAGTGAAAGTACAAGTGAAGCTAGCATGATAGTTGACTTATGTGTATTGAATGTGTTTGAGACTATAAATCTAAGTAATATAAGCTTAAGAATGCTATAAATAGTAGTATATAAAAGTAGAGCATAATAGGGATTGACAACCTTAATTATACATAATTTATTCTAAGTTTGCATACGTAATTTTCATCTAATTTCCATCCCATGGTTAGAGTACTAAAATTCTTGTATATATACTATTATGGTGCATTTGTAGGTGCTAAAAGTGGTCTAGGATGACCCCAGGAGTTATAAGATTTGAAAAGATATCCATTTGTGTAAAAAGGAGGGAAATTATAGTAGCCCCAATATTGGGACACTAGTGCCATGTGGTGATACTATCCCTATTATGGTGTGAGTGTCCAAGTGGTATAACCTAAGGTGCAAAGGGACAAGATGCAATAATAAGAGTCTGGGACTATTTTAGGGATGATTAAGGATGTTTGTGGCCTACACAGAGGTTGGATAAGTGTAAAAATTGCCTTAGGATAGTTGTAAGGATAAGCCAAGGATATTTAGTCTCAAGTATCACTCTTATCACTCAAGTATCACTTTTAAGTGATTACAACTTCTTACATATCCTCAAAAGGCCTTGGTTGATGCATTTCTCTCTATTAAAGTGAGTGTGTGAATCTTGATATTTGATATATAAATGCAACTAAAAATTTGAATTGAATGTTTCATAATGAAATCCCTTGGCCTATAATGAAATAAATTTTATCAGTCTAGATTTCACCCTTTGAGGTAAGGGGTTTCAGCCCTACCTCATATAGCTAATATAATGGGATTGCCTCTATGTGTGGGTGGCCTAGTTGATGAGGTGAACCTCTAGTTTATGGGGTTAGATATATTAGTGTATCAATCGAACTCAATTAATAAACCTACATATTTTTATAGTGAAAGAGATAGAAGGAAAAAATGAAATGAAACATATGCTACTAGAGGTGATGCAACAATATTATGTATCTATTCCATTTGACCTTTTAACAACACTAATGAATAAGACAAGGACTAGTAACTAAACCACTCTCTCTAAGGGATTCTAAGCATTAGTATTTCACATAGAGTTTTTACTAGAAAAACATAACTTGAGGGTTATGAATATAAGGTCTGATTAAAGACACTTACCAATAAAATTCCACTCCAAGCTCAACCACTAACACCTTCACGCACTATGTGATATGTATAGAATAATGCACTAGTGTCTAAGTGAGGTAAAGACATAAAAAGGGATAGAAACCTACCACTTATGTAAATAAAATAATCATATAACACACTAAACTAGTATATATAATTGAAAATAGTCATTCCATTAGTTCAAGAGGTTAAAAGGCACAAACTTGGGAAAATTTTTATTCATACCCAGTAGAGGGGTCCATACAATGTCATTCTATCCCCAATTTATAGAAAAATAAGAGATAAAGAGAGATAAATATAGCATTTTAGTGTGTATAATAGTTCATGATTACCCTCATTCCCTCCAAAAATAGTTACAACATCTATAATAGCCCCATGATCTCTCCATGCATTGCCTTGGCTAGTTGGTGGTCTTTAATGATAATATGGTGTATGAAATGTCCTAATGGAGGATCCTTCAATTTTGGTTG
Source organism: Torreya grandis (assembly GCA_037957365.1). Lineage (NCBI taxonomy): Eukaryota > Viridiplantae > Streptophyta > Pinopsida > Cupressales > Taxaceae > Torreya > Torreya grandis. The sequence continues at coordinate 2,853,972 of JARHVA010000572.1, forward strand.
ACCACATTCAAAGTATTATCATGTTAACATGGTAAAACATATCTCTCTTTTACAGTTACAAAGGTGGCATCATGGTCTAATTGGCCTTCATGGATCATTAAGCAGCCTACCTTCCACTTGTGCATGTTGACTAGGCCTAAAACCACTTAATACTCCATAATGGACATGAATTATACATTATTTATTCAATTTATTAGTTAAAATGGTGTTAATTTCCATATATTTACTCACCCAATATCCCTCCATGCCAAGAAACATCTTCTTTAGCTGACCAAGTAGGCCTATTAGGCAACTAGGTCTAGTCACTTGGTGCTTGTTAATTGGATGGCCATGATACCTAAATAATACCTTGGTAATTGATATATGATCATATTTTAATGTTAAAAAATCATATTACACCATGACACATGTCCTTCACATAATGCACACTTGCAGGTCTTGTTCATCTAGGTGACTAGGTCACCTCCCATTAGCACATCTAAACTGGGTTTTTAGCTCAGACCTGTAAAATATTTTATAGGGATTTTTTAGAGTATTTCATGATCTAATAAGTTTTAAAAAACATTACACCACCTCTTTTAATAATCTAAAAATATTCACATAACTTTGTACCTTCAATTCATCACTAAGGCTTACCAAAATAGTATTTTTGATGGATCTGTACAACTATCCATATAGACCAATGTTAGGATTAGGATCTTCTCATATTTCCCAAGTTTTTCCAAGTGTATCCCAAGCCACATCAGGTCATTTATATGTAAATTCTCAAGTTTTCCTCCATTGGGTCATTAGGACTAGTTTAGGTAGGTTTTGAGTGGCATGATCTCTTAACGATTATTCATAGCCCTAAGGGCTTAAAATTATTAAAAAAATGCCAATATATTTAATTATAAAACCCCATTAAACCTTACCTATAATTTTATGACCCCATTCATTTTATCCCTAATGTTATAATGTGAAGAAAGTTGCTCTTAGGCTTAAAACCCTACATTCTTAGAGGTCAAGAGAGAGGAAAATGGTGCAAATAACAAAATGTGTTTAGTTTTGACTCATAATACCTTATATAGGTCTATGACAACCCATAAAACATTTTATAAATGTTTTTATTCCCTTTTATCTCTCTAAAGTGTCTGCATACCTCTCATACTCTTGTTTAGGGTGTGTAGGCCTCATGGTCTAGTAGCCTAATGGCCTATAAATGCATATTTTTCCATCTTTAATGATTTCAAAACCAATTTAATTTCCTTATGTCATTATCATCACATTCCTATGATTTTTCCCAACCTAAAAACAATTACCAAACATGCAATCTATCCCTAATTTACATGCACATGCCTGTACATGCCAGTTTAGTCCTACTAGGCCTAATTAGGCCATTAGGCTCTTTATTGTCTATCTAAAAGGACCAAAGAATTAACTATATACTAAGAGACTTAATAAAAAAATTGAAAGACCCTATTTTAATTCTCTAAATTTACTTCTATGTAGGGTTCAACACACTTTAACTCTTCTTTGACACTCTACCTACAGGTGGTAATTAGGTTTATCTGAGCTATAGGTGTAGACCTCCCCTTTCTTAGTTGTCATGTTGAGAGCTCTCTGAGCAATGAAAGTTTGATTTAAAAGGACCTATTAACTTTTTATACATTTTTAAATTCTTAAAACCATCTTCTATTAATGTCTCTTCAAATCTACAGTCATAGCCTTGTTTTCTTATTATTAACATGTGTAAAGCAATTTGTGATATTGATTGTGGGAGTGGATGATTTATTCAATTGGATCTTCTACTAGTTTAATGATATTATACACCATTATTAAGTATATATAACCCTATAATAGTGTTCACTAATAAAATTATTTACCTTCTCACATAGTTACCCACAGGTCTATGGCTATCTACCTAGGCCTACTAGGCTTAATTAGACCTTCTATCCCTTCTCTATAGGTCTATAAATGACCTCATAGTCCTCCTTTTGACTAAAAATCTACATTGACATTTGAATAGATGTATGGAGGATATATTTACCAATTAATTAATTCATTATAGTGTAAAACACCTTTAAACAAGATCCACACCTTGACATAAGTCCATTAGGACTTCTTAAGTTCAATATTTGAGTTGAGTACTTTATAAAATGAATGTTCCTAGATTTTCAGCCTATTGGATGAATGATTTTTCATTATATTAAATATCCATCTAAATTTTATTAATATTTGTGATCCCCTCCTTGAAAGGTTGGATAACTATCCTAACATCTTTTATATATTGTTAACAAGGCATTTTCATAAGGGTTGGTTAGGACAAAGATGATACAATATAAGCATTGAACCTTAATCTTGACAAGCCTACCTTAAATGTTTCTAAATTACCTTAATCTATTATATAAACATTTAATAAATTATTATAAACCCTACACATCCTAATGAGATGTTCTTATTGCCCCTCACACAGGCAATCTCATGACATAACACTCTTGGAGGCTTTTATGTAATTTTTAAAGAAAATTTTAAACGTCTAAATAGCCTTAATCTATATAAGTGAACCTTAGAAGATGTTGAAGCTTAAAAGTGACATGTTTCCTCCTTAAAATGTGAGGACTCATTCCTATAGTTAGTCCACATGTCTCTTTAGTCACGCTTGACATTCACTTTAACCTTCTCAAGATGTAAATTCACCACCACTAAGATTTAGCTCTTAATATTTTACATAAGGGGTGAGAGATAGGTTTTTATATACCTTATAAAAACCTAGAAACATTGTGTTGGAAACCTTTAGGTAGGTCTACAAACTTATTTATTTGATTTAGACTAGTTGATTACATGTGGAACTATGGGTGATCACCATTTTGTGGGTTTGAGGTCCATGTCATCACTGAAGATCCATTTTTGTAGAGACTTAAGGAGGTTTGAAATATTTTTGAGACCTCACTAAGACTTTGTAACTATTGGAGACCTTGAAGTCTCAAGAATCCTATTATTGTCAACTTGTAGATTACTTCAAAATAAGGTTTCTTGTCTCATGATGGCTCACATGTTCCAAGTTAGTTTTGAAAATCATATAGGGTGGCTACACAAACCTCTTTGATCCTCTCTCATAGCATTATTTTTTATAACAAGATTAGAATTGAAGATATTAAGGTGAACCTAAACCCCTATCTAGATGGATGAGACGTTATAAATCCTTTACCTTCTTAATGATTATTCATAAAGGAGGGAAAGGAAATATGAGAACTAATACCATAAAATGGAATCAAAATAGGGTCCCCTCCTCTGCCTAACATCTTCAATCCTCATTTTCTCTCACCTATCTATACCATTCATAAACTTGATTGGCTCTTCTGAGCTACCAAGGAGATAAATGGAAGAAAAGGATTGGTTTTTGACCCATTTTGACATGAAACTTCCTCCAAAGCATGGATCTAGGATTGGGAGGCATAAAGGAAGCCGTGCACATGCCTAAACCTGATCCTACTTTGACAAACCTATGTGGAATATCTAAAAACACTCTCTTTATTGTTATAGAGTTTTCAATGATGTCATGGTGATGTCATGTAGGTGTCCTAGTGAGTGGATGAAGTACCTTGATAACTTATGTGATAATGAAAAAGTGTGAAATATGCTTGTCCTAATATGCTTGGTTGATCTTTTGTTTTGGTATGGTTAGAGATGTTTAGGGATGACTATGGAGTATTAAGAATTTATAAAAGGTCCCTAATATGTTTTATATGCTTTGAGTGCTTGTGTGCATAAGTGGAATTCATTTGGTTGTCTATAGTTATCATCGGGATAGTTTGAATATAGTGGAAAAAAATATGAGTAGGTATTTTGATGATGTTACTATTTCCATGTGTAGATGAGTTAGGAGGAAATGGTCACATGGGTTTGTTTAGTATTATGCCTAGTTCTTATGCACTAAATCTTAGGTCATGCAACTAAGCACAGTCAAAGATACGTGGGTACAAAGTTGGGCTCTCAAACATTTTGATAGTATTTTACCATAACCAAATTTTCAATGTGGTAAGAATAATTGATAAATAATTTTGATGGTAGTATATATCACACATGTGGACATTTCAGAAAGATGGTGATCATATGGGTTTGTTTAGTTTTAAGCCTAGTTTATTTATGCTAAATTTCAGATCATGTACCAAAGTGCATCAAAAGATATGCATCTGAAAATTTGGCCTTCCAAGTAGATTTTGACATTTTTAGCTCTATGATAGATAAATTGAGGCATTTTAATGAGGAGATATCTCACACATGTGAGAATTCTAGGAGAAGATTGTTATATGGTTAGATTCTCCTATGTAAGGAGATCATATGGTCCAAATGCAAATCATGCATCTAAGAGTAATAAAAGATATGAATATGTAAATTTGGCCTTCTAGGAAAATAAGTAAGGTTCCCATAGTCAAATTTTCACAAGTTAAAGTTATATCAACATCAATGGTTCACATTGCTCCAAGATGTCAGGAAGTAGCAAGATGAGGGAAAGTGTATGATTTTTAACATTGAGTAGAGATAAAGACTAAGCTTCTTCCAAGGATCAATCATGAGTAGGTGATTATATAGATAAAGATCAAATAATGTTTATTAAATTCAAAAGGTCAAAGTTATAGTTGTTTAGCATTGTTAAAAACCAAGCTATGTATAGGAGATCAACAAAGCACATTGAGTCAAAGTTTCCAAATTACACAAGATGAGGTAAAATATTAGATGTTTAATGTTTAATAATTGGTGCCTATGCACTGAATTTTTGAAAATATAAATGTTGCATAACTGATATAAAAATTGAGGACATGAGATGCAAGCAATGTGGTGAAAGTTTAACTATGACTGTTTACATTTAAATATTTGAATTTAACAAGGGAAAAACTAGTCTATGGTTTTTGGGCCATATCTTTTGATCAAAGAAAAATTTATCATGATATAGAAATAAAAGATGAAAATTAATCCATGATTCATATAATGAACCTAATTTTATTATTTTAAAGTGTGAATAATCAAAGATATTAAGGTTCAAAGTTGACTATGCGTTCATTCATGGATTGTAAGTGACCCGAGAAGATCACTTGAGATTTTTTTGATATTGTTTTGATATATATTGATGAATTATATATTTTAGAGTGTTTTATACTCCATAAGGATTCTATATGTGAATTTTTAAGGTTTGACTAATTTTATGTAGTATGAAGAATGGTTTAAAATGTAACTATGTGTGTGTTCATAATGACTGTGTACACAAAATGTTGTTTGAGAAAATTATGCTTAAACAAAAGGGTTATATGTTGGTTTTTGGAACTTAAGGGGGACCTATAGATCATATATAATGGTTACATGCTTTTTATAGTGGTTTTATGTTCTTATTTTGTTCAATGAAGTGTTAAAGGAGTGAATGGGTTCACATGAGACCTATAAGAGCTATAAGGGCCTAATTGAAAGGTGTAGTTCCTTAAGGGTGACCCATAAATTCTATGGATAACCTATGAAAAGTGTATTGAGATATGTGTTTATGTGAGATATGCCTTGAGTGTTAATACATGCCTAATGGCTGACCAAGATGGTGTTGATCATAAATGCTCTATAAATAGTGAAATCAAATATGGTGATTTCTAAACTTTTTGAGAGAGACTTAGAAGATATTCTAGAGAGGATTGTGTGTGTTAATTATGGATATAAGGAGGGGTAGAGTTCCCTAAATATGAGTTAAAGAGTATAATATATTGATGACTATTTATATGACCTATAGGTCATAATTATATTAGCATAATAGTGCTCTTGTAGATTGAGGGTGAGCAAAGGTGAAGGGTGATAAACAGAGGTCCATCATTAGGTGTTGAAGACATAAGTTCATAGGTGGATGTGTTCATAGGTGTTTTTTTGGTATCTCATCATCTAAGGTGGTTGCATCATCCTTGTAAGGTGAAACTTTCTAAAAATCTGGTTGTTGTTGTAGTTCAGCTAGATAGGTGTTGTATCACCTTGTGCGATTATAGTCTTAGTAAATAGGTATTATAGTTCATTAACAAGTTATATTTGGTATAAATTAGATCTTTTTATTATAAGATATTACTCCAATTTTAGGTTCTAGTGGGTTTTTCCCCTAAGAGGGTTTCTCATGTATGTCATGTGTTATGTGATTGATCTTGCTCATTACTATGAATGTTGTGTATGCTTCATGAATACTTATGATAATTGATTAAGAACTTGAAAGGATTGAAATTGAATTTATATTTTCTAAGCTCACTGATTCACTCCCCCCCCCCCCCATCTTAGTGATTATACCTCTGAAAATTGGTATTAGATATTGTCCTTCATGTAAAGTTTAACTACTTAAAGGTGAGTAAATGTACAATGGTTGACAAAGAGGTTATGGTTTATCTTTAAGACAATCTAGTTGGTGATTTATCAAAAGTTAACAGTGTAAAGACACTAGTGAAAAATTTAGAGGCAATAGTTAAGAACCTACAAGTCATGGTGAATAAAGGTCTCAATCAAAGGATGGAACAATGTCAAAATAAAGTCCTAACTTACTCAGATGTGATCTTATCCAAAGATAAAAAGTATTTCAGCTCCATCAAAATGATTAAGAATGAAAATACATTGAGTAGTAATGGTTAAGAGAAAAGAGGGTCAAACATGAATAATGTCTTCAATGGGTATTGCTTCTCCTATAATCAATTTGGTCATAGATATAAGGATTGTGATCTCTCTAGAGAGATCAAAAGGGATCTTATATGTTACAATTTTAACCAAGAAGGTCACATAGCCAAGAACTACAACAAAACCTTTTGGAAAAAGGATACACAATTCATTAACACTATCAAAAGGTTTAAGGAGACCAAGTCTAAAGAAAAAAATAAGCAAAAACTAAGCATATCACAAAAGGAAGAGTCATTGTTTGTTAAAGTAGCTTTGCATACTCATAAGATGAGAACAAGAGATGGTTCATTGATAATGGATACTTAAATCATATGATAGGAGACACGATCAAGTTTATCTCTCTCAAAAAGATCAACCTAGGTGTAGTTAGATTTGGTGACAACAAATCTACTAACATAGTCGGCAAAGGTAATTTGATTTTGGATTATGGTCATAATATGACTAAGAATTTATTATATATAGAAGGTTTGAAACATAATATTTTAAGTGTGAGCCAAATGTGTAAGAAAATAAATGTTGTAACTTTTCATGATGATGTATGTGAAATAAGAAAGGCAAAATTTGGCAGATTAAGTGTAAATGTTCATAAAATAGATAACAACATGTATGTATTCCATGAATCCAAGAAGGAAGAGTGCTTTATAAGTCAATTGAAATAAAGCTAGATTTGTCATAGAAGGCTTGGACATATAAATTTTGATAATATGATTAAAATCAGTTCAAAGGTGTTGGTAAGGCATATGCCTAAGATTTTTAAGATTTTGAATTCTCTTTATAAGGCATGTCTTCATGGGAAGAAAACCAAGAGAATATAAAAAACCAAAGAGTTATCCACTATAAATCACTTAGATTTGATCCACACTAATCTATGTGGACCTATGAGAAGTCAAAGTATTCAAGGTGATAGCTAATTCATGCTTCTCATTGATGATTTTACTAGGATGACTTAAATATTCTTTCTTAAAGAAAAAATAGAAGCTTTTACAAAATTTGTGGCATTCAAAGCTCTTGTGGAAAATGATAAAAATTCAAAGATCAAGTGTGTGAGATCAAATAGAGGAGATGAGTTTTGATCTCATAAGTTTGATGATTTTTGTGAAGAACATGGGATAAGAAGACAATATTCTATTTCTAGAACACCACAACAGAATGGTGTGGTTAAAAGTAATAATAAGACTATTGTTGAGATGGGCATAACCATGATTCATATGTAAAATAATTAGATGGTTATTGGAAAGAGGTATCCAACACTTCTATGTACATCTTAAATAGGTGTCAAATTAGATTAAATGGTAATAAGACTCCTTATGAGTTATGGAAGAATCGAGTGGCTAATGTCAAACATTTTAGAGTGTTTGGGAGTAGGTGCTTCATCAAAAGAGATGAAGATAATCTTGGCAAATTTGAGTCAAGATCTGATGAGGGCATCTTCTTAGGTTGTTCTTCTATTAGTACTACCTATAGGTGCTTCAAAAAGAGACTTCACAATATTTTTTAAATTTCAAATGTAAGGGTAAGCCAAAATTATAGGTAAGTGACTCAATTCAAAATATTATTGTTAAAAATGATGAGTTATCTATTTAAACAGATTATGAAGATGAAGAGGAGGAAGAAAGACAAGATATTAAAGCTCTATCTAGAATAATTTAGAAAGATCATCTAATCTCTAACATTATTGGAAATTTTGGTCCAACATTAAAAAATAGAAGGAAAATGTTGATCAATTAAAATCAACAAGACTCAGATTTGTTATCAATGATAGAACCCCAAACATTCATGGAAGCTAGAAAAGATGAAAGTTAGAATGATGTTATGGATGAAAAAATTGATCAAATAGAAAATAATGAAACATGGGACTTATTTACTAGGCCAACATATATAGATGTGATAGGTACCAAGTGGGTTTTCAAAAATAAGATGAATGAGAAAGGAGGAGTCATAAGGAACAAGGCTAGATTGGTGTGTAAAGGATATGCTCAGGTTGAAGAGAGTGTTGACATGGAGCAAGAGGAAGTTGTCAAGGTAAGAAAAAGTAGGCTTAAGGTAAAGGGGAATTTGTATCATATTTTTAATATGGTCCTTTCCTATTGATAGTCCTTTTAGGTCATAAAGATTAGTTGGTGCCCTCTTTGTCATTGTGTCAAAGGGGGAGAAAGTTCCTATTGTGGGAGTGATTGAAGAGAGAGAAGGTGAGATGTATATTTATATATATGATGTTTGTCAACATGAATTAAAAAGGGGGACATTGTTGGAGAGTTATCAATAATTTCATGGTGATGTCATGGATGTGTCCTAGTGAGTGGATGAAGTGCTTTGATAGCTTATGTGACAATGACAAAGTGTGCAATATGCTTATCCTAGTATGTTTGGTTGATCTTATGTTTTAGCATGGTTAGATATGTTTATGGATGAGTATGGAGTATTTATCATATGAAAATTTCCTTAGATGTCTTATATTCTTTGAGTGCTTATGTACATAAGTGGAATTCATCTGGTTGTCCATAGTTTTCATCTAGATAGTTTGGGTCTAGTGGCAGAAAATTTGAGTAAGTAATTTGATGATGTCACCATTGCCACATGTGGATGATTCAAGAGGAAATGGTCACATGGGTTTATTTATTATTATGCCTAGTTATTATGTGTTAAATATTACGTCATTAACCTAAGCGTAGTCAAAGATATGTGGGTACAAAGTTGGGATCTCAAGCATTTTGATAGTATTTTCCCATAGCCAAATTTACAATGTGGCAATAAGAATCAAGTAATAATTTTTATGGTAGCATATATTGAAAATGTGAACCCTTCAAGAGAAGGTGATCATATTGGTTAATTTATTTTTTATCCTAATTTATTGTCACTAAATTTTAGATCATGTGCTGAAGCGCATCAAAAGATATGCATGTGCAAAGTTGACATTCTAAGCAGATTTTGACATTGTTGGCTATGTGATAGATAAATCTAAGGATTCATTTTAATGGAAATATATCTCATATGTGTGAGGGTTCCAAGAGAACATTGTTATATGGTTAGATTATCCTATGTAAGGAGACCATATGATCTAAATTATAGATTATATGTCCAAGCACAACAAAAGATATGAATATGCTTATTTGGCCTTTTAGTAGATAAGTAAGTTTCCCATAGTCAAATTTGCACAACTTAAAGTTAGAGAAACATCGATGGTGCAAATTGCTCCAAAATGTCAGAATGTAGTGAGATGAAGATAAGTACATGATGTTTAATGATGAGTAGAGATAAACACTAAGATTCTTTCAAGAATCAATGGTGAGTGGGTGATCATACATATAGAGATCAATGGTGTGAATTAAAGTCAAGAGGTCAAAGTGATAACTATTTAGCATTATTAAAAACAAAGATACATATAGGAGATTGACAAAGCATGTTGAGTCAAAGTTTATATATTACATGATATGAGGTCAACTATCAGATGTTTAACATTTGAGCATTGGCACCTATGCATTAAAGTTTGAATAAGATCAATGGCGCATAATTAATTTGAGTAGTGAGGACACAAGAAGTAATCAAAGTGGTAAAAGTTTAACTATCACTGTTTACATTAAAATTTGTGAATATAATAAGGGAAAATCCAGTCTATGGTTTTTGGGCCATATCTTTTGATCAAGGTTAAATTTTCTCATGCTGTAAAAAACAAAGATGAAGAGGAATCCATGGTGCATCTAAAAAAACTAATTTAAATATATGGGATTGTGTATAGTTAAATATATTAAGGTTTAAATTTGACTATGTGTTCATGCATGGACTCTAAGTGACTCGATAAGATTGTTTGAGCTTGTTTTGGTACTATTTCAATATCTCTTGATTAATTGGCTATTAGGGAGTGTTGTAGACTCCATAAGGATGATTTTTTTACACTTTTAAGGTTTGAACAATTTTATACAGTATGAAAAATGGTTTAGAATGTGACTGTGTGCACAAAATGTCATTTGAGCAAATTGTGCTTAAATATAAGGGTTATATATTGGTTGTTGGAACTTAAGGGGAACCTATATATCATATGGAATGTGTTCATGATTTTTATATCAGTTATATGTTCTTGGTTTATTTGATGAAATTATGAAGGAGTGAATGGGTTCATATGAGACCTATAAGGGCTATAAGGGCCAATTTGAAAGGTGTAGTTCCTTAATGGTGACCCATATATTTTATGGCCAACCTGTGAAGATTGTTTTGAGCTATGTCTTTGTGTGAGATATGCCTTAAGGATTAGTCATGCCTAATGGCTTACCAAGATAGTTTTGATCATAAATGCTCTATAGATAGTTAAATCAAAGATGGTAATTTCTAGACTTTGTGAGAGAGACTTGGGAGAGATTTTAGAGAGGATTGTGTGTGTGAATTATGGATGAGGGATATATTTCCTTAAGGATGATTTAAATATCAAATTATATTGAGGACTATTTATATGACCTATAGGCCATAATTCTATTAGAAGAATAGTGCTCTTGTAAATTGAGGGTTAGTAAAAGTGAAGAGTGATAAACAAAGGTCCATTATTAGGTGTTGAAAACATCATTTCATAGGTGTATACATTCATATGTGTTGTTGTGGGAGCTCAACATCTAAGGTGGTTGCATCCTCCTTTCAAGTTGAAACTTGCTAAAATTCTAGTTATTGTTACGACTTAGATAGACATGTGTTATATCAATTTGTGGGAGTATAGTCTCACAAAATAGGGATTGTAGTTCCTTAATCAGTTTTAGTTGGTCTAAATTGGATATTTTTATTATAGGATAGTATTACAATTAGAGGTTTTAGTGGGTTTTTCCCCCAACATGATTTCCTACCTATGTCATGTGTTATGTGATTGATCTTTCATTATCTCTCTTACTCATTACTATGAATGTCATGTATGCTTCATGAATGCTTATGATAATTGATTAAGAACTTGAAATGATTGAAATTGAATTTAGATTTTCTAGGCTCACTGATTCACCCCCCACCTCAATGATTGTACCTATAACATTTTTGCCATGAAAATTATCTATTCTATTTGAAGATTGATGAACATGATATGTCAGGTGCCTTTGAAGTTTGTAAATTCCTATACAGACATGTAGTGATATGTCCATCTCTCCCTTCTACTATACACTTGTCCTTTTCTTACAAAACCTTCTTTAGACATTAAAAAATGAGTACTAAATCATTTTAAAGAGGGTTATGATGTTATAATTGAATATTTTCACCCGTTTTGGCACTTTTACAAACTAAAGGAGGAGTAACATGAATTTTACACCACTCTAAATTTTTCAACATGACCCCTTTAGACCACTTAACCCCCTTGGACCCACTTGACCATGCTAAATTTGACTATATAACCATAAGGTTAAGAATAATACTTACCTTAATTTCATCAAATAAACTTAAATAATTCTAACCAAGGTTTGAAAATGTTTTTTTGAGGACTTTACAAGGCATAATATGATCATACACATGTTTAGTGGACATGACAAGTAAAGTTTTAAACTGTATGGATTGATATTTAGCCTGGGAGGTTAAATTATCAACAATAACTTCAGACTTGGCCTATGACTATTAGAATAAAGCAAATATTGAATTGAAAATTTTAGTGCCCTTTTATTCAATGTGTAGTATAATTGATAAGTGATTGTTAGATGTGTATTGAATGACATTGATGTAAATATATATAGGAACATTTGGAATATTTATTATTAACTAACCTTGATAAAAGTGTGAGAGGGTTAATATGAAATGTCTCAAATTTGAAAAATAACCATTAGAGTGTAGGGGATAAGGTTTCACTAGTGTACAAAGCCAAGTTATGGCCATGATTGTCCTAGTGCAGTATTGTCCTAGAAGCATAAAGACTATTGGGATTTGACTGACCAAAATTTATAAGTAGAATATGGATGTCTAAATGACATTTTCTATAATTTCAAGATAATTAGTATAATATTGAAGGATCTCATAAGTTTTTTAAGTTATTATAATGAAAAATAAACTAAAAAAGTTAAGGATGTCAATATTAAACATTATCAAGAACATAAAGATTAAATTTGAGTGTCTACACCTATGGCTAGTGTGAGATAGTATTGAAATTCTTTTTTTCATTTAGGTTGTACTTGTGATATGTCATTGTATATTTTACTTTTCTCATAATATTATGCATGAATAGGAGTTTCTTATTTGTTCCTTTTTGTTTTATATAAGTCATCTCAATATTCTCCAACGTTGAGAAGTGTGAAAAGAGTGTGAGATTAAAATTATTCTAAAGGATTAAAGTTTAACTTGCATAGTTTGTCATCTATGATATGTATCATATTGGTAACTTCATCATTAATGTGATAATAATTTATTAATATTTATTTTATAAATTCACTAGTAAAGGAAGATTAGGAATAAGGTATTTTTTTTGTATTAAGTTATGGTTGATGTTTCATAATTGATTTATATGCTATATTTGGTTATTTATCCTTTTATATAATTTATTCACCCAACTCATATAGATGCATCCAATATATTAGAATTGATTATGATGGAGAAATAATAATATGATCTTCCAACTTTGATTATGATTGGACCTCATTAGTAGATTGGGTTATTTGTAAAATCTAAAAGGGTCATCATTTGGTGGTTCTGAAGAAGAATAACATTCATGCATATATTCAATACATCTATGTAATGTATATGGTACTAAATCCATATCATATATCCATGGTCATCCCAAAATTAAGTTATACTATAACTGATCATACATAACATGGAAAGTACTAGGTACCATCTTGGGACCTATTCTCACATCTAGTGATATGATTCTAATTATTTGACATGGAGTGTTATCAAATACTTTTATGATTTGATCTAATTTTTTCAATAATATTCATATTGATCCCCAAATATTATAAAAAGGTAGTATTATAAACATTCAATCTAAAACCATTACCTACCAATGCATGTTTGACCAAGTTATTTTGAATTTTAACTTGAATGAATAATGGCATATTTTTATCTATTATATGTTGCATAGGTAAGTATCATTTTTCAAAATTGATGAATGTGTTAATATACTTGAATGCATTCATAATGGAGTAAATGATGTAGGTTATGTATCATTGGGTAGAGTTGTTTCTTGGAATGGCTTGTATAAGATGTATTTGTAAAATGTTAAACTTTTGAGTAACTCCAATATAGATATCTTAGTATAGGTGCTATTTAGTTGATCAATGATGTCATATACTTTAGGTTGGTTAGCTTTCCTTGTGGGAGGTGGAGGGGGTTGATCAGGAACATGTTGATTACCTTTTTAATATCATAGATGATGAGGTACCCTACCTCATCTAGTGTTAAAAACATAGATTGTAAAATCTAAAATAAGTTGTAGGCAAATAATGAGATTAGGATGGTAGCTAGTAATACCTTAAGGTCTTGGTGGATGAGTAAAAAACTTTGGCATATAATAGTATCAATAAGCATCTCAAATGGTATTGATTTTAGAAAGCAAGAAGAATGGAATGGGATAATATAAATAGGGTTTTCTATTCGTCTTTCTTATGTTGTATTTAGACTATGAATAAGGTTATTATGGATCTCTGCACTACATATGATCATGCCAATGCTTTTTACAACAAATATTTTTTCATCAATCCTTATAAGGTTAAGATGTTGGGAGATTTGAGAACCTACAAATTCACAAAATGTGTGACTATTAGAGATGGATTAGTTGACAAAACTTGCATGCTCATTTCTTACACACTTTTCCTCCTGATTATATGTTGATAATTTTTGTTAACTTTAGCACCAATATTTTTGTTGATGGTAACACAATAAATCTTGGTATGTGGGATACAATAGGTAAAGAAGACTATAATATGTTGATATCTCTGAGCTTCAAGGGAGAAGATGTTTTTCTTCTAGCTTTTTTTATCATTAGCAAACAAAGCTATGAGAATATCATGAAAAAGTGGCTTCTTGAGCTGAGACACTTTACCCATAGCATTCTAATTATTCTTTTTAGGACTAATTTAGGTAGTTTCTTTGATTCCCATAGAATTTATATGTCAATATTGAATTTGTGTTTTTTTAGTCCCTACACACATTATAAATCAAATTATTTGGAATCTATTTCAGCCATCAAGTATCCATAATGATGGATAGTGGAAAAGTGTGTAGAGAAGGCAACGAATTAGAGTGAGTGGTTCAATTGACTGGCATGGTTTATATCTCAATGTAATTTATTATAAGGTTTGGTAAAAAAGAGGATAACTACAAAGTGTTTGACAAAATGTAAACTAGGATTTTGTCCTGGTTGAGTAGAGTGGGTCTAAATCTAGTGGTGATAGGGCATCAAGTCATGGTTAGACACATATCTAGGATAACCAAATGCATATGTGTGAATCCTATCGATTTATTGATAGATATTAAGAAAAATCTAGAGTTTTCCTTAGGTATTCTAATGGATTTACAATGTCTAGTTTTTCATGGCAAATAACTCCATAACATGGATCTACTAACAAGTTATAATTTAGGAAAGGATGAAATCATTCATATGGCTTCAATATTATGGGGAGGTATTATAGGGCCTCAATAAGCATCCACTTCCAAACTAGATAATTTTAAGGAAGTATTTAAAAAGGTTGCTACCAATTTGAGTTATAAGAAGTCTACCCCTTCATATAAAGCATACATAGTAGAATAAGAAGAGGAGGTGCCATATGTGGAGATCATAAGTAAGGAAGTGATTAAATATCAAGATGCTTTATTAGAGGATGTATTAATTTTCAATTTTAATGTTTTTTGGCTTTTAACAATAGAATTATACCAATGGATACATGAGACTTGGATAAAACAATGTGAAATACCCTTTACTCCAATAGATTTTTCATTGTTCATTTCTTTGATGAGAAAGATTACCAAAAATGTCACTTAGAAAGTCCATGGTTCTAGGGAAGTGTAGGTTTATTTATTACTTTATGGTTTCTATATTTTAACCTAAATTCATTATCAGTTATAAAGGTGTTAGTTTGGGTTTGGATCCTAAACTTGCCTCTACACTTTTTGCATGCACACAAAGAGATTGGAAATGCTTTGGGTACATTCATAAAATATGGTAATGAGTGAGTTGAAGGAGGTTTATGCACATATGCTTGAATATGTGTGGATATTGACTTGAGTAAATGATTACTTGATAAAAAATTTCTTAAACATGATCAATCCAATCATGTTCAATCTCTAGATTATGAGAATACTACCTTTAGATGTCATAGTTATAAACTACTAGGGCATATTCATGCTTCATGCCCCTAGGTTCAAACTCAAAAGCACAAGAAATAGGGGGAGAATATTAAGTATAGTAGGTGGAGCTATTTAGATAAATATTTAATGGCAAAAAATATTTTTAATAATTTAGGTACTCATGAAAATATACAATTGGAGGAAAATAAAGTTAAAGATCAAGTCACTCTGACTGGTAAAGTAGTATCAGTTGAGAGGGATAAAGTAAAAGTATATAATGCATATTTTAAAATTATAGTAGGAGGAATGAATAGAGGTCATGAATCATATACTTCTAATTATGATAAAGAGGTATTATCAAATCTAAATTCAAATTTTATGTCTTCTGATAGGCACCTTATCATGTTAGAGGCCAGTCAAGGCAATGGTAGGATGTGAAAAATAAAAAAGTAAAAAAGGGTAGGATTTTTGTCCAAGTGGATCATATCTCCCTTTGAAGGTGAGGTATGGACTAATTCATTTGGTTTATTTTAGTTTTTGCTCTTTTCATTGGTAATTTCCTCACTTTTTGGTGAGTTAATCCCTTGTTTGCATTCCTTTTGGTTTCTCCCTAGATCCTTTGACAATCTTTGGGGTGTTTTCTATTGCTTCTACGGTTTATCTTATTTTCCATAGGCTTGTTTTACCTTATGGTTGCATATTCTTGGTTTTTTTTGGCTTTTTTAGTTTTAATAAAAGGGATGAGGACCTATCTAACCTCAATATTTATCAAAAAAATAAGCATCTCAGATCGGATGTTACAAAATATGATTGGAAAATGTCTTGGGATTATTCATTGGTAATTTAACCTTATTAGTGTATTTATATTTAACCCATATAATTACATAATAGATCCAAATAAGATACGATGTCCATGTATAACACTATGAAAAGAGTAACTTCATTACTTATGTTAACCAATAATGTTTATTCAATGTGTCCATGATTATATGTATTATTAGGGGATAATAAAAGATAGGTATAAAAATAAAACCCTAAGGATTTAAATCTAAAACTATATAAAGATGAAACCTTAATGAAGATATATGGCTAAAGATTAAAAATATTCTTTGCATATGAAAAAAAAAAATAAGATCATGAATCTCTAGAATAAAAAATTCTAAAAAATAAATTATTTATGGAAATAAAAAATGATATTTGAAACACTAAGACAAAAAATATGAAACATAAAAATAATGAAACCTTAAGGTAAACCTTGGGTTTTATACTATTTAATATGTGTACAGGTTCACAAATATGTTTCACCATAATTTGAATTAATAAGATTAAAATTAACCCTAATAGGATAAAGCAATGCAATATAATTTAAATATTAAGACATGGAATTATAGCTTACATTTTAATGTAAAATATTGGAATTGACTACAAGGATTTGACAAGTGGCATATGCTAGATATAGTAATTATAACAAAGGGATGAGTAATAAGCTTTTCTAGGTGATTGTCTTACTATGATTGTATGAAGTGAAAATCAAGATAAAGTAGGACCCTGGTTCATTCAATTTTGAAATTGATTCTTTGTTTATGTAAGGTCAGTACCATAAGATTAGTTTATTATCATAATCAATACTAACCTATGTTGTTTAGTACCAATGTGTGAAAAAATAAGGAAAGTGATTGTACAACCACTTATGCCTATTTTAGTTGGCTTTGTGTTTGTGATCTTGAACCTTGATGATATGTATATCCTTTTATTTGAAACCTTAGGTGTGATTTTGAGGGTTAGAAACCAATACAAACTAAGAAAGTGTAATGGGTTGAGTTGACCCCAGTCAACCTTATTTGATGATTGATTTATAAGTATGTACTTGATAATATGAGGAGGTAAATCAAACCACGTGTAGTTCTCCCACCTCATGTGATTATGTAATTGTTATGCTTCACTATATGTATATAGTTGATGCTTTAGATTTTATACTTGGTCATGCTTATTTTTCCCTGGATTTATTGTCCTTCATACTTGGCTTATGGTTGATCCCAGTGATAGGTTTTTAATTTAGGAATAATATGGTAGATTTATTAATGTATAATAATGTATATATGTGTTACCAATAAGTTCCAATTCCTTTTTTAATTAGACCTTTATTTATTTATATATTTTTTGAATTATATAATTTCTCATACTAATGACACACTAGCAAAATGGGGTGACCTAAGGTGATATTTAATTTTGAAAAATTATCATTATTGAGAGATGGTCAGTTCTGACCAGATTAGGTGAGTATCAACTAGTGATACTGACTGAATTTAGAAAAAACATTTGTATAAGTGGATTAAAATAAGATTTTTGAGATGTATGTGCATGATATTTAGTAGGCTTGAAATATACATTGAGGTTTTCATAGGTGTAATACAATAGAATGAAATTTTTATCTCATAAGATAACAAGTATGTGTAAGATAATGGAATCTTAAGACCTTGTTTATGTGCTCAAGTCATGTGTGATAAATGAGTGTCAAACTTGTCACTATCAAGTACCAGAGGCCAAATTTTAGTAAATATACCTTTGTAGGAATAAGTAAGAAAATATTTAGAAGACTTATGTTTCCCTCACATCTTGTGTGAATGTTAAATATGTCACTAGAGGCTTAATGTAGGAACAATACCTATAATAGAGGTATGAATACTTGAATTGGAATTACTATCTTGATTGGTTGATATCATAGAACTGGTCATATTATCCCCTAGATGTAGTATCTTGATCGAACTTGTTTTTTTCATCTCTTGTGATATATATCATTGCATCAATTTGATGTGGTTTTAATTTAAGATATTTAATGAATTATTGGTCATAAATGGCATCAAATTGATCTATATTAGTTTTTTTTAATTATTATATATCTCAAAATTAATGATAAGTCCATAAATAGGGTGTGTAGTATGTACTACATAATCTATAGAGGGAGTAGGAGGTCATGCATGCCCTTTTCCATCTAATGGTAATAAGAGGTAGCCCAGATTAGATATTACAATAATATTTGATTTGAGGAAAGATTGAGGTTATTCATTTTTTATTTTAGCCTCATAATTATTCTAAGATTTGATCCATTTTATTATATGACTGATCAAAATTTAACATATCCAAGTAAAATAATATGGAAAAATTATTTTCATGACTTGAATTAAGAAATATGTTCATTTTTATAGACATGGGTAATGTGTATTATTAGGGAATAATTCTTAAAAAATGAAAATAAAACCTTAAGACTAAAATCTAAAACCCTAATGGAGACCTAGGGTTTGACACATTTAGATCAATGTATGGGTTCAATAATATGTTTTACCTAGTTTGGTTTAAAAAACCCTAATAGGATAAAAACTAGTATATGAATTTAAATACAGATATATGGTATTTAATAATACATCTAAATATAAAATAATGAAACTAATTACAATTATTTAATAAGTGGAATATGATAAATATAGTAAATATAACAAATTGATGAGTACTTAACTTTTTAGAGTGATTTACTAACCATGACTATGTTTTGTTACTGGAAAAGTGACTGAATTAGGCTTATAATTCACCTAGTTTGGGAATTATGTTTTTATTTATGTAGGGTCAATTTTATTAAATCAATTTAGTATCAACTGTTGATACTAACCTATAGTGTTCGATAGTGAAATTTGTTTAAAATACTATCTATAAACTTACAATCACCTTTGAATGTCTCTAAAAAATCTATATGTACAATTATAAACCTTAGTGATGAAAAAAATCTAGAAATCAACCTCTTTTACCTTGAAACCCTAGTTGTGCTTATGAGGGATAGAAACATTCAAAAACTAGGAAAGTATAATGTGGTTAGTTGATCCAAATTGTCCTAATTAATGATTGATTATTGCCTATGTATCCAATACTCTAAAGAGGGAAATAAGGCCACATGTAGGTCTCCTACCTAGTATGATTATGAAATTTTGATCCTTTGATATATGAATACAACTAATGATTTATATTTGATACTTGACAATGATTATTTTACCTTGACTTTTTTTTCTTTAGTATGGGATTATGATTGATTTAAAAATTGGGAAGAATAGGGTATATTTTATGAATGTGTAGTAGTGTATAGATTTTTATTAGATAAGTTCCAAGTAATCTATCAATGGAGTCCTTGATTTGTATATGTACGAGTCCAATTGGGTAATTTATCACCCCACTAAAATTATATCTAGATGGGCCAACCCTAGGGAAAGGTTTGATTTTAAAAAATGGTCATTATTGGAAGAGGGTTGGTAATGCCAATTGTATGTTAGTATCGATTAGAGATAGTGACCCAGCAGGGAGTTACTAACATGTGTATAAGAGGACTAAAATGAAGGTTTTGGGATGTTTATATGAGATAATAGGATGGTTTTTCATAGACTATAAGGTTCTTGTAGGTGCTTGATAGAAAACAAAAGGGTGAAACTCATAAAGTAGCATGTAGGTGTGATATAATGGTAGGTTAGGACCATATTTGTCCATGTTCTATCAAATTTGTGATTAACAAAAATTTAATCTAATAAGATAAATAATTAAGTAAAGTATATGAATTTTAAAATAAAACATTTATACATGCATATAATTTCATAAGATATGAACAAATTAGGGTTTTATTAAAAAATCATAAGGATAAATGAGAACTTATTTATTTTCTAGAAATGTAGAGTTGTATCTAATTATATCTAAGTATGAGGTTGAATGAAATGCCTTTTGATTTTACTATATGACTATTTTAATTTATTTGGATGTGAATAGTGATTTAGACAACAACAATTTGGGCCTCCATCTAGATTGGTTTGTCTTGTCTACATTAGCTATGGAATAAACCTAAAAATTAGACAAATTATGTGGGATCACCTAAAATGGTGCTTCAACTTGTCATAGTCATGTGATCATGTGATATATCCTTTGTTTGTCTTCTCTTATATATAAAAATAATAATGTCATACATAATAAATCAAATAGATATCAAAGGGAAAAGGGGGGATAACTCATAAGGGGAATAATTAATCTATCTTTAGAAACCCCACTATGACTGAGTGATACCTCCATAGCCCCAAAGGGGAACCTCAGGCTGATGTAATTCTCCATATAATGTGTGTGTGTGTGTGACTAAATAATATGTGATGTGAATCTAAATTATCTTTGTGTAGGACCTCCTCTTATTCAAAGTGTGCAATCTAGATATATGATGCAAACTTTAGATTAAAATGTAAGTATTGAACTAGTTATGGCATGCTTATCTTTTTACATGATTTAATAGATAGACAAGTGCTAGATGGAAAATGCTTCTTAAGACCTTTAAATAGAAGACTCCCAAATTCAAATTTCAAAACTTAATGGTGCACTAAAACTAACTTAAAAGGAATAAAATTGTAATAAAAAGAGACCCAAATGACACATGCCTTCAAAAAGGGTTCCAAAAGATATGCTAAGACAACACAACTCCCTTAAAACAACCATATAGATTAAGATAATAAAAATATAGTGGTTTTTTATAAAATTTGGAAGATTGTAAGATAAAATAGAAAAGAAAGACTAGGAATCATTGTGACTTAAATGAGGATTGAAATGGAAAAATAATAGAATGAGAAAATCAATGTGAAGGATCAAAAGAGAATGCATTTTATTATAACAAGACATGGAAAAGAATACTTAATTTAACTTATGATACTTTAGATACAAAAGTCACAAAATACATACTACTTATGTTTTCTAGACCAAATTTTTGGGTGTCTACATTTCCCCCATTTTTATTATAGTATTGAAATGAAATGAAAGTATTATAGTAAAATGAAGAAGGTAATACATGAGCTTACCTATTTCACATATGTTTTATTACAAGTGGATATGTCATGGGTTAAATTTTAACAAACCCATGTAGAGCGGATAATGGTCTTTAATATTTTTCTCTTTGTAGCTAAAGAATTGAATAAGACTTGAGTGGTGCCTACGAAGATGTGCTCTGAAGTGGAATTCATATGTATAATTTGAGGAAAATCATTGTGATGTATAGATCCAAGCTAACCTTTCCCCATCTCTTTTCTTGTTATATATTTTCCTCAAAGTCAAAATATTATTTTACTTTCAAAACCAAAAAATTCAATATACTAATGCAAATATTGGTGCAAAAAATGAATCCACCACTACATATGGTTATACAATTCACTCTAGTACAAAACTAGTGATATACCTAGTGAAAAAATGGTGTATGTATATTTTTTAATTGAATCTAGTTTATATCATGTAGTGAATGACATGATATTTTATTCCTTCTATGCAATCTAGTGTAAAAATAAAGAGATGAGACCATGTGTTACACACATGTCACCAATCCCATTATTGAGCATATACAAGTCACATAATATGAGATAAGAATCTAGATTTTGAGTAATAATAATATATGAATGTGGATTTATGATGTGTCCATACCCACATTACTATAATATGTGTAAAATTGAGTCGTATTGTATCAAAACATGAACATATGCCCTACATATTCCCTATTCTTGGTGATATTTTATAAATCTGGGTAAAAAACCTAACCTTATCTAATAAAATATTATATTGATATGTGACAATCTAAAGTAAATATCCCTATGTGAATCTAGAAAACACAACTCTACTTATACAATAACACACCTATGCTACTATCTCTAGGGTGTATCCCTATCTAGGTACTAAAACTTGTGCATAAATCTAAAACCAACTGAGCATATTCTGAGTATTATGTTATTCTACCAAAAACCTAAGTCATAATATGCCAAAACACATGCATAATATACATATAATATAAGTAATACTACAATGAAATGATAAAAATCTATATAAATCAAAGCATTATGAGCCATAACTAAAATTTAATGACTAGTTTGAAGTTTAATCTAAGTTAAAATATGACATTTATTCAGTAAGTACTGAATCAACTATCCTCTATGTATTAGATATTTAGGAAATAGTTCCTGTGTATGCCCCCTTTTTAGTGAGACGTATGAAACTGGTGTAAGTAGAAAGAACCAAAAGTAAGATTTGATTAGAATATATTATTAGTGTAGTTATTTAGTAATGTTTATGATAAATTTTTGGTGTGATTGGTAGATTAAATTATGAGTAAGACTTATATGGTTTCCCATAGTGATAAAGGAATTGATATAAAAAATAAAGTATGAGATATTGGATTAGCAATATAATCCTTATGAGATCAAGACATAAATAATATAGATAAATTCATGACCATCTTCTACATGGAAGAAGTGGTGTTTGAAATAGAGCGGCAAATGACAAGATATCAACTATTTAGCAAGAGAATCCTTGGATTTTGATAATTCTACCCCATAATTTAGGAGTATGGCTGGGAATAAATATATATAATTTTGAAATTTCAAAAATTTCGATTCATTTTAAAATTACAAATAGTGAACTTTGATTTATAAATTTGCAAAATTGCCAAAAAAGAGAGTTATTTCCTATAGTCAATTTAAAAAGGTTGAGGCACTTATCAAGGACAATGAGGATGTAGTATTGGTGAATATCAAAACTAAGTCTTCACATTTTTCAAAATTTTACTATAGATTAAAATTTTGAATTTTATTAGCTTTTTTAATTTTTTATTTTTGGGCACAACCCCATACTTTATGGACAAATAATATTCTAACCTAATATGATCTTATCTAAATTGATTTTTATATAATTTATAACTTAACATTTTTATATTAGATATGATTGATTTAAGGCTTATGTTTTTTTTAATAACATAAAACTATGTGTTTTTTATTTTAATGCATGAGGATATTCAGTGTAGGGAGTTCTAAAGGGGTCAAATTATGGAGATGGTCCATGGCTTACCCATATCATATGGTGAGAGATATATCATTGAGATGGTGGTTCTAAGATATGGTGGTTGGTTAGACCTTATGTCATATGATTTCCATATGATGAGTGCATTCACTGAGTGGTGGGATATAAATACTTGTATATTTTACTTACCTACAAGTGAGATGATAATTATTCTTGAGGATAGCATATACTACATTTTTCAATTATTGGCATGAGGGTAGTGTCAGAGGTTGAGATAGGGTTTATCCCCAAGGATCTTGTATTAAAATGTCTGAGAGGCAGACCTCATAAATGTCATAAATTAGGTGGTGATTTAGATTTTTTTCTTTCTAAGATTTTATTATCTATTATTCCACATGTGCAAAAGTTTATTACAATTTTATTAGCTTCCTTCATGATTTTGAATGGTGGTAGTGTTTCCATTTCATATAGGATGCATGCTATCATCCATGACATCAAAGATCATGGTACCATGTATTCCTAGGGTCATACCATGCTTGTGAATTTATATTATAATATCTATAATTTAACATATAAGGAGTTTCATATCAAGATCAGCTCAACCATTTTGCTACATTGTTGAGCCTATGAGCATATAGTCATTACTCGATTGGGTTCGATGCTTCATGCTAATAAGGCACATTTGTATTTATTTTCACTGAGGTGGGATATAAAATGGAAGTTATGAGATCATATAACCATGAACTATATGAGATTACTTGATGATTTGAACACTTATTCTATTATTTAGAGATCATATAGAGGATTTTTGGGGTGGTCAAAAGATGTTATATAGTTGCATAAGATCTATGTAAATTATTTGTACCAAAAATTATGGCTATTATTATATCAGTGTTTCTAGTATGATCAAGTTAAATGATAATTTGGGGTTTGACAAGATGTGCCCCCAATTTCATGGGCATGAGAATGAAGTGCTAGAGATTTAGTGAGGCCAAGGGATAAATTTATACCATCTGATGTCAATCTTACCCTTATTATTGCATATGAGAGGGATCTTATTATAGATATCTCCAATGTAGAGGATGTTGGGTGTAAAAATTATTATACCACATGTGGATAGAGCACAAGTGGACCTAGTTATTCCTAAATGGAGGATATGGCATTATTGATGATGTGTTAGACCCGATGTATGTGAGTGTCATTAGAGGCATAATATTCTTGAGTTAGTTTATTATTATACTTTGGTTTTTTATACATTTAATATTAGATAAATAATTTATTTTTTTGTCTATGTAGGGGATGATGATTATTTCATTATGACGATTAAGAAATATCTACGTGACTTTACTCATCACACTCTCAATGATGTGATAGAGGGTGGTATTATTGAGTAAGTGCAAGTAGTTTCCTAGGTACATGGTCAATTATTTGACTAAGCTAAAATCATTATTGATGCATATGTTTGAACCACTATAAAGTGAGATGAGTTGAGAGAAGGGGTAGTGAGACTAATAATTACCCCACCATGCCTTTCTACTACCTTAGGTCCAAGATTTGATAGATAAATATATGTTGTTATATAGAGGGATCATGAAGATATAAAGGCTAGATTATATGTGTATAATAATTAAAAGTAGAGGGAGAGATCTATATCCAAGATATGTGGTGTTCCCACATATTCTACCTCTATGTATTTAGTATTGGTAGATATAGAGGATGTTGACATGGATGAGGAGGGTCATGTGGACTGAAGTACTATTATAGAGTCAATTTTTACTATAAAACTTTTATTAAGTATCATGATGTTGGATAACTTTTATATATAAGTTTTCTAATTTAGTAGTTTAATTTTTTGTTATCTTGTGGGATGGTATACATTTTAATTTTAAGTGTATGTTTTTAAATATATGTGTGGTGTTCTTTAGAATTTTTAAAATATGGTCATAATGTATATATGAGAATCATGTTTAAACTATCTATACCTGACCTAATCATCTACCCAACCTAAAGGGAATAAAAACTTTGAACCATATTGATCATTTTACATAATTGATTCACTATACTTGGGTTGTGGAACTATCTTTCTATGAATAATTATAGTAGGATTATGTTTATTACAAGTCACATAAATATTTATTCATTGTGACAATGTTATTGTTGATTGATTCTTTTTTCCTTGTATTAAAACACTGTTATAAGTTTGCTTATATTTTTATAATGGCTTTCATTTTTGTTGTACTAGTGACAGAAAAAATCTCTCATTACATGGTTCTCTAGATGCATTTCTAGCTACATGATGAGTGACCATTGGTTCCTTAAAATTAATGTCTTGGGATAGCTCAATCGTTATATAATTTGATCTATTAGAATGAGGATAAAGATATTAGGATGTCAGTTTCATGAATGTGATAATACCATTATTAGCATATTTCACAATATTACATCTAAATGCACAATAATCATTATCCCAATGACTATTAATGTGATGATAGTTTCAATAAGGTATGTTTTTTATTATGTATAATCTATGCCATGGATGATAATTATAAGAAGGATGATTAATCCTTCTCTTATCCAATAATGTCTTAAGAATGTTCTCAAGCATATCTATAAATTATTGAAAGTAATAGGTTACTTGATTCCATGAGGTGATTTAATGTCTATAAGATTTGACCTAAATATTAACTCTTCCCCTTAATTTAGTAATTTAACATGTGGCTTATGAGGAAGCTTTTCCTTTGGACATGGTGGATCCAGCTCCTAAATAAAGTTAGATGACACTAATAAAAGTAATTCAATATTGAAATCAACTTCTTTATTCTCTTACACAATTCCCAATTTATTTTATAGTGAAATGGTCTCATAGCAAAGAGTCTAAAAT
The DNA here is from genome assembly GCA_037957365.1 of Torreya grandis. NCBI lineage: Eukaryota > Viridiplantae > Streptophyta > Pinopsida > Cupressales > Taxaceae > Torreya > Torreya grandis. The sequence goes on from JARHVA010000572.1 coordinate 2,880,589, forward strand.
GATTCAGATGTTTGATACGATAATTTTTACTTAAGAGGAAAAATGAGGCCTTTATAAAAAATGTATTATGTCTCAAAATCTGTTGGTTGATAGATTAACTATTACATACATACCTTAAACCAAATTATGTAATAATAAATTGGATTTGTCTTTCCCTAATTTGAGGATGGCAATTACTCATATGTGACTCTCGGTCCTTTATTATTAATAAATTACATAAGGAAGACTTACTCTAACTCAACATATGTATGCAAATACCCACTAGGTAGTGAATGATGAAACCAATTTAGTGTATCATCATATAAAATTTTTGGAAATAACTATAATAATATCATACTTCCATTTCAACCATTCATAGCTTTTCTCTAGTCTTTGAGGTGTAAGTAAGGATCTCCATGTCTATTGAACTTATAATATATGGGTATCTTAAAACCAAGTCATAAAGGTGCATATAAGATATTTTGAACCATAGGATTATAATGGATAACATATGAATCAATTCAATAATGATATACCTTAATTTGTAATGTAATTTGATGTACTTTATGTTTTGAAACACTAACAACATGCACTATATAAATAGCCTCTTGTGAAGGCATTTAAAGATCGTTAAGGGGCTCATTTTATAATTGAATTTTATTGTTGATTTTAGCCATTGGTACACTATTTAAAATACAATAAGAAAGTTTTGGAATGAATTCATCTTCTTAAATGGTAGGTTTAAGAGATTCATTTTTATTTAATATATTATTAATTTTCATATTCTTATTAAACTCTATGGAAATAGAAGAAATAAAACTATATTTTCACCATAAAAATCAACATGCTCACATATTTTGTCTTTCAATGGAAAACTAGGAATATTATCACCATGGGATGCAATCAAATTATTATTAAGCAAGATAAGATTTGATTTTTTATCTAATATATAATCATGATCAACATGAGAGGAAGATATAGAATAAACTATACTAGGATTAGTAGAAACATTTTCCTCTTCACTATACATAGTAATCATTATCAATCTAATTTTCATCAAAATCACTATTTTTATCATTTATATAATCATCATTTGTTATAAAAACATTTTAATTGTTATTAGAAGAGGGTTTATAAGATGTATATGTGTATATATATATATATATATATATATATATATATATATATATATATATATATATATATATATATATATATATATATATATATATAATACTTTGATAAAAACATCAACATGTGTAATAGGAATACAATAGTTACATTGGAGATGGAAATAATTGCATTTTGAGAAGGGGAGGAAGGAGGAGAAACATTGAAATTATTTACCCTATCTAAATTATCATCAAGGAGGAGAAACATTGACATTATTTACACTTTTAATTTTCATTATCAATTTAAAATAATAAAATGTACATTATTAAGAGAAGAGAGTATAAGAGATGCATTTATATGTTATACCTTATTCATATCATTGGTATGTGTAAAATAAATATTATTGTAGTTATATTACAATTCATGAGATTCATAATTTTCATTTTCATTATACAATGGAATTGTAAGTTTATACTATAAAATGTGAAAATGAGATAGAAAAAGATTTTGATAATCTATAATTATTATCAAATAATGCATCACTGATGAGGGATTAGTTTGGAATTATAATGTTAGGTTTTTCAACATCGTTTATAAGGGAGACAATAGAATTAGGGGAAGAGCATGCATCTACATTACTTTAATTATCACATTAATCATCACTTGAATAATTTGTTTCATAATCATCATGACAAGTACAATACTTATCATCCTTATATACATATTCATATTCATCATTAGTATCTAACACATAATCTTGGTAATTGGTCCATTATTTATTATAATTATAAGGACTACCTAAGAATGTGTCAAGTGGATGAGGAGGAATAGATTCATTGTTATCCAATTTAAATTCTCCAAAAACTAAAATTAGAACAAGATTAAAAAGATAAATTAGTGCTAAAATAATATCAAACATAAGAGGGAAATCAAAATTTAGTTTGAAACCATAGGAAGACATAATTTATAAGGTATAACCCTAGGTACACAACTAGGGGTTATAATATTCAATAATTATCCACTCATATGGATCACTTAAATTGAAAACTTTTTGATTTAAATAAAAATCCATATTTTTAAAACGTAGACATGTCCTCTTTATATCTGTAACCTGAGCAGTTCATTTAGTATTGATGGTTGTGTGCTCAAAAGAAAAAGAAGGGTCTCCTAGTTTCTTAGTATGTATTTTATTTATAGTTATAGATCCACTATCACAAAAATGTATCAACAAATTAATTTAAACATATATCCAAATTATGCCAAATAGGGACTATAAAGGATTAAATTAATCAATTTCAAAATCTCTCCTTATGTGTAGGAAAACATTACTAAGGAAAAATTGACTAACCCATTTTTGGGTGGCCTCAAAGATAACATCCCATTGGATGTTTGCATGTTTAGTCCTAGCTTAGTATCTAAATCCATCCCAAGGGAAATCATGGTAAAGGAAAAATAGTTGATCAAATAAGACCTTTCACTAATGCCTATGAATAGACTTTTCTAGCACCATCCCTTCCTTAGCCCACCAAATTAACCCTCAATAAATTTATGAGAATTGTGAAAAAGGTTTATGTTTTGGATTTGATATAAAATGGAGTAAAAGACATAATTTTGATGAAAATAAGTTGTTTTACATTGAAGGTTCCAATGAGGATGACAAACATGATGAGGCCTCGAGTGTAGGTTTCTAAATATTTTCAACCTACTATTTCCCATCATGCACTTTCAGACATTAGTACTCTTTAAAATCTTAAAGTGGTGGGTCTCCTAGAGAAATAAAATGTGACTGTGTTGATCAACTCTATTAGTATGCATAACTTGATCAATAATAAGTTGGATACTCATTTGAACTATTTCATTTACTCAGCATTAGAATTTTAGGTCATGATTATAGATGTTGGTACTATCAAATATTTAGTAAAATGTCATAGTATTAAGCTTGATATGGGATACTACCTATTAGATTATCTTATGTTTGTTATTCCCATGAGAGGGGTTGACAGTATTCTAAGAGTGCAATGGCTCACCAATTTAGGCACTATTGAGATAAATTTCTAGGAACTATTCGTGTGCTTCTATTTAGAAGAAAAGACATTTAAACTACATGGATTATGGGCTAAATCTCCACAACTGATTAGTTCCCATCAAATGATGAAGATTCTTAGAAAAGGTGATGAAGGATTTGTGGCATGCTTGTTTTCCATAGAGGTTCAAACAACTAAGGAACCTACCCATCTGGACTTACAAATGGTGTTGGATGACCATTTTTGAATTTTTGGTGACATGCCAAAATGATTTCCACTAATCCAATCAAATGATCATGCCATCAAACTACTTCTCAAAAGTACACCATCCAACATCAGACTCTATAAGTATCCCTATGCCTAGAAGAGTGAAATTAAAAATATGGTACAAGATATGTTATAGGAAAGAATCATATGGCATATCCAAAATAAATATTCCTCCCTAATGGTCATGGTGCAAAATAAAGATGACACTTGGAGGATTTCCTAATGTAGTCATATAAAATACCACTTGATTGAAATGAGTGTCATTTGAGACCACCCTATCCCTAACTTAGGGCCTCTTTCAATCCTTATCTATCTTTTGTGTGGGTCTAACCCATACTTAGATGTAACAAAAGTAGTCCTAGACCATCTCCTAGGCATCTAAACCCCTAGTGCACTAGATTCTACCACTTGGACACTAGCACGGCCATTTGGACACTGCATTGGTGACCTAGGGACTATGTTGTTATCCCTTACCTATTTTCCTTATCTTAGAAACATATATTTATTTATTAAGACACACTAAGGTTGGCCTAGACCTAGTTTACATCTTGACAATTACCATATCAATATATATACAACATTTGTATCCCTTTATCCTAAGATGGAAATCAAATGAAAACATACACAAAGAAAATTAGAAATAAGTTCTAAAAATCAAGGTCATTGATCCTTATTATACCCTACTTCTATATATATCCATCTATAGTAATCCTAATCTTAAATTACTTAGATTTATAGTCTCAGGTCATACTCAAAGAACTCAAGATAACACTCATACTAGCATTCACTTGTACTTGCACCAACACTTAGATTGGGAGAACTACATTATGTTTGATCCTGTCTCAAGGTATTGGTATTTATACAATGCTCAACATAATAGGGTGTTGATTTCATGTCCAACCTATCTATCTAACGTCACACTTTTTCTAATAATGCTCCTCAAATACCCTAATAACATGAAGGTCTAGGATTTTGCTTCCAAATTAGTCAAAAATAGGTCACAAATAGTGAAATAAGGTTCATCCACATAGGGATAGGCATTTCAAACTCAGATGAAGGCATATCCATAATTTCATACTATTTATACAATAGGACATTATCATGCCCTTGAGGACACTAACGTGGTATGTTACTATCCAAAGGATCAGATATCTATTTAGGAGAGATTTTGAGACCTAATTATAGTTGAAAACACTCTAATTATCTTATATGCTAGTTTCTAGCCTTTCATTCATCCATATCAATTAGTCTTTAGATAAGTACATCTTTTTATAATTCATTGCTATTTTTAGAATAATTAGATTAGGTTAATTATTGTACAAGTTAGTGGTTGTATTAATTTTATATTTTTCCCCTAATTTTAATATTCTAACACTTTAATACCTAGGTTTTTATGCACCATAAATCCTTATAAATTTAAATAATTTAGTGAACCCAACTTACTTTGAATATTACCCAAACCCTAACCCTAAATGATACTAGAGTTTATATCCTTCTTTTTTATATTTACATTAGCTATATTAGGCTTTTCATATTTCATATATTTTGTTTTAATAGAACTATTCATTTTATTTGTTATATTCCATCTAAAAAAGTTATATCCCTTCCTTTCAGAATAAGTTTTAGGCTTAGTGGCAATCCTATTGAGCATACTTAGATTCCTTTCATTTGAGCTTATGCTATGGGCAAAGGACTAGTTGTAAGCCCTCTAGTGGATCCTTCAAACCCTAATTATGTGTACTTAAATGATAATACATCTGAACATGATCAATACAATAAAGATCATAATGATACACAAGATGGGACTTGAGATACAATCCCCCACTTGATGATGATAATATTATACTCAATAAGGATGAGATATTATAAAGGTTTAGAGAAAGACTTTGAGAATAACCCCATGATCATGCACAAATTTTGAGAATTATATTCGAATTAAATATACACATCACTTGGACAATATTCTAACCCCATAGATGTTAATATTATGACACTTATTATGGGGGCAACTAAGATTCTACAATAACAAGTTATAAATAGACAATCTTCACCAGTGGTAACACCTCTTATGGCAAACATGCATTCTTCCTCTCCAAATGTACAATCCCTCATGCATGAGATCCATTCTCTATAATCCAAGGTGTTACATCTTAGGTAGGGTGCCACTAGGCCATCTCATGCCTTGGATTCTCATGTTGTTTTAGATATAATTTTAACACAACATATAAGGATAACTCTAATCTAGATTTGTGTCACCTAAGCCTACTTTGTATGATGGTAAAGGTGACCCAGAGCATCATCTATGTGTTTTTCATGTAGCATGTTTGGAATATGTGTCTAATGACTGGCTCTTCACTAAGTTGTTCCCTCATAGTTTAAAATATTATGCATTACAATGGTTTTATGATCTTCCCAATCAGTCCACCACAACATTCAATCCACTGGTAGATATGTCTTTGCTTTTTGATCAACATCAATGATAAGATTTCCTATGCTCAAGTTACTTAACTCATACAAAAATCTAATGAGACAATAGTTAAATATGTCTTGTGAAATAAAACTATATTAGTAAATGTGACTATCCCCATGGTAGATGAGAAATCGAAGACATTCAAGTAGAGTTTATTACTGACATTGCATGAATTAATCCTATTCAATAAGTTTCCATCATTCACAAATCTATGCCATATAGTGAAAGTGTAGCATTTCAAGCTTCTCTTTATGGGAAAGTTAAAGTACACAATTAGATCATATTCAACTAATAATAGTTCCAATAAGTCCCCATATAAGTTGAGGCCCACTAAAAACAAGAATGATCAAAATACAATAGTTAATTCAACCTCAAAGCTAGCTCCTCATATAGTTTTATCAATTCCTCGAGGAGACCTTTTAGGAATCTTCTTGAATCACCATCATGTGTTCTCAAATAACTCTTATAATTCAATGTCATATCTCTCCCTCCCATAAAATAGGTGTATATAACTAGGCCTCTTTAAAAGAACTATGATTTTAATGCATTTTATAACAATCACAGGGCCCTTAGCCATACTAAAAATAGGTACATCATTTTATGACATAAGATACAAGATTTTATAGATGTTAATATCATTGATGTGAGCACTCTTATAGAGACAACCAAAGTAAAACCAATAGAAGCAAAAGAAATGAAAATATCTTTATATCCATTCCCAAAACATATAGCTAATGAGATAGTAGGCACTTTAGGTGTTCATTATACATATCAGGCACATCCACCACTAGCATCTTATCATACCAATACATAGGACACACACCCTCTACATAATATCATTAGTTTGTCTCATACTATAGTACCAACCAAACCTCTCATCACTTTCTCAAAGTAGGAGATAGTTGATGATGACACAAATTTATACACACTCTTTGTGTGAGCCTATATTGATCATCATCCTATTTAGAGTGTCATGGTTAACAATGGGTCAAATGTCAATATGTGTACTATTACACTTCTACATCACTTATGTTATTTGTATCAAGATATTTCTCATATAGATATAATTATTTATGGCTTTAGTGTCCATATCTAAAGTTCTATTGGGGAATTATACTTCTATTGGGGAGATGGTACTTCTATTAAAAGGACCTTATTGGAGAGATTGTACTTCTATTATATATGTCTTAATTATATAGATGTCAATCAGGTGGTTATAGTTGAGGACCTTCCATATGAGTATCCTTTGCCTATTCCATATGCAGTTATACTCTAATCACTAGTTACAGCTCCAAACATAAATTCTATTAGGACACCTCAAATATTAGTTGAGCCACTAGTGTAGGTGAGGTCTACTACCACAACATTACCATGTATGCATACTCTACCATGGATACCTTTAATAGAGAGACCCATACATCAAAAACATGTTGTGGGTTATATAGAGCCTTTCTCTACCCCATTACCACATAGATCAATGTTATAGAATAGAACATCCACTCTAGTTATATGGGTTCCCAAGCACTTTTCATAGTTCACATGCCTATTAATTCATCTCCACATATTCATAAACCTACTCTAAAGATAGTTTCAACTACATATCACTCATTACATCCAATTCTCTAATCTCAAATACCTCATTACATAACATGCATGATCACTTTTCCTCTCTTTGATACAAGACACATTAATTGTGATTATTTTGTGATACTCATCAGTTGGTAGTATCTCTCATCTTATACATAGCTTATACTCAAAAAGGAAAAAAATAATATAATATATTCAAAACACAAAAACATTCAAATATTACTTAGAAAATACAAAAATTAGATTGTATGCATTGACATGAATACATTCCTTCTATTTTATAAGTACTACATATGTTATCTATGCTAGTGTACTCAATGTTATCATATATAAATTCTTCACTTATTCTCTTCCAGTGTTTACATATCATTACAGGACTCAAGTCCTTCAAGATATCTAGATTTTCTACTAATTACCCACTAGGGGCACATATAAATATATATAGATTTATGATTGATACATTCACCCATTGGGAATATCATTCTATACTACACTATTTTTTTTTCAAATACTACTACTATAGACTCAGTTTATGTATAACTATGGTCTTTTAAAAAATTGCACCACATGAACATGCATACTTTAATTCTAGCTTTACTAGTTTATATTTGATTGTCTCTTTTCTTATACATATATTTGATATAATTTCAACATGCCATTATTATAGGGCTCTAAGCCACATTTTTTCACTATACATCTACTTTGGACATGTGCCCATGCCCTTCTGTGTGTTTTCTTGATTATGTATGCAGACATTTGAACATGTCCTTTTCTATGGATCTAGGTTAGCCTTTCTTCCTCTTTGCATATATATACATTTAAACATGTCCTTGTATGCATTTATATTTTAGATTCAATGGCATGTGCCAATGTCCCTTGTATGGTGGCCCCTTGGCCTAATTTACATGCCTCATGTGTTTGTATGTATGATTTCATGTATACATCATGGATATGACACTTGTCTCTTACTTGTTGCTTTCACAAAATCAATTTTTGATTCGATGAGGGATCTCATGCATCTACCATTCCTTCTTGGTTACCTTGATGGGCATCATGCCCCATCCCCCCAAGTAGTTTACATGGATTATATTCATATTTGTTATTTATATATATTCTCACATTGTTATATCTATCTTGATAACCTTATTAATGTTAGATATAACATACATCATACATTTTCAACTTATGCTCAATCAATTTTACATTTCAATGTCATAAATACACACATTACATTGGTTTATCATACAAATATCAAATATTTTCAGTCTAACACACATGATGTAGAATTTAGAGCTTTTATTTTGAGGATAGTTGTTACATAGGTTCGAATACTCCCTTTAAAAGAGGGGGAATTCATAAGGGTTTTTCAAAGAGATCAAACCATCTGAGTATACTCAAAACATAGTTTTCAGCAAGTAGATAGATTATAGAGCTCATAATTAGGAAAACATAGTGGAAAATGATAAGATAAATTAGTTTTAGTTTGGCACAAAAAAGATAGAAGGACACTAGCATGGCACAAAGGACATTAGTGTAGTGCACTATTATCCAAGGTATCATGCTAATGTCTAATAGCCCCAGAGATAATAAAATCTAGATTGGCAAAAAAAGTACAAAAGGTACAATTTAAATTTGTACATTTTTTGTCATAGATTATCAGTTATGCTCAATTTATTCTCATTTTTACAAAGAATCATACCAATTTTCTTAGATTAGGGGCATCATGCATAGCATGATCACTCTCATTTTAGTTTTAGATATGCTTAGATACAAATTGCTATAACTTAGTCCATAATCCATATGCATAGATATCAAAACTAGGGGGCATGTGCATGACACATTATTTCCACATGATCACTTTTACACAATATTTCTTAGATGGAATGGAAAAATCCATGTCATTCCCCACATTATATACTTTAGACACCATATGTACTAGATTTACACTAGATTAATGCTTCATTCTATCTACAATAGTTTCCATTTCTAAGTAGTCCTTGAGCTACATTCTTGAGTTCCCAAGTGCCCCCTAAACTATTCTACAATTTAGAGTTCTTGAATGGCCTAGATCCATGGTAATAGTTTCATGACATCATGAAGTTATAATCATAGATGAATATACTACACATGGGTAGGCAATGATGGAGTCATAGTCTACTTAAGTTCTTGAGCCACCTACATAAAAGGGTTAGACAAACCATTAGTCCAATCTAAGTTATTCACAGATTATGATCCACTAAATAGGGGTGATCAATAATGGAGTTAAAACTAAATTGAGGTCTTGAGCCACCCACACATGGGGATTGAGTAAGCCATCAGCTCAATCTAAGTTATTCACTAATTTGATCACCAACTGCACACACATAGGATATCACTATGATTTTGCATTGGTTCACGTACCTAATGAGGTGTATTCATTCCTTTCCTCTCTCTCTTATATGTTTACTTAGTCTTGTATTTTATTTTGATATTCCTTAAGTAAGTACTAGTTCATCCATGTTTCATTTATAGTATATATAATGGAGCATGCTTCACAAAATCAGACCCAAATTCATGGACTTTACCTCATAGGTAAGTCCAGGTATGCTTCTTTATCCTTTATCCTAGTCAATTTACTTTAGTTCCTTTCTAGAATAAATGGGGGGGAAGTAATCATATAAAATGTCATTTGAGTGCAATGAGTGTCACTTTAGACCACCATATCCCTAGATTATCCCTATACCTATCTTAGGTCATATTTTAATCCTTATCCATCTTTTTTTCATGTCTAACCCATCCCTAAATATACTAAAAGTATTCTCAAACCATCTCCTAGGCATCAAGACCCCTAGTGCACTAGATTATGCCACCTAGACACTAGCACAACCCTTTGGACATTAGTGCACTATGCTAGTGACCTCCAAACTATGTTATTATCCCTTACCTCTTTTCTCTTCCAATGGACATATTTCTATTTCTCATGACACATTAGGGTTGGCCTAGACCTATTACACATATTGAAAAGCACTTGATCAATATTTATGCACCACTTTTATCTCTTTATCCACTAGATGGAAATCAAATGTAAACACACATAATTAAGCTCAAAAACAAATTATACAAATCAAAGTCATTGATCCTTATTATGCCATACTTATGTATACAACCATCTACAATAATCTTAATCTTAGATTACTTATATTCTTAGTCTCAAGTCACATTTGAATCAATCAATCTAGCACTCATACTAGCATTCATTTGTACTTTCACTAACACTTAGATTAAGATAACTACATCGATCTTGATCCCCTCTCAAGATATTGGTATGTTGAAACTCTCAACATAGTAGGGTGTTGAGGTCATGTCTAGCCTATCCAACTAAAATCAGACATTTTATACTTTTACTCCTCAAATAACCTAAAACATGGAGGCCTAAGGTTTTGCTTCCAAATATATCAAAAATAGGTCACAGATAGTGAATTAGGGTACATTTTCATAGTCACAGGCATATCAAACTCAGATAAAGGCATATCTAAAATTTCATATTATTTTTACAATAGAACATTGTCATTCCACTTAAAACACCAACATGGTGTGCTACTATCCAAAGGACCACACTTTCATCTAGGAGGGGTTCTGAGTCTTGGTTCTAGTTGATGACACTCCGAGTATTTTTTATACCAGTTTCTAGTCTTTCATTCGTCTATCTTAGTTTAAATCTAGGTACATCTTTGTGTAATTCATTGATATTTGTAAAATAATCATATTAGGTTAATTATTGTATAATTTAATGGCTATATTTATTACATATTTCCTCCCTCATTTTAATATTATAGTGCTTTAACAACTAGGGTTTTACACACCATAAAATTATAAAAAGCTAAATCACTTAGACTATAGAGAACTCAACAAGTACACCACCAAAGTTAAGTTTCCTATTCCAATAATTTATGATTTTCCAGATGAATTTCATGGTGTTATTTATTTTACCAAGTTATATCTTCACTCTAGATTTCATTAGATTCAAATTTGCAAAAAGGATATACCTAAAATAACTTTCAAAACTCATGAAGTCCATTAAGCATTTATGGTCATGCATTTTGGCCTCATAACTAAATTATATACATTTTAGAGTTGGATGATGAATACAATTTTTGGGACATTTTTGAGAAAGTTTGTGTTGGTTTTTTTATGAAATCCTCATGTATGAAAAAAATGGGAAGACCATTTGAATCATGTGAAACAAGATCTAGAACAACATCAACATAATTCCAAACATTCTAAATGTGTTTTTGTTATCTTAGAGGTAGAGTACTTGGGTCATATTATTTCACATGGAGTGAAATTTTATCCTATAAATATCCAATTGATGATGGAGTGGAAGATTCCTGAGACCCTCAAGAATCTCTAAGAATTCTTGGGGATAATTGGTTACTATAACAGTTTTTTCAAAAAATATTGTAGCATTGTATTCCCACTCACACATTGATTGAATAAATACTCTTTCTAGTGGACTTATATAGATACCAAGGAATTTGAATAGTTTGAAATGGCTATGTGCACTACTCAAATTTATTTTACTCCTAATTTTTCTAAAAATTTTGTTGTGTAATTTGATACATTAGGATATTGCATGGCGGGTGTACTCATGTAATACACCAAACCTCTTGAATTTGAGTCTTAAATTGAAGAAAAATAATAGACACAATCCAATCTATGATTAAAAAATATATATGATGGTTATTTTACATGCAGTCAAGAAATGGAGACCTTGCCTGATGGGTTGTCACTTTCGAGTAAAGACTAATAAGTATAGCCTCAAATATTTTTTATAACAATGATTATCTTTTGAAAAATAACAAAAATGGGTGACTAAAATGTTAGGTTATGATTTTGAAATAGTATATAAGAAAGGAAAAGATAATGTGGTGGTTGATGCACTATCTCAGAGGGATGAATCAATAGAGGCATTGTTATGCACAATGACCATTTGGTAGAAAGATTGGTTATAGGATGAAAGATCAAAATGAGAGAATGATAGTGTTACCCATGATTTGATTCAAAATATTTAGTAGGGTTCTGCTGGATCTTAAAAACTTACAATGAATGGTAACACATTTTGATATAAATATATATTATACCTCTAATAATTCTCTCCTTAAACATAAAATCATTTAATAACTTCATGCATCTACAATATGAGGTCATCAAGATTTTTGAAAACATATCATAGAATCATGTAATATTTATTTTTGGAAGGACTCAAGGGAGGTTTCATAAATATGTGGTTAAATGCATGGTATGTCAAAAGAATAAAATTTTACATCCTTTATTAATCCCTAACCAGTGTTGGGAGGAGGTTTCCATGGATTTCATTACTGTGTTACCATAATCTAAAGGTAAAACTGTTATCATGGTAGTTGTGGATCAACTCACCAAGTATGCTCATTTTTGTTCCTTATCACAACCATTTGTTTCTAGTATAATAGCTTTTGAGTTTTTCAATATAATTCAAAAATTACATGGTACTCTTAATATTATTGTAAGTGAACGAGATTCCATATTTACTAGTAATTTTTATACTAAATTATTTGCATGTTTGTGCACTGTTGGCTAATTTTTTGGCCCACATATAAAGCTTGAGAAAATTCAAGGGGTCAGTAGAAATGTTTTAAAACAAGCCAAAGGACTAAGCTTTATGTAAAGTTCTTATATTCGGCTCTCCTTTTTTGGACCAAGTCATTGATCATCTTTTGGGCCTTATAGGAGTAAGTATTTTTTTCCCTTGGGTTATTTTATTTTGGCCAAGTCTTTTCCTTGTTCATTTTTTTGTTTAAGTATTTTTTGGGTTTTTTCTACCTCTAAGTGATAAATCTCTTTCAAATAATTTATCCGAAAGAAAGGTTTGGAAGGGCACTTTCAAAAAATTTAAGAGGACCTTTTCAGACTTTGGGAGGACCATTTTCAGGCCCTAAAGGGTAATTTTCTTAGTAGGAGGACCATTTCAAAATTCTTGAAGGGTATCTTTCCCTTCAAGAGGACCACTTAACAATTTGCCAAAGGGCACTTTCAAAAACGTTAAAGGGAATTCCTATGAAAATTTTGCCCATGGGAAATGGTGAAAGAAAAGGGCCAAATAAATAAGTAAATAAGCAAAGGGAAATTCTTTGGATAAAATAATCTCAAAGGACAAAGAACACAAAAAATAAATCAAAAGGAATTTCTCTAAAGGAATTGCTTCAAGAAAATTATCCAAGAAAATCACACAGAAAGAAAGAGGCCCAACAAAGAAGTCTGAAGTAGAAAATTTGGACAAGTCTGATGAGTAAGTAGGCTTAGAGAACCCAAATTACACTACATAGTGTAAGTCAAGACTCTACAAAGACTTTACTTATAGATTTTTATAAGTCAAGTAGTTAATTATACCTGATTTGTACTATGAAGTGTAAATCAAGCTTTCAAAGCTACTTGACTCAGGAGAATTCATAAGTAAAGTAGTTATGAAAGCTCAAAGTCATCAAGCTAGAGGAACCCGAAGACATCAAGTTTCATCAAATGAATATAAGGGTGCCACATGGCATAAGTTAGATCAAGGGTAACCTTTCAAAGGAATAGATGGAAGATGATCCAAGAGCATTTCTAGCTAGTAGAGAATCAATGATTTAAAAAAGTAAAGCTCAAATAGACCCAAGCTAAATGGATACAGGAAAACCAATGTCTTTAAATTGGTTTTATATCTATAATAATGGTCTAGTCTAGGCATAAACAAGATTTGGTTAGTGAAATTAATGACCATCATCTCCAACAAATAGCCATCCAACTTGAATGTAGTATGGGTCAGCTTGAGTTTCCACACATGGAAACCTACATCTTTTTTAGTATGACACATAAAATGGGAGGATTTCCATGTTATTTTTAATGAAAAGATCATTCCAGTCATGCTAGAAGTGACATTCAGCTATTCATGACATGGCTCCTTTGAATGTGCCAAAGGGAGAGTTCAATGCACAAGGAGGGCTTGAGAATATCTTCAATGATGTATTTTCATGGAAAAAGGGAGGATGAAAGTAGTAATCAATGACTTCTTCTCTTTCCACACAAACCTCTTTCTCGCTCTCTTCCCTTCTCTATATATATAGGTTTTCAAGCCATTTGAAAAGGTTCCTAGTTTTTAGAGTTTTTGTCATCTTGCTAGGAGATAGATGCCCATTGAGACATTTGCAAAAGCATGCTCCTTCAACCAAGCTTAGCCTTGTCAAATTATTATAAGAACTAACTATTAAATATAATGAAACTTGATTTCCTTGCTTATTTCCTATCTTTAATTAGTGTTTTCGTATGATTATTTCTTGGTGGGTTTGTGAATGCATTTATTCTTAGTCCATTAGCCTGTTGCTTGCCTCTTTGAAGTATTTTCAATTTTTGTAGGCCTAGATTACTGTTTTGACTGAACTTCTTCTAGTGTGTGTTAGCTTGACCCTAAGATCATGCAAGCCTAAGTCACCTCATGACTGATCTATTGTGGGTTCAAGCATAGATGAATGTCCATTATTTTTGGTGTATTGCCTAGTTAGCCCTCTTAAGATCCCTTATCTCCCTTCTAACCCTTTTCCCCATGAATTTTCATTTCATCATTAGTTTTAGGTGATCCACCCAGAGGAACTAGCCTCTTTAAAAATTCTAGAGGCTCAACCTCACCATAGGACACCCACATCTTGAGGTTGTTCCCATGCTTATAGCTAAGAGTCAGAGAGACTAAAAAAATCTCCCACAAGGGTACAATTCCATGCTATAAAAGACACTTAGTTCACTCATAACTCATCTTATCATCCTCAATTTGATGAACATATAGAGGTAGTTAATAAATGTTGATAAGGGTATCTCCATTGTTTTTCTTATGACAAATAAGATAAATGGGTTTTATTAGCTCCCACTTTTTGAATGGTGGTATAATAATTTTGTTCATAGTTCATCTAAAATGTCTCCCTTTATGGCCTTGTATGGACATCACCCCCCATCCATCACTTCAACCTTGAAGTATTATGCACAATTTTTAGATTTTGAGTAATGCATTCACCATAAACATGAGGTACTCACCATTTTATGAAAAAAAAATAGTCATGGCTCATAATATAATGAAGTAATAAGTATATCAACACCATAATGAACATAATTTTGAAATAGGTGATTATATCTTTGTAATATTACCACCATATAAGTAGATGTCACTAAAGTAACATAAAAAGGATAATAAGTTATCTCCCAAGTATTATGGCCCTTATCAAATCTTACCTTAAATTAGTATCATGGCCTACAATCCAAAATTTTACTATTCCACTCACATACATTCAATATTCCATGTATCTTACTTGAAGAATGCAATTAGACGATAGAGTTTAAAGTAAACTAGTTTTCTTGAATTGGATGAAAAAGATAGTGTTGTTCTGAATCCTATAAAGATCCTTCAAATGTGTACTAAGTAACTATGAACCAAAATAATTAAGGAGTATTTGATCAAATGAAATAATATGCATTATTAATATGAAACATGGGATGATGGCCCATTCCTATAGTAACATCTATAGTTGATTCAACATTGAGGACAAAATTGTTCTGAAGAGGATGTGCATGTTATGCCCTTAACCTATGGTGTGTCTAGGGATATGTGTAACCAATTTGTGGCTTTAATATTTATTATATTATCTTATCACATTTCTATATGTTCTTATCATGGTCAACCTCTAGAATAACCATAAAAAATTATATTATATATAGGAGGTAGTGGTTAGATTTGATCATCATATTATGAATTCTTCTCTCATTGCATTATTATGGAGGAATCTTCCTCGAAGTGGCTTAGTTATATTTATCAAGCATTATGATCTTTTGTCAATTATTATTATGGATTTATATATTCTTAAATTATTCCCATGATATAATATTTTATTTTGAAAACATCTAAGTAATTTCATTAAATTATCTAATCCACTAATGTTGATGCCATCCACTTTAAGTAATCCATTATTGTTATATGTTTCAGCTACATAGTATGCCTTGGGGGTACTCCTAACACAACATGATGATGACCAAGGGACCATAAGATTAGTTTTTCACTTAACTAAAACTTTGGTATCTTATGAACTTAATTAATCTAAAATCTAAAAATCATGTTTAGTAGTTATCTTTGCTTCACAAAAGTTTTGACATTACATACTTAAGAATGAAACCAAGATCATTGTCAAAGTTGATCCACTTAAGTATCTCCTTTCCAAATAATCTCCTAAAATTAATATGGACAAATGGGTCATGTTTCTAAGTGAATTTAACATTGAGTATGTTTTTTAAATTAAGGTTAAAGGTATGGATTTTCTTAACTAGGGACCATAAACCCTAAAAAGATTACAGCCAAAAAGAGAATAAAAGGACTAACTAAGTCCCCAAGATAAATAGAAAAAAATATACATATTAATAGCTAAAAAATAACAAAATATATCACCAAAATAGATTAATTTAAAATATAAATAAAGGGCTATTAAAGGATAAATTCTTGTAGACTAGTTAGTAGAGGCACCCATGACAGAAAATAATTTTTAACCATGGAATTTATAGATGAGTCTCTTATATCTCTAAGTGAGTCAAAAAAATGGAAGTTATACTTTGATGGTTCATTTAATTACCATGGAATTTATAGATGAGTCTCTTATATCTCTAAATGACTCAACAAAATGGAAGTTATACTTTGATGGTTCAATCACCAATCATGGTTTAGGGGCAGGGATCTTTTTTATTACTCCATAAGGTGATCTTATCCCAAAATATTTTGACTAGGATTCCCTTGTAAAAATAACATTGTGGATTATGAATATCTTATTTTAGATTTAAAAATCACCATCTAATGGGATATCCAGCACCTATAAATTTATATTTACTTGTAACTTCTAATAAAATAAGTCAATGATGAATATCAAGTAAAAAACAAGAAGCTTTTCCCTTATAAAATAATGGTTGGTAACTTGAAATAGTCCTGTTATTATATTCAATTTGAGTAAGTTTGTGTTGTAAATAAAAATTTAGCAAATCCCATAGCCACCATTGGTTCTCTTCTCAACATGCATCTATATGTCAAGAAAATTCAATTATTGGTCAAACAACTAATTATTCTAGCATATGAAACCCTAATTTTAAAATGGTTTGTGAGATTGTTGGTCCCATTTATCATTGGTATCAATACATATATACCTACCTCCATGATAACACCATACCTCTAAATGTATCCCATAACCACAAAAACCAATTTATCTAATGTACTTCTCATTTCACACTCCTCGATAACACCTTATATTATAGAGGCTATTGCAGAACTCTATTTTTAGATTAAGATACCTTATCTATAAAGGAAGTTAATGATGGAATTTATAGTGCACACACTATTAGAATGGTGCTTGCTAAGAAACTTCTAATAATATGATATTATTGGCCTACAATGAAATCAAATGCCTACTAGTATGTCAAAAACTATGTAGCATGCCAAAAACTTGGGGATATTATTCATTCCCCCTTGCAAGATTTATAACCTATAACAATTGTGTGGCTCTTACCTAAATAGGGACTCGATCTCATTGGTAAAATAAAAATCAATCTTAATTATTTTGATGGTCATAAACACATAATCTCCACCATAGAGTACTTCACCAAATGGGTGGAGGCAATCCCACTTATCTACATAACTCATAAATAGGTGTCCAAGTTTATCCTAAATCATGACATTTGATGTTACAATATCCCATCCATAATAATTAATGACAATGGTAAGTATTTTAATAATAAATATGTTAAATCCCTTTGTAAATAATTTCATATTCAACATAAATGGTCCACACCATACTATCCCCAAGGCAATGGCCAAGCAATGGCATCTGACAAGAACATTATTAATATCCTAAAATAGGTTGTCAATGATGTTTTCCATGATTAACATTTGTAACTTTATCCTTTCTTATAGGCTTACTGCATGTGTATCCATACACCCATAGGGGAAACCTCTTATTCACTCGTATATGGAATTGATTCCATTTAATAATTGATATCAAGTTACCTTACTTATGTATCTCATTACATGATTTAGTCATGATGAGGAATACAAAGCTTCAAATCCACATGAGATATAACTCCTAGATGATAAATGAATCCATGTACTTGAGCACTTACAAGCATATCAGAACATGCTTCACTATCACTATAATAATAAAATCAAAGCCTTAGAATGTGAGATCAAAGATATTGTTTTAAAATAGAATCAAAATAATAGCAATGTTGACAAAGAAAAGAAAGGCAAATTTGAGCCTAATTAGTTGGGTCATTATGTTTTTGTATCTAAGTATGGATCTGGTGATTACAAATTAGGAAATAAAGATGGTGAAGAGCTTGAGGATCCCATGAACATCATACATCTTAAATTCCTTCATGATTAATGGCTCTAGTGTTATTTGTTCCAAAAAATTGAGAGAGAGAGAGATGAGAGAGAGAGAGAGAGAGAGAGAGAGAGAGAGAGAGAGAGAGAGAGAGAGAGAGAGAGAGAGAGAGAGAGAGAGAGAGAGAGAGAGAGGAGAGAGAGAGAGAGAGAGAGAGAGAGAGAGAGAGAGAGAGAGATAAATCATCCAAAATTGAAAACCATCCTTATGGCACTTTGGGATAGTACCATGTGAAAAGTAATTTCTAGTGCCATGTGTAGTAGATATTTTCTATAAGTACCCCATTTTACTTAGGGGCATAATTAGTTCATCTCATTATTTAGGAGTTCAAAATTTATCTAATTGTACAAATCTGATCTCATTAAGGTTATCATATCTTTGTAAATTACCATGTCCTTCATTTTTTTTAATCTTGACAAGTATATGAAATCAATCTCAATTCCTATTTTTGGAAAAATATTGGTACATCCACATTACCACACATATTTTCATGTTTCTATATAGCCACATACTACAACATGGTGAAGTGTAACTTGCGTGTATAATTCCCACTTAACACAACCCTTGGATATCCATCCTTCCATATTCCAACATTCATAATCATACCCCAATCATCCCAATTCCTAGTGCTAGATTATATTTTTTCCTTTGTAAATAGTCTAGTTATTAGTACAAAAATCTTTAAACATCCAAAAACATAAAAACAAAATTAGAAAATCTCAATACATTATGATAATTCAAAATTCAGTTGTCCTTAGTATTGTTAAATAACCCTTATCCTATTATTGGATAAAATTGGCCACCATAGGTAGGTGTAATTCAAAAAACTTTGTTATACTTGTTTTTAACTTTTTTGATAGCCATATAGGGTCTTGCATTGGTCATCAATGGTATAAAAGTGATAGGTAGTGTGTCTTACTTGATAGCTTACAAGATCCTCTAGGATAGTCTATTGAGTAGTAGGGGTAAAGTCACTTGGCCTTGTCATTAATTGGTTATTATTTGTATTCTTGCTTATGTGTTTAGCAAATTTTATAGTTAGTTTGGAGAAATTAAGGTATTGTTCATAATTGTATCATGCTTATTCAAGTTATTTCATGTCAAAAACTAATGTCCTCCAAGCTAGTTCAAAGATGGCATAATTTAAGGAAGTGTTGATTCCTCTAAATGTACCAGAGGGGTTTTTTAGTGTTTAAAGAACACTTATCATTTTAGAATTCTAGGAATTTAGAGAATGAGTAATAGGTTATGGCAACTTGATGTCACCTATGGTGAAATAGTGGTAGAATAATGTACTATTGTTCCACAATATTTATAATAAGTGATGTTTGGGAGCCATCATGGTCTATTCATTATGAATTGTAGAGGATCTATGTTAATACTTAGTTAATTATGGCCCAATTTAAACTATAGAATAATCTATATGAATATTTATAATGAAATCTAAGCTACAGTGATCTAGTGTAAAAAGGAGTAAAGAGAAGGGTAAGGCAGAAAATAAATAAGTGATTAATAATCTTGAAATAAAATATCATGAAAAGTTACAATTATAATTGAACCTACATTTAACCTAGTATGTGATGAAAAATAGCAAAGTTCAAATTTCACCACACACTAGTCACATTCCTAAGGATGATATGAAATTATACAAGTAAGAACTAGATTTCATTTTAAAGGTTTGTTATCAAACTCAAATAACATTAACATATTTGAATATAGAACAAATAAAATAAAGAAAATCTAGGATCCTTTAACTAATTTAGCACAAGCACAAATTAGAAACCCTATATCATAGATGCAAATTCAAAATTCAAAGAAACTATTAAAACTTAAGCATTAGAATCAACAATTGAGAGAAAAAGTTATGTTAATAATTGACACATTAAATTTGGACAATATTTTTAGAATTCCTTGATTTCATATATTTCTTGAAGTATAAAAATTTATCTCCCTTAGGAACATGGTATTAATATATTTTATATAAAGATAAGTTAGTACACTAGTCAATTACAAGATACAATTGTACAAAAGATAAGGACAATTATCCTTCCTTGAAAAGTTCTAGAATACACTTGTCTTTTACAATTATACTGACCTAGGGGAAAATATTCTAATGGCCTAGCATATGCCTTACAAAATATTATTCCCTATTTTCAAATATTAAAATGTTTTACACAAGGAATATTAACTACTAGGTGGCTCCATTGCTTTGGGACTCCCTTGTTAGTCCTACAGAAGCTCCATATCCTTTTGATGTTGTTCCTTGATTAGCTCCAAATATACAAGAGGCTTTAAAAAGAAGACATCTTCATGATTAGTTAAATCATCAAAGTCCCTATCATTCTTGGCCATAGCTTCATTAATGCTCTTGGCCTATGCTATTTTCTCCTCAACTATGAAGATCATGGCCTAATATTCTACTATTATCTCTACCAAACTAACCACCCTAGCTCATGATTCTAGCTAATTACATTACCAAAGTGACCTTGTGTTTATTCTCTAAATCATTAATAATTCCCAGGGTAGTGGTCTTGGTAGGGTTAGCCAATATGGTGCCAAGTAGTTTGTTTTGGTCTGGGGCAATCATCTCTTCATCATCCCTAAGGATTCTATCCAAGCCCATTGACCAAGTAATTAGACTTTGTGTTTTTGTCCACCACTATCCCTAAATTAGTATTTAGGTGGGATTAGGCTAAAATTTTTGATTTTAGGAATATTGTTCCTAATCAATATACTAATGAGATCCCTTAACTTGGTCTCTACCTCCTGCCATTATGTTACTAGTCCTCTGACCACTTCACCTTATTGGTGTAATGCATCTTTCCTCAGCTTCATTGACTATAGAGAATTAAACATATCAAAAAAAGATGCTTTAAAGATATATAATATATCATTAGGCACTGATAAAAATAGCATGTCTCCAAGTTTTCCTTATCCTTTTCCAAATTATGAATCCTCTATTTTATCCCTCTAATCCTAGCCTTTGCTCGAGCTGACTGGGCCCTTAATTAAGCTCTCAACATCCACTTTATTGATGGGATGTTCACCTAGATGTTATCCTTAAATTGGAGTCAGACCTAAAAAAAGGTTCCACCTTCTACAAGGTGAACTCTTCAACTCCCACCATGGCTTTTCTAGTGGTGACCCTCTGTAATCCAACTATATATAGATTGAATTGCACCATGGTAACTATCCCTATGAATTTTAGAAGTTTTGGGACCTAAATTATTATGTTGCTTGATGCTTTAGGAGCATCCATTTTCTTAATTTCTATCCCTGTAGTCACCATTATCCTTCTTTCTTCTTCTTCCTTCATTATAGCCCTAATCCATGGCTTTATGTCATAGTGTACATCTATGTTAACATCTTTTGTTAATTCCCATCAGTGGGATAATGAGGGGATATTTTTTAATTCCCATATATAAACCAATTAGGGATGATTAGCCCATGGATGGGTAATTTCTCAATGAATGGGTTGATTTCACTAGTGGGTGTGAATCAACCTTGGCCTTTTTAGTCTAACAAGGAACAATGACATCTTTGCCTTCCTCTTCTCCTTGGGTAACATTGAGACTATATCAAGAATAAATCATTTCCCTTTCTCCTCTCTAGGCTCCCCACTTGGTCTTGTACCTCTTCAATCTACTCCTCTTCCTTATCGGTGTTATATGCCTCAACAAGATCTCTGAGGGCACCTTCAACTATCTGATCTAGCTCTAAGGCAATTATGTATAAAAACTCAATCAAAGATGGTGACCTTTGAGGTAAATATAAAGATGAGGTTCCCTTTCCAGGTCTCTCTTCTAGATTTTCTTTATCATCTCCTTATTTAATTTACCTTTGGGGTTGTGGTTAATCTAACTAAGGCTACTCTTGGGATGGCCTAGAAGATCTAGGCAATAAATGATATTAGAGAGTATGCATATTCCATACCTATCATATTATCTTATCATTACTTGTTAACATCTTCTCAAGCTTAATATTGTTCCCCTTAAGCCTATCCAACACTTATTTAAATTTACTTGACTTGATATACATGGTGTCATAGGCACTGAGTTGAAGCACATATACTAGCTTGGGCAACTATTTTGACTTCAAATAGTTACCTATTAGGTCCCACATTTTGATTTCATATAATTATAACCAAAATTAATCTTTATGAATGGACATGATCTCCACCTACTTCTAATCTTATAGTATGGTCATTTCAATGATCAAAGGAAAGGGATGGAGAAGGCCCTTCCTTTTCTCTTTACAAACTCCATCAACACCATTGATGAGTTGAGAGGCAATTTATTGTTTTAACAACTTTTTAGGCACATAGATATGTAATCTATAGGGTGAGGACATGACTCCCTCAATTTATATTACTATGCAATATGGATAAAGCTAGATATCTCCCATCATTTTTACATAATTCTTGATCAATAGATGAACACTAGGTATGGGAAAACATATGATAGCCTCAACCAAATCTAGGTAGACACACTCATAGATGAATTATATATGGTTCTTATACTTGAATATGTGCAATTTTTAATAGTGGTGGGATATGGTGGTTCTTCCTTTAGGAGAACAAATTTTTATGCCTAGGAAGTTGAAAGCAAGTAAGGCATTAATCAAGTAAGACATCATAAAGAATTTTTTGCTTGGCTTCTTCTTGATAGTTTCAAATTGGCACCCTAGGTGAATTCTAATCAAGTCTCTAATAAGAGTGGTAATCTTCTCTTCTACCATGAAATATACATAAGAGACATAGGTCTTGTTTACATATGTGTTTGAGGGGGATCTTGATTCTCTATTTAATAGGGTCGTGATTACCTTGATCCCTTATTTTAATTTTATAATTGGGATCCTTCCCTTAAGGTCATTGAATACATAGCTTCTTAGGAGAAACCATGGTCAAAGGATGGTATCTAAGTTATTTTTACTACTCCACTCCTTGATTTTGGGTAGGTCTACATGACGATTGGGAATATTATAGTATCTTTTAAAGGCCAAAGGGAAAATGTAGGTAACCCTTTTAGATGTTCTCTCATGGATTATTTAGTCATTGTCAATCCTAAAATCTACAAAAATAGAA
This sequence comes from Torreya grandis, assembly GCA_037957365.1. NCBI lineage: Eukaryota > Viridiplantae > Streptophyta > Pinopsida > Cupressales > Taxaceae > Torreya > Torreya grandis. The sequence goes on from JARHVA010000572.1 coordinate 2,904,562, forward strand.
GCAAGCACATCGATACAGTGAAGTACCTATAGGTTAGTAGTAGCATAATGAAGGCTGGCCATTTAAACTATGACCAAGTCATAGTGATTCCTTATAATCATGGAAATTATTTATTCCTCCTTGGTGATGGGTTTCAACTCCTCTATAGTGAATAAGAGTTCAAACAAATTCTTGTTTCCATTATTTAGGGATGTAGTGTCTAATTCAGTGTCCTTGAAGACTATGCCTTCATTGTCTATGGATAGATAGAGCTCTATTTCTTCTCTTAACTACTGCATATAAGCTACCATGGCTTCTACTTATACAAATTATTCATAGTGGATTGAAATTGATCTTTGTGATTCTATTTTATGCTCAAAAACATAATTAATCTTCTCTTAGATTGAACTGTAACCAATTGAGTTTGATTAGGTCTCTTTTATGTAGGGTTTAGGGTTTTAGATCTTTAATAGTGGTATATCATCTATAATTTAGCTCATACATGCTTGGTATTTGATTTAGACCTTTACCTTTATACCTTCACATTTTTTAGCACACAAGATCTCTTTTGTGCTTTGATTCTTGCATGGCATTTGCGTGGCATCGATCTAGACCTTTCATGACATTTTTCATAAATGCATTTTGAGAAATAGCCATTGGAATTTAAAAATTTCCCCTTTTATTTTGCACCATTCGATGAAGATCTTGTGACTGATTGTGAACCATTGATCTTGATTTGGGCCCTTATTTGTGATTGGCTCTTTTGGTATCAAGCCTCATAGTTGTGCCACTTGGCACCTCCATAGGCCTTTATGAGCTTTGTATCCTATATTAATCCTTTATTTAATGAGCATTGGCCATGTGGCAAACCCAAGAGCTTTTGAAAATTCAGCGAAACCTTTGTGACATTGGATCATCCTTATATAATGAAGCATAAAAAATTGGATATGGGTTATCCTTGTATTATCTAATTGGGCTCCATAATGAAGTGAGATCCATTGGATCTTGAAAGATAAATGAATGTTAATTAGTGCATAGCCATGTAAAGAAATTAGAATAAAATCTAAAAGATAAGTTTATCTATATTAATAAACATGAAAAACTTAGGTTTAACCCCTTTTAATCTAAGTTTATTAAAGCATATAATTGAAATGACCCTTTAAAAGACATGATTTAATACATTCTTTACCTAAGAAAAAGTAGATGAGCTTGAATTTGATGGTATCATCGACATCAATAATGACCTCATAGACATCAAATGACATTCATGAGAATGTCAAATTTAAGCTCATGAAGTCCTTGGGTTTTAATTGGAGAATTCCATGTGGTGGCTTCATGGTGCTTCCTAGTCCTTTGGATTCATCTCACTCCATTCGATCAAAGATCACGATGAAGTGAGATCCATCTGATTATGATCTTAGTAGTTGCATGTTATTGGTTCATTCAGTGTGTGGGACCCCTTTGATTTTAATCCTTAAGTGTAAGGATATCATGTGTCAATCTCATGGGCCTTTTGTGATCCTTTTACCTTTCAACTATGCCTCACTCTATTTGATTATGTTTTTATGATGAAGTAAGAACCATTGGATGTAGGCTAAGGGATCAAATTTATCAGGGCCTTCACATCATTGGGTCACAAGGAAAAAGGAAGAGTGAACCATAAGATCTAATGATATGCATGTTTTTTAAGTTAAAGCTTAGGTCTTCCTCACTCTATTGGATCAAGTCACGTGATAGAGTGAGAACCATTAAATCCTACAAAAATCAAGGAAATTAAGTTAGGACCCATGGTGACATAGAAGACTTAGGATAAGGTGTTAAGGCTAAGGTCTCATTTGTATTAATAAATATGATGGGGCTTTAGGATTAAAACCTTAAGCTAAAGTATAAATCAAAGGGATCAAATTAACAAATATTAAAAGGGACCTTTCAAAACTGACATTAAACCTAGTCAAGAATAAGAGGAACTTAAAAGGGGAAATAATAAAGGGGATTTAGCATTTTTAGGCTAAATCTTAGTTGTGTTAAAAAATATGACTAAATATTTAAATATGGAAATTATTCTTAAGTAAAAAATGGATTTTAAAAAGTTCTCTCCAATTCAGTTCCCACTAATATTCAAATTTGAACTAAGGGTTTGTGTCAGGGTTTTGGAACATGAATTTATCAAAATTAATTCCATGGAACCTACAATTAAAAGTCATGAATACCATTTATTATAAATGTTATAAAAACTTAAATCAAAACAAAACTAATAATCCTATCTTTAATAAAGTGGATGATCTTCAAATTCTACCAATGATCTCAACATGTCATGTTGTTTAGGTTAAGCTTCAGGGTTTCTCAAGGGTCCCCAATTTTTATAAATGGGGGGTTTGTTGGCCTAAACAAGAAGGTAATATTGAATTCATTTGACACTTTTCCAAAGTCACCTTTCCCTCCTTTAGATTGTACAAGTAGCCAAATAACATCAAGGCTTATCATTTATAACATCTTTTCACCTTTGAAACTTCTTTGTTCTTGTTTCAATGTCCAAAAGAGCATAATTTTAGTTTTTTCAGTTAAGGAGTTTGCATGTTACATCTCCATTATGTAGTCAAGTAATAACTTCATGAAAATTTTGTGCATAGCTCCATCAGGTCATATTTTCATTTTTGTAAGCTCATCATGCAAAACTAGATTCTTAGCCATGAAAATGAGGTAAAAATGAAAGAGAAAGGTGAATTTTTGTAGGCAATACAAAGTGAGAAAACATGTGAGAGATATGAAGGGTCATAATAGGTTTTATAAAGTGATTAAGGCCCCTCATAATGGCATGGAACCACCTCAAATAGGCCAAATAGACTTCTCAGGTCCAATACATAGGCCTAAAAGTCAAGAGTTTTTTTCCATGTGTGAACTAGCTTTAAAAAGTGAATGGAGATAAATGGAATTTTGATATATTTAATGGGTCTCTTTACTCAAAATTTATGGAATTATATAGTTCATTATAGGTCCTAACTCTATTAACCATTGTTAAGAAAGGGACTATCTCAGAAACCTATTTTATACCTTGTGAAGAGTTAGATGTGAAATTATTTTGATTAGAAATTGATTGAGGGTATGTATGGGAAGGAGTGGATATTATAGGTGTTAATTATACTCCCCTACTCCAAACTTATGGAATTGGTCCATAGATAAATGCATTGTGTAGTATGAACAATCCTTAGGAGGATTAAGTACTAAAACCCCTCTTTTCACCTTGGGAAGAGCTCGAGAAGGTTCAAGTTTTTGCTTAGATATCAAAGGATAAATTGCATAGAATAAAATGGTTTTAGAAGATGTTAATTTTTTTTATCCCTATCACTTCATGTTATTAATTATTCTATACATATCCTTACCTTTATGAATCATTGTTAAGAGCAAAATAAGCCTAAAATGCTCTTTAAACCCTTCTACAAGATCGATGGAGTAAAATGGTGATTTACATGAATTTAATTCCATTAAAATGCCTTGAAAGAATCTATATGACATTTTAAGGTCCTAAGATCACCTGAATGAACTATTACTTGGCATGTGTGGGGGGTAAATAGTATGAAATTAGCCTAGAAGTAGTAGTTTTGAGCCTACCTATAGGGATATGAACTGTGGAAGACTTTTTGGGTTAGTTGAGATGACTTTGTATAATTTTGAATATTTGGTAAATTGTGTTCAAATCCTGAAAATAACGTGAACAAACTCATAATAATCATTGGCAAGGTTATTTGTAGGAGTTTGAGGTGTTTATTATTATGACAGCCACCTAAGAGTTTTCATGCCTAACAAATAACCCTAAGTAGCTCTAAAGGATTTTATGGTGAGTATAAACACATGATATGAATTATAAATAATGAATAAGGTATCATATTCTTTAAAAACTTTCATTACCCCCAAGAATTTTACAAAGGGTTTTTAGCATAAAAAAGAGCCATACACAATCCAAATGCACCTACAGTCCATTCAAAATAAGAAAGATAGTTATATGAGAAAATCCATTGAATATTTTTAGAGGTATAATAGTCCTAAAAATATTTTAAATGGTCCTAAAATTATCATTTTCCAACTCCTCTAAGGTAAACCTATAGTGATCTCAACTTTGAAACTGTGTACACATATGCCTATGTAAAAGTGAAATAAAAAGACAAATTTTTCATTGTATGAGAGGAATGAAGGCCATAAGATACCATGAATACTATTGTGAGGTTATGGAGAGATAATAAAATGGATTAAATTATTAATAATTTTTTTTAAGTGTTTAAGTAAAATAAAATGCAGACCTATAGGTCTGTAGACCTGTAGGGTCTACATTTTCAAGCATGAAAGATGAACCTTTTATAGAATATAGATGGTTTGAGGAATGAATGAATAATTTAGATGATTAATATAGGTTATAAATGTATAGGGTAATAAAAAAAATATGATAAATTAATAAAAACTCATGCTCGAACCTCAATAAGAATCAAACACAAAATGCACCCCAAAGCCTACTAAAAACTCTCTTTTGTAAGCCTATTGTCAAGAATCCAAGGAAAGATATAAGGTTTACATTGAAATTGGTGATTGGTTTTGATTTAAGTGAGTATGGAGAAGTCATGAATGGATTTTTAAGGTTTTTAACATATTTTATGAATGATCCAAATGACCAGAAACACCTACAACCATGACATAGTCCTAAAAATACAAGCAAAACATGAGAATTTGGCTTGTTTGTGAGGTACAAAAGACTGACCAAAGGAAAAAAACACTTTTATATGATTATAAATATTAATTAATACCAAAAAAGGCATTTTTTTAATTTTTAATCACCCTATAACTCAAAATATTCATTTTTATAAGCCCTCAACCTCCTCAGGCCTGCACTTTTGGTCAACTAGGCTAGAAAGTTGAAAACTTGTATAACTTGAGTTACATCTAATGAAATGAATTAAAAATTGGAAAACATAACTGATTTAATTTCCATTAAATTATTTTATAGGTTTTATAGTGGTAATTTATTGACTTGTATGGTCTCTAGTAATGAGGGCTTGTATTAGGCCTAATTATGCCTAATTGAGAAAAATGGAGGATGAGAAAGTAAGTCTATCTTGGGATTCAGATCATGAAATTTTAAGTTAATTTTTAATGGTTTAATGGGTACCCAAATATACATTTATTTTTCATTTAGGTTTCTTTTATCTCTAAAACTAAGGAGCTTTTCACTAAAATAGGGTTAAAAAAATAGGCCTACTTAGAGAGAAAATATGAGAATAATGAGAGAGATTGAAAACAAAATGTGGAAATATGATTGTATTATGGATTTTAACATATTTATAATGTAATTAAATCATTTATACTCAATTAATGTGACTTTTCATCCTTGAATGACTCTAAATGGGCAGTTTCAAAGCAAATAGACAAGTCACCAAGGCAAAAAGTAACTCATATGCCACCTTGAGAGGGACATCATTAAACCAAGTACACACATGTTGGATAAATATTTTAAAAATATATATTTACATTTATTATTTATTTAAACTCACTTATTCATGAAGTGACACTTGTCCTAAACCTCTTTTATGCCTCTCTTCTTTCTCCTTCTCATTCTTTTCTATACATATGCCTAATTTTGGCATTGTAAGGATCATTCCACTAGGATTATGGCATAGACATAATAATTTATATGAGTATGATAAATAATATGATTTTTTAACTCCTTATATGGTTGTTTATAGTGTAAATTTTTGAATGGTTGATCTATGCAAGTGTAGACTTATCTCACCTTGTCTTGTTTCCTATTATTCTTACCTTATTACAGCTTGGTTATCTATTGTATGTTGTGAAGAGTGTCATAAGGTGTTATAAGTGGAAAAAATATTCCCTTATATCCTCAAATTGCTTCACCTATTTATAAATCATTAATGTTATAGGTTATTTTAGGATAAGTGTATGTGTATGGGAGTCCTATAGGTCTTAGTACACATGCAAATTAATGGTTTTGGTCTTAAAATTTGGTGCATAACCTCCATTTTAGTTTATAGTTTCTATTACCCCTTTATTTTTAAATAAATAGTTCTATTACTATTTTCGAGGTGATATCATCAAGGGAGCTAGCCCTATCTAGAGATTCACCTCACTGATTAGGCCACCCATAGTCTAAAGGTGTCTCTATGCTATTGCTTAAGTGAGGAGGCTTGAAAAACCTACTAAAGGGTGAAAATTTTGATCATAATAGTTTTGGTATTCTCAGTGGGACTATATACATCATTTATTTAAGAATTATTGGTGTTGTTCTTCAATGTACTAGCCTACAGGCATGAAGATAAGCACCAATGGTGACTCTGATCACATTTAGCTAGTTTTAGTAGCCCATGTATTATTTCAAGTACTCTTTATATTTTGTCTTTATCATGAGGTTTCATTTCTAATTTTAGATCATATTTATATTTTAATCAATTTGGTGATCCAAATCAAGCTTATGTTGATCCTTACCAGTAGCATGTTGATCCTTATCAGTAGCCTAATGAGCCATATCAGCCCTATGTTGACCTAAAATGGCCCTACTTACCCTCCATATGACCCTAGTTATCAGTGTGATCAACATTTCTATTGAGAGTGATACTATTATTCCTCACCTCATTAACCTTACCAAGATTTTCAACCTTCATATCAATCCCAACAAGATTGCCATCAACAAGGGTTAAGATATAAGGAGTGTATAGTTAGGTAAAATCAAGATAAGAAAGAGAAATGTTCTCAGCTACTCATGAAGATGTTAAATAATGAAACGGTAAAATGAAATGTATATGGGGGTATATAATTTAGATAATTAGTCATCTCATTCAAAAGATAAGGGACTCATTATAGTTTTCAAGGAGTGAGTGGGCAGCCTTTGAGAGGGGAAACCAACATGTCATAACTAATGAAAGGCTACAAATAATATATTTGAATCAATTTATGGAAGATAGATTAGTAAGATGGGAAGAGCAATAATTTTATTCTATTCAACCTCAATTATCCTATCCAATCTCAAGTCATTCCTCTTGTGTTTCTAACTTTCTCCAACTTACAATAAGTGATCAAAAAAGGCTTGATTCTATGAAAGCTTCACTCATTGTCCCTCAAGCTCAACCTATTCTCCTTCATTAAACTTCTTCTATGCTCATCTAAAATTATAAATTTGAGGACAATCCAAGTTATTTTATAACCTCCCCAAACCCTTCATCCACCCCTCATGTTGCAACATACCATCAAGAGGAAGCTAATAAGTTGAAGGTTCTAATTTGGAAGTAATTGGTATAGTCATGGGGGAAGAAAGTTGAGCCATTCCTAAATTAAGAGATCAAGTCACAAATGGAAATTAAATATATTCAAGCACCATCCACCTCTCCTCAAGATCCCTCAACCTTCCCATCATGGAATTATATCCAAGAGGGCATCCAAAATAAGAGAAAGGTCCCAATCTTCAAGATAATTCATGAACCTATTTAAGCCCCACCCCTCCCTCCTCAAGAACCTAAAACCTTGCCATCATGGAGGTAAATCCAAAAAGGAATCAAAATCAAGAAATAATTTATTGCTGATTAATTTTAAGAACCTAAAACTTTACCATCATGGAAGTCAAGTCAAGAGAGAATTCAAATGAATAAGGAATTCCTTGTTGGGATATTTGAAGACCAAAGCATATCAAGGTTTGAGGGATTGATTAGTGAATGGAAGGAAAATAATGATATGATTTTTTATATTAAAAATTCAAAGCTTGTTTATGAGCATGAGAAGAACATATTTGAAGAGGAACATGTTCTATGGGAGGTAAATTAATAAAACCAAGTTATAATTTTAAGTGATCAAAATGAAGGCTATGAACAAGACACTTCAAGTAAACATGAGGAGTAACTCATCATTGGTACTCCCCTTGGTGAAGAAAAGAGTAAATTAGTATTTGGAGATAAAGTGAGAGGTGATATTCATCATGTGGAAACATAATATAGAGAGAACACTCTTTAAGATGAACAAAAATCAATTGAGATAGTTGTAGTAGTTACCCAGCCAACTAGTCATTTTAATGAGATCATGGATGACTAAGAACAATAGTTATTAGAGCCTCTTGATGAATTGGAGTAGCTAGTTGTAATAGGGATGCATTTGCATATTTAAAAATATTCCTTAAGTATCTAAAAAATGGTAAAATATTATTTTGAACTCTCTTCTAATTGATAAAGTTGGTCTTACTTCTTATTGCAAAGAAGAATTGGTTGAGTTAACAATAGAGGAATCTCAAGGAAACATTTGCATATAAAGTATCCATGAAAAAGTTTTAGATGATATTTATGTAGAATATCTCCTAAAAAAACAATATGAGGACTTGAGTGGGATTGAAATGGTTTCTAATGAGCATGAACCCATCACCTTTGAAGAGTAAATCCAAGTTACAACAATAACTGATGACCTTCCAAGCAAGTGCCATGAAACTTATGGTCATATGACGATAGTTAGAAAGGTGATAGAGATGGAGCCTCAAGGTGATAATCATATGTAATTTCCTTCTAAATTCAACATGAAAATTTTCAATACTACATGTGGCAATAGTATTTGATCATTTGCAATGAATTTGAGGCTCTTAAAGGGTCTACATATCCTATTGGGAAGATTGAAGATGCTTGTGAGGATGCTATCTTTCTTTAAAAACAAAGTGGGAACCCCTAAGAGATAATTAAATATCAAATACATCATACATGGAGCTTCTTGAATCCAAATATGATGTTGTCCCTATGAGGCAAGATGTGATCATGTTTGAGGTGAGCTCAAACATAAGGAGCAACATAAGGTGGGTATTGAGTCATATGATGAGTATGTATTCATTGGAAATATGCTTTTTGCTTATAAATCAATTAAGAGTGTGCTAAAGGAGATGAAAATAAAGAGTTATACTCTAGAAAACATCATTTCCAAAGGGCATCTTGATCTACATAATTACTCATCTCATGGAGGAAGAGTTTTCAAAAAAATTACTTTTGATCTAAGAGGAAAATGTCTTAAGTTTAGCTATTTTTAGTAATGTTATTTTTTTTTGTTTTCCCTAAGCACTTGTTAGCAGAAGTGTAATTTTGTGTCTTGTTTTAGTGTGTTATGTTGTCTTGTTTTTTGTTTTTGATGTATTCAGTTGTCCTTTTTGTTTCAAGAGGTTTACAATCTAGTTTAAGGTCTAATCAGGTTTGAGTTTGAAGGATAGGTGACTCCATATCCCAATGGATGGACTAAGAAACCAATGTAAGGTGAATAATAGGCATGAAATCCTAGGAGGCCACTAAATGTGTGGGCCAAAATTGGCCACCATATGTAGGTATAATTCAAAAAACTTCATTGTACTTATTTTTAACTTTGTTGATAGTTGTATAGGGTCTTGTATTGGTCATTAATGGTCTAAAAGTGATAGGTAGTGTATCTTACTTGATATATTAAAAGGTTATATAGGATGGTCTAGTGAGTATCAGGGGTAATTCACATGGTCTTGTCAACAATTGGTTATTATTTTTACTATCCATTATGTGTTTAACAAAGTTTAAGGTTAGTTTGGAGAAATTAAGGTATTGTTCTTACTTGTCTCATGATTATTCAAGTTATTTCATGTCAAAACTAATGTCTTCAAAGCTATTTAAAAGATTTCGTAAGTTAAGGAAGGTAATGTTAAATTAATTTGAAACTTTTCCAAAGTCATCTTGCCCTCTTTTAATCCATATAATCAAACAAATAACATCAAGGTTTCTCATTTCTAACATCTTTTCACATTTGAAACTTCTTTGTTCTTATTTCAACATCCAAGAGAGCATAATGTTAGTTTTGGTATTTAAGGAGTTTGGACATTACATATCCATTATTAAAGTCAGTAATAACCTCATGATCATCTTTTATAGAGCTCCATTAGGTCATGTTTTCATTCTTGCAGGTTCATCATGTAAAATCAAGTTATTAGCCATGAAAATAAGGTGAAAATGTAAGAGAAAGCTGAATTTTTGTAGATATTGGGAAGCGATAAAATGTGTGAGATATATTAAGTGTCATAATGGTATTATAAAGTGATAAATTATCCTTATAATGGGTTGTAACCACCTTAAGCCAAACAATATTCTTGAGTCCAACATACAAGCCTGAAAGTCAAGAGTTTTCTTCCATGTCTAAACTAAATTGAGTAGGTGCATGGAGATAAATTGAGTTTGGATATATTGTATGGGTATATTTCCTAAAAATTTATTTCATTATATAGTTCATAAAAGGTCCTAACTCTATGAACCATTGTTAAGAAAGGGATTATCTCAAAACCATGTTTTCTACCTTGTGAAGAGCTCAAGAGGACATTATTTTGATCAAAAATTTGTTGATTGTATAAATGTGAATGAGTGGATATTATAGGTTTTAAGGATACTAACCTAATTCAAAATTATGGTATCAATACATATATCAAGACACTATATAGTATGAATAATCCTTAGGAGGACTGAACACTAAAAACCCTCTTTTCGCCTTGTGAAGAGCTCAAGAAGGTTCAAGTTTTTAATTAGATCTTAGAGGATAAATTTCATGGAATAAAATGGTGTTATTATATGATATATAACCCTATGAACTATTAATTAATGGAATTAAGTCTTCAATATAAATCCTTACCTTTATGAATCATTGTTAAGAGTAAAATAGGCCTAAAACTTTCTCTAAACCCTTCTAAGAGCTCAATGGAGGAAAATGGTGGTTTTTTGATGCCCTTAAAATTCATTAAAATAATATATATTACCTTTTCATATCTTAATATCACCTTATTGATCCATTACTTGGCACGTGTGGAGGGTAAACAATATGAACATTGGCTTAGAGGTGGTAGTTTTGAGCCTATTTGTAGGGATGTGAACTGTAGAAGACTCTTGTTCATTTGAGATGAATTTACAAACCTATGAAGAGTTTTTTAAGGATTTTAAAATACAAAAAAATCCTTGAACAAACTCATAAACATCATTTTCAAGTTTATTTGTAGGAGTTTGACATGTTTGTTATTGTGATAGACACTTAAGAGTTTCATGCCTAACAAGCAACCTTAAGAAGATCTTAAATAATTAATAAATGTATCATATTATTTAAAAAATATTAATTTCCCCCAAGAGGTTTACAAAGGGTTTCTAGCATGAAGAAGAACCATGCATAGTCCAAATGCACCTATAGTCTAGTCAAAATAAGAAGGATAGTTGTATGAGAAATTACATTGAGTTTTTTGATAGGTATCATAGGCATAAATAGATTTTAAATTTCCCTCAAACAATCATTCTCCATATCCTCCAATTTAAACCTATAGTGATCTCAAGTTTGAAACTGTGTACACATTTGCTTATGTAAGAGTGAACTAAAAAGACAAATTTTACATTGCATTAGAGGTATGAAGGACATAAGAGACAAAAAAGAAAATTTTGAGGTGATAGAGAGATAATAATAGGTATTAAATTAAAAATAAAAACATTTTTAAGTGCTTAAATAAAATAAAATGTAGACCTACAGGTCTATAGACCTGTAAGGTCTATATTTTCAAGCATGAGAGATGAACCTTATATAGAATATAGATGGTTTGAGTAATTAATGAAGAATTTAGATGATTAAGAAAAGTTATAAATGTATATGATAGTAAAAAAAATATTACCAATGAATAAAAACTCATTCTCAAACCTTAATAAGCATCAAACACCAAATGCACCTCACAATCTTACTAAGAACTCTCTTTTGCAAGCCTATTGTCAAAAATCTAAGGAAATATGCAAGGTTCACATTGAATTTGATGATTGGAGTTGATATAAATTAGTCTGTATAACTAATTAGTGTCTTTTTAAGGTTTTTACCAAGTTTTAATAATGATACAAATGACCAAAAACACCTACAACCAAGACACGGTCCTAAAAATGCATGCAAAACATGAGAATTTGTCTTGTTTAAGAGGTATAGAGGATTGACCAAAGTCAAAAAAAACTTGGAGATGATAATTAATGTTTTTTAATACCACACATAAGTTTATTTTATTTTTAATCACCCCATAACTCAAAATATTCATTTTTATTAGCCCTCAGCTTCTTCAAGCCTTCACTTATGGTCAACTAGGGTTAGAAAGTTGAAAAATTGAATAACTTGAGTTAAATCTAATTAAATGACTTTAAACTTGGAAAAAATACCTAATTTAATTTATCATTAAGTATTTTTTATGTTATTGAGTGATAATATATGGCCTTTTATAGACTACAATATTGAGGGCTTACATTAGGCCTAATTAAGAAAAATGGAGAATGAGAAAGTAGGTCTACCTTGGGAGTTAGATCACGAAATTTACTTTGAAGTTGTAAGTAATAATGGGGACCTAAATATATCCTTATTTTTCCTAAAAGTGTCTTTTATATCTCAAACCAATGAGCTTTGTACTAAAATAGGGATGCAAGGAATAGGCTTGCCTAGAGAGAAAACATGAGAATGATGAGAGAGATTTTAGAAAAAATGTGTAAAGATGATTATATTGGGGAATTTAATAGATTTATGATTCAATTAAATTATTTAAACTCAAGAAATGTGACTTTTCATTCACTAATGACTCCAAATGGGTAATTTCAAAGTAAATAGATGAGACACCAAGGCAAAGAAGTAACTCCTATTCCACATTAAGAGGGATATTAAAACAAAGACACACATTTTGGAGAGGGATTTAAGTATTATTTATTGACATGTCTTATTGATTGTAACTCACTTTTTCATGAAGTACCTATTGTTACATCTTGATTTTCCTCTAGACTCATTAATTTATTGTTACTAGATTTTTTGGTTAGTAATTAGTTAACTTGATGTGTTAAGTGGATGGATTATAATTATATTGATTATGGATAATATTTATTACTTATGATCATGATAGTTAACTGGTAGTTTGTTTTTATTATTTTATTATGATATATTTTGATCATGATTATGCAATTTATTCTATCATAGTAGTTTATTATAGTTGTTTCATGATATGGTCTAACTACTATTCATTTTATTAAGGTGGATGTAGGATATCATTAATTAAGGATTTGTGAACAACCCCTCAAGGTTAATTATAATTAGGTTTTTTTGTTAACTCAATAACTAAATTAACTTGATACTAATTATCCTTAACTAAATGCATAATTAAACTAAGCTATGCTATTAACTAACAAGTTAGTTTTTTGGTTCATTTAGCTAATGAACATTTGATAATAAATGTTGAGTTTCTTCCATAAGATCAACATAGTAAACTAAAAAATTGTCCAAGTTAATAATTTAGCCACTGTTGATTAACTAGTATAACAAGTACAGATATATATAGCCATCTATTATTGTTATATAATTAACATCAAATATTAAAAGTATACAATAGTACATAGCTAAATAATAGATTACAAATATATAATGTTCCATATAACATACTAGTCTTATTCAACTCATTTGTATCCATAAGTAATCCTAAGTAAAGCCTCTATTTATTGATTGATGGAAGGGAAGGGAGAGTATCATCCAAGTACTTTTCCACACCAACCATGGACCATTGATCCCCCACACTATCTCCTAATAATGGAATGTCCCTCCCTTCATGGATGGGTAGAGAGTGATAGTAAAGAAATCAATAAAGTCAACTAGAAGCCCATGTGTTGTAAGATAACTATCACATGTAGCATATCATAAATAAATGTGTTCTAACATGATAGCATAAAATATAAATCAAATATATGAATTGATAATTTTCAAACTATAAACATTACTTTAGCCAAATTTGTAGTATAGTTTTCTAAATCTCAAGATCAGTCAAATTCATACACACAACTCATTTGAATAACTTGATTCTACCTATTAGTGGTACTAAGTAAGTAAATAAGTCTATATCCCTAATTACTTATTGTCATTAATACCATATTTATTCACAATAAAACTTTATTTAAATCAATAGATTCAAACAATATACTTCTATTAAAATGACACAACACAAAATAACATAAGTAAATCGCTATTTACCAAACACTTCATCTCATTCTTATAACTAATGTAAATCAACTAACTATCATTAAGTAAAGCCTTATAGACAAATACAATTAATTTAATTATCATATAAATAACAGCAATATTTATTTATTTCACTATCATAATTTATGATATTTTGCATGCAAACCAAATTTTCATATAGGTTCTTATTTTACATAAAATGTAAATCAAAACATAAAAAATTATATATTCCCAAAATAGTTATATAAACCCCCAAGAATTTTTATGTATTTAAAATCCCTTCTTACTTTAAAAATATCCAATAGTAAATACCAATAATTACTCATAAAATAACTACCATCATATTCATAATTATGCAAATCACTTTAAACCTAAACTTTAATACCAAGTAAGACTAATATTACAACCGCATTAACATATATCAATATATGTTTATAATCATATTCAAAGAGATTATATGTTGTAGGTATTACTCAACTATCAATACCAAAATACACAACCTAATAAAATTTCATGTAGAATTAAGCCTCAGTATTATTTGTATATAATATTTTATATATGCACATATATACATATGTGTGTGTGTGTGTGTGTGTGTGTGTGTGTGTGTGTGTGTGTGTGTGTGTGTGTGTGTGTGTGTGTGTGTGTGTGTGTGTGTGTATATATATATATATATATAGTATGGTCTTCATGGATTATTCCATTGACCATTTAACATGCAATATGCCTTTGGCTAACACAAAAATACCTTGATTTGATTTTTTAAACCTTTCTTAGCTTGAACTTAGGCTAAGTAAAACCATCAAATAATAACACAATCAATCCCTTTCCATTTATAAATTATGACTTCAATTAAATCCAAACATGTCCTAATTTTAGTCAACAAACCTTATAAACATGAAATCTAATTTATAAAATAACATCATAATTACTTTACAAAACATGCTAACATGGTACTCAACCTAGAAATTACCAGTCATTAATGCAATTATCTACAAGATAATAGAATAATACTTCACATCAGAGCAAGATCATAAAAGGATACTAAAGCACAAGTTACGATGATTATATATATATATATATATATATATATATATATATATATACATATATATATATATATATATATATATACATATATATATATATATATATATATATATATATATACATATATATATATATATATATATATATATATATATATACATATATATATATATATATAAATTTTAACCAAGAAAACATTGAATTATACAAGTATATCCCAAAAACCTAAAGTAAATATGAAATCACATAATCAACACTACCAAATAAAGAAAACACATTATTAATTTAATGCATGTTATGAGCAATAAATATCTATAGACTAACACAATAAAATAGACATCTATTATATGTGGTGTGTGTAGGGTTCCTATTTCCTTCTCTCATCCCCCACTCATCTCCATATGCTCCATCCTCTTTGATGATACCCTCACTTAATCATAGTCAAGAGGGTGAACTCCTTCCTACATCCACCTCAGTATAATGAATATTAGTTATACTATATCATGAAACAATCATAATAAACTATTGTAACATAATAAATTGCATAATCATGATCAAAATATATCATAACAAAATATGAATAGTTAACTACCAGTTAAAAATCATGATCATATGTAATAAACACCATCCACAATCATCAATCTATTAATCCATCCACTTAACATATTAATTTCACTAATCACTAATCATAGAATCCAATAATTAATATATTAATGAGTCTAGAGGAAAATATGGATGTAGCATACTTCCCTCTAAATATGGTCATAGTCCCGATGACACATATTTCAATAAAAGTTCTAAAATAAAATAGTGCTTAGCAAAAAATAAACATAATATATAGAAAAATACTAAGAAAAAAATGAGGAAATAGCTTATGAAACTCTTCATATTATTTCCAAGTATCACTATCTTTATAATATTTGTCCCACTAGATGTTGCACTATGACACTTATTTATTATGCAAACTAAGTTTACGAGTGTCAATTTCTTGAATGGTTCTATTGTGACCACCTTAGGATCCATAACCTATAAAGCATTCCAAACCAATACATAAAAATCATTAGCAACATAATTTTTAAGATAGGACACATGAAAAACATTATGCATGAGTCTTTAATCTGGTGGCAAAGTAAATATATACACCATAAGATTGAAACTTCCAAGATCTTGAAGGGTCCCACATATCTAGGAGATAATTTGGCTGATTTTTTAAATTTGATCAAGTTTTTCTATTGTTTAACCCATGGGAATACTTTGTCTCAACCTGGAAACTACCTTGTTATTCTTTTTAGATTAGCATAGCTCTTATATCTATAATTGGCTTTAGCCAACCTTTGCCTTATTAACTTAACCTACTCTTCCATTTCAAGAAGCATACCTATACCAAAGACTAACATGTCTTCTAACATGTCCTAGTTGATTGTTGTTATAAACCTTATTCCATTGGTTTATTTTGAATTTATTGTATGATATCATGTTAGAACATATTTATTTATGATATGTTGCATGTGATAGTTATCTTATAATACATGGGTTTCTAGTTGACTTTCCTGATTTATGCACTATCACTATCTGCCCATCCATGAAGGGAGGGCCATTCCCTTATTCAGAGATTGTATATGGGATCAATGGCCCATGATTGGTTTGTAAAATAAATTATATGATACTCTCCCTCCCCTTCTAGTATTCTATAGATAGAGGCTTTGATTGTAATTACTTATGGATACTAATGAGTTCATTGAAACTCATACATTCTATAGAACATTGTATATTTTCAATCTTGTATTCAATTATATAATATTGTATACTTTTACTATTTGATGTTAATTTTATATCAATAGTAATTAGTTATTTATATTTGTACTTATATTATTTAATAAACTATAGATAAATTATTAATTTGGATAATTTTATAGTTTACTATGTTGATCTTATGGAAGCAACTTAGCATTTATTATCAAATGATTATTAGCTAAATGAATCAAATAATTAACATGTTGGTTAATAGTATAGTTTAGTTTAATGATGCATTTAGTTAAGGATCATTAGTGTTGAGTTAATTTAGTTATTGATTAAAAAAAAAACCTAATTCTAGTTAACATTGAGGGGTTGTTACACCTATCTAGACAGTCACCTCATTGATTAGGCCACCCATAACCTAGATGTGTCTCCATGTTATCACTTAAGTGAGGAGGCTTGAAAAACCTCCTCAAGGGTGCAAATTTTGATGATAACAGATAATTTAGGCAGATCATTGTATCCTTCTTAAGATATATCATTCCAAAATCTACCCTTCTTGCATACATCATTGCTTGGGGAAAAACAAGGTTATCATTATCATTATCAAAATCTCATAAAACATAGGGTTTCTAACTTAACAAATGACATAAACAAAAAAAGTTTGCTAACTTCCTTTTATGTGTTTTCTTGCTTAGTTTTTATCTATGTATTTTATGTGTTTTATTTTGTTTATTTTCATATTTTATATTTTATTACTTAATAATTTGAGTCACTACATTATGTGTATTACAATAGTGCAATCATGGTATTTTATACCATTTATGCATCTTGTCATATGTAAAAAAAAAATAAGGTTGCTAAGACCATATTGGAACTCCATGCAAGAATAAGTAGCTATTGATCTCATCTATAAACATACATCACATCCATAACATAGCACAAGTCAAAACCATTCAATACTAATTATCTACTTGAACATTCATTTTAAACATCCATGCTAAACTCCCTAAATGATTAATTATGCATCAAAATGAAATACATCCTTTGTTAGGGTGGTGTAGTCAACACTTCCCTCACTTTATCTATAACCACCCATAGCCTTCATGCCTCACTCTTCATTATATCTATAATATTTGTGCATCACCCGACACTATATCATGTTCATCTAGTTGTGTCTATACATCTATAGTGATCAAACGTCTAAAAATCCTCTTTGTCTCTATAGTTAACCAGTATACCTCACTCTGTAGTCTAATAATCTATATAGATCTCATGGCTAACTAACCATCTCTCTATCCCCCATCAACCTAAATACTAGTTATATCTGCATCCCTCATTATAATCTCCCACCATAGGCTATCAATTACTGTCTCATCCTATATTGATCTCAAATGTCATGATGGCCCTGTCCCATCTCCTCCAGTCAATAGAATCACAATTTATGGATTTTTCCTCCATCTCCTCCTCCTTCCTTTACCCTCATCATCATTATCAATAATAATCATTGAGATATATCCTCTATCACCCCCTTCCTCAGTTTCACCCTATCCTTCATCACCTCTTTTGTCATCCCTAATGGGGATCTCCACCTATACCCTCATATTTTTTTATCCTTCCCTATGAATTCATAACCTTAGAAATATTTGAATCCTCACTTTCAATGTCCTCATCCTCTGATGTGAAATGTTAATCCTCACTAGCTACATTTAATCTGACCATGCCTTGTATTCATCTATCACCCCTACATCTACAACCTCTCCTCCTCTGAAATGGAATAGCCTATAGGTGAATATAGCTTGGATTTTTCCCCTTAGATCTATCCTTATCCCCCGCTATCTTAACTCACTTATTTATTAGGAAAAAATATGTGGTGTTATAGGAACATCTTGATGGATCCCAAATTATCTCAACACCCCATCTGGTCAATACCTCTCAACAACATACTCATGCCTTGCCACAATATAGCATTATTTCATCATATAAGCCTAGAATATAATATTCTCCACCTAATCCAAATCCACCTCCCTATAAATATTCTATGTAATATCTTATGAATTTAGCCTGTGCACTACTCTCTTATAGTATGTTAGGTCACTTAAATGTCTTTATTGACCACCCACTATCACATGCCATCTATATGGAAATGTCTCTTCATCTAACCTCACCAACACCTATCTAAATGTCCTCTTCGAGGCTATGCTCTCTCATGCCCATACTTGTATTAGTGTATAAGCACTAATTTTTTCCCTTCTTTTATGCCACTATATATAACTCTTAATATAAATGAGCTAATACACATGGACCCCAACCAAAATCCATTGAAAATTCCACTTTACTACCAATATTATGCATCTCCTAACACTATATTATTTTCACTTGTTTGTGTCCCTACATCTATTGTAATCAAACCCCTATATCCCTTATCTGGCTCTGTAATTAACTAATTTATCTCATTCTATAGTTTGATAATATCTACAAATCTCATGGCTAGATAACCATATTACCATCCTTCATCACCCCAAATACCAGCTATCTCTACATCCTTCATTACAATCTCCTGTCATAAGCTATCAATTAGGTCCACCACTTTTTTTGGATATATCATTCCCAAATCCACCCTCTTACATATATCATTACTTGTGATAAATAAAAACATGCATCTTATCATCAGGATATATCATTCCCTATCTATTTTCTTATAAATACCCTTGCTAAGGGTAAATCTCATTCATCCAACATCCAATCAATGCATGTAATCATTTAATCAAGAATGGTAATTATGTTTCTTCATAGTATACATCAAACCCTTTTATGTTTATCTACTCAAGCCCTTTTTATTATTTTAAAGTGCACATTCACATATTTTCTCCTTGCATGACCTCTCTAAGGGGCATATACTAACCTAATCACCCACTTAAACCACTTGAGGCATCTTATTACATCCATCTCCACTCTAATTTCCTATATTATTTGAAATGACATCACTTACCATTGTAATACCCTTTCAAAGAGGGGAAAATGTAGACACCTAAATTCGACCATATTAATGTCATAATTAAATTTTCTAAATTTTGACATAGTCACCATTACTCTTTACTAAATGATCATCATATAAAATCTATATTTTATCCTAATTCCACTAACATCATTATTCCCCCTTATTCAAATAGTTAATTAGCTAATATTAATTAATTAATCCATTTATAATTAATCATACACACATAATTACATAAATAAATACATAAAACTAATTAAAAATCCAAATTATAAAGCATAAACCACCTCTTCAATTCTTTAAACCAAGAGGTTGAGTCACCCAACCATTCCCCTAATTCTTTCACCCAAGGTGTTGAGTTATCCAACCAACTCCTTGATACATTTAACAACTTGGTGAGTCATCCAAATATCTTGACTCATTCATGGAATCTTCAACTATCCTAGAAACATGCAACCAAATCCATTAATTCATTTGATTAACTCATTACACCACCCAACTAACTTCCTCACATTTCTTAACTCCTTGAATGAGGACTCAGATCTAACCTTCTAAAATTAGTATATTGAATAAATCCACATGTATCTTATCCATCCATTTTCTCATTTGAACATATATAAATTGACATATTTTCCTCTATTGTAGGGATAATCCTGAATTTCTTTCAAATTAAACCCATCATTGTGCTATCAAATTGGTTCATCCTCTTGAGATCAAAGTCATTTACCATTATGATATTGAAATTCCCATTACATTAGATATTTCACTTTTAGCATCCACATACTACTTTTCAATATCACATCCAAGTTATAAAGTAATATATACTTATCAATTTGTAGGTGAATATATATTGTGTTTTTATTCTTTTAGATCTCTATTTGTGATTATTGGTTAATTTTAGAATAGGAATTCAATTTTCATTGTTTGGTTTCCTTTATGAAGTTTTAAACTATGTGTATTATAAAAAATAATAATATTACTATCATTATTTTAGGACATTCTATGAATAAATGCTTCAAATTAATATATAATATACAAGATCTTAATGATGATAAAATTGTTGAGTTGACTACTATTATCACTCAAAAGTGCACCCTACTAAGAATGTGTGCTTGTTATCACTCCTATTGATACAATGTAAACTCTCAAAGGTGTGGGTGAGCTTATGTTATATATATATATATATATATATATATATATATATATATATATATATATATATTCAAGTTATTTATCTTATAAAGTGTGTCAAGTATATAAATAAATAACCTTAATATTTGTGTATCACCCTAATTTCTTTGTTTTCATTTTCATTTTTAGTTTTAGCATTTCTCCTTATACCGTTTTCCTAGTTAAGAAAACATTATCTGAGAGAGTTTAAAGAGAAGTGAGTGAGTGTTCCAAATGGAAACAACCCTTAATATATATATATATATATATATATATATATTAAGGGTTGTTTCCATTTGGAACACTCACTCACTTCTCTTTAAACTCTCTCAGATAATGTTTTCTTAACTAGGAAAACGGTATAAGGAGAAATGCTAAAACTAAAAATGAAAATGAAAATAAAAAAATTAGGGTGATACACAAATATTAAGGTTATTTATTTATATACTTGACACACTTTATAAGATAAATAACTTGAATACATTGACTTCATTCTCATACAATGACTCTTGCATCAGTATTTCATGTAGAGGTCTTAACAAACACACACTAGCTTAAAAGGACTAAATAATGGTTGAATTCACTTTGAAAATAGGTATAAATCATACTTAGACACTCTATATGACCTAAAATAATTCAAATTTTCTACATAAAGGTGAATTATTTAGATATAAACAAAATAAAATTAGTCATTCATTAATTTACATTAATGAATATTAAGCACACACTTCATGAACGCTTGAAAATGGAAGAAAATTTAAATCTTTATTTCTTTAAAGGTGATGTAGTACAAAATTTGGTAGACTATGTAATCTAAAAGAATTATATGATCATAAACTTCTTAAAATGAAAATACATATAGAAAGGAAGATGAGAGAGAAGACAAAGCAACCCTAAATTGGAAGAAGCAACATGATAACTCATAGTTCACTTTTATTTAACTCAATTCTAAATAAACCTTCAATTCAAACACCAAATTACAAATTAAAATTTATAATATTTAGTTTTTAAAAATTATTTCTTGAATTATGTCATAGAATTTATAGAGATAAACTTGTTTGGATTATTGAAAAGTTAAAAGTTCTTGCATGCATCCTAATTGAATCTTGAGTTAACTCCCTTTGATCTTGAAACTTTTATTAAACTCTTTTTGATCTTCAGTTAACTCTTTTTTATCATGTGCATATTTATGTTTTTTTCATCTTTTAGTTTGATTTGGCTTATCTTCACTTGTAACTTAGAGTTTAACTTGAGCTTCTTGACTTGCATCTTGTATGCATGTTTGACTTCTTGACCTTTTATAAAATTAGCCAAAATGGGAATATTAGGAGAGAATATTATTTCATGTTTATGAATATTAATTCCAATATTTATTTCATTTTTAAAATAAAAACTCAACCCTTTCTTGATCTCCAGTTAGCAAAAAGCACATGTGTTTGACTAGAAAAGCTTCTTGAATGCACAATGCATTGACTTAGCTTGTGAATTTTATTATTCCAAAAGGGTGGAATAGAAGTGGGAGATATTGGATGTTTTATTTTTTTTAATAATCCATGAAATATCTCTATTGAGAGTTCAATTTATTATGATAATA
This sequence comes from Torreya grandis, assembly GCA_037957365.1. Classification (NCBI taxonomy): domain Eukaryota; kingdom Viridiplantae; phylum Streptophyta; class Pinopsida; order Cupressales; family Taxaceae; genus Torreya; species Torreya grandis. The sequence continues at coordinate 2,927,112 of JARHVA010000572.1, forward strand.
ACAGTTCTTTATACTAGTTCTTCTTGGACATATTCATCTTCTATGGTTTTGACAAGCTTTTTGAATGCACTATGAGAACATATAAATTAATGAATAATAAATATTTTAAAAAAAAAAAAATTAAATATTAAATTTACCATAATCACCATGATGTCACATACCTTCAAACAAAATTTTGTCTCTAAATTCCACTTACAACCTCAAAAAATGCCATTTGTTGCTCTATAGGCCTCAGGAAACCCTGATTTAGATTAGGGGTATAAAATAAGTAAAATTGCCTCAAAAAACACTCATATTATGATCATTTTATATTTATAAATATTTAATACTTATAAAAATTTTAAAATCTTTAAAATCTTCACTAAACTCCCAAACAAAAATTCACAAAAAATTACCTATTTTTTCCTGCAGGGTGACCTAGAGATGTTTTTATTTAGTATGAGCCTATTTTAATTTTTTTTAATTACATTAGCATGAATTAAAACCTATAAATTAATTTTACACACTATAAATTTATTTTTTTCCATTGGAATGACCTGAAACACTAATTTATAACTCCATTTATGAGTACGTGAGAAAACCCTGATTTCCTTAATGAACAAACCTATGTTTTGGAATGTTATCTCTCTTAAATTATATTACATACCTTAAACCAATTTTAAACATTAAATTACATCCCCAAAAAACTCCAAGTTAAATTTTAATATATTTCATTTAGTATAACTTAAAATATATACTTTTTGTTGTTTCCTAACTTGTACAATTTCATTTTAGAATGTCTATAGGTTTGAGTTTTGCCATTTTATTGAGTTTAATTAAGATTAAAGACATAATTGTTTTTCAATTATGAAATTTAATAACCCTTCTCATAATTATAACCTTTTTATATGCTTAAAAAATCTCTTAAACCTCTCAAAAAATTCATTTCTTGACTATCTCTCTTGCTTGCTTAGAACCCTATAATGTGTACCTTTGCATTTCAACAAATAACTCAAAAATTCAAACATATTAACTAAATCAAACCCACTAGGTTTTAAGAAGGGTTTTAGAGCACCTTTCCTTCTTAAAATTTTTTCATAAAGTTAAGAACCTATAACTTGAAAAAAATTAATGTAATATTTTCCCCAATATTCCCATAATACCATTCAAATCAAATCTTCTTCCCCTTCATGAAACAAATATTTAAAAATTGCCTTCACTAGCTTGCAACTAGCTAATTAGAGGAATAGAAGAAACCTCTATCAAAATTTGGACCTATGAGTTGTTAATTATAATGGTTTTGGATTTATGATAGTTTTATTATGTTTTGGATAAAGTATTGAGTCTTCACTCCATTAATGGGTCCTTTTTGAGAACCTACATATAAGTAACATTGACCTATGGTGGCAAAATTGTCAAAATTCTTAGCAACTTTACTAGGATGTTTGTCTGGTAAACACTCAATACCAATAGCTCTATCCATTGGGATATTTAGTTATGAAAACATCACAAAATTTGAAAATAGAAATTTCCTTAATCAACTAAAACACTTGTGCACAAGAACTTATTAAATTGAAAACTAGAACAACTACTAACTGAAAAATGTGTAATAATAACACTTAGATGAAAGTAAAAAATAACACTACTATGTACAAATAAGAATATATATTCAAAGAAAATGATTAATATTAATCCCATTGATTAGTATTGGGATCTCTTCACCATCCATCTTGGCTAGTTGTAAGGCATTGTGAGGCTTGCAGCTTGAGATCATGTAAGGACCACTTTAAAGTGAGTCAAACTTTGTGTTTCTTCTTAGTTTTAATATATCCTCATCCCATTTAAGAACCAAGTCACCTTATTTTAAGATCCTTGAAGATGATATTTTATAAAATTTTTTCTTTACATGTGCTTAATTCATCTCCTTAGCTAACATGGACTAATTTCTGATTTCATCTAACTCTATAAGTTCAGCATACCTCACCTCCATAGGCTCACTCTCCAACAATACTAGCTGATGCATTAGTTTCAAATTAGGGAGATCCAGTGAGATTGCCAATCTAGCTTCTCTCTCACATACTAGATTGTAGGTGAATTATAAATTTACCTCTTTAAGGTGATGATATTAGCTCATAAATCTAATTTTAACTTTAAATACCAAGTCTTATGATTGTCTTTAATGGTTCTCCTAATGATCTTCAACAAGTTTTTGTTAGTAAAATCAACAAGGCTATTGCCTTGTGGATAATAATTGGAAAAAGTGATAAGATACACATTATTTTATACATACCATTGACATATTTTATCCTTTATAAATTTCATATTATTATTTAAAATTATTGAAGAAGGAACACCAAACCTTGTGAGAAAACCTTCATAGAAGTTCAAAACACTAGATTCATTTACTTTTTTCAAATCCATTGCTTTTATCCATCTAGTAAAGTAAATTTTGGATGTAAAAATGCACTTGTGACCCAAGTTATAAGTTTTATTTATGATACCAATGAAATCCAAACCCTATTAGATAAAGGGTGTGATCTACCAAAATGGGTTGAAGAGGTAGGGTAGCAATCTTTTCCTTTCCTAAAAGTAATACACACTTCTTGCACTTCCTTACCCAAGCATGAGAATCTCTGAATATGTTTGGCCAATATTATCCACCCCTCATTATTTTGAGGGTTTTTTTCCTTGCTAAAAAATTTCCTCCATCTTTTCCATCAAAAAATTTGTCACGTAATCTTGCATCTTGATTTGGCTCTATTCATCTCAAAAACATGCCATTAACATCTTTTTTAAATAACACACCATCAACAAGTACAAAAGGAATAGATTTTAGCCTAAAGTACCTTCTCTTTGAACCACTTAATTTTAGAGGATACATAGCACTATGAAGGTACCTTAACATACTTTTAAACTATCTTTATAAAGTTGTATGATTGGCTATAATATCTTCATCATTCAAGACCAAAACTACCTCTTTGCTTCCTTGCAAGTCTTGAGCCAAGTTCTCACACAACCCTTTACCTCTAATCATCTTGGTTGCCTTTATTTCCACATCATATTCCATGACCCTTATTATCTATCCTACTCTCTTTTCACTTATGTCCTTGTTCAATAAGAACTATTTGATGATAAGATGGGCAACCATCACATAGATATTGTTGTTAAATAATAGGTGCCTAAGCTTTTTGAGACATTTGATTATGGAAAGCACATACTTCTCAATAAATGTATTCCTAGTTTCATACTAGTACAAGCCTTGGATAAAGAATGTTATTGGTTGATCCAAACCTTGTGAATTTTATTGTGTCAATATTCTTAAAATTTTATCAACATTAGCATATGCATATAACACAAAACCCTTGTAAAAATTAGGATTGATGAGGGTGGGAGCACTAGCAATGGCTTGCTTGATTTTTTCAAAACTTTTCATACCTTTCTTGTTCCAAGTAAAATTATATTTTTTCTTGAACATAGCTATAAGACACCTTGAAAAACTTGTTAAATCAGATATATACCTTCTTATAAATTTAATTATACCAAGGAAACTTTTCAATGCTTTCTTATGCTTAGGCAAGGACAATGCAAGAATAGAATCTATTCTTTTTGTATCAATACTCAAACCATGTTTATAAATAACATGACCAAGAAATTTACATTTATGCACTGAAAACACACACTTTTTTGGGTTAAGTGACACCCCATATTTCTTACATCTCTCAAATACCTCTCTAAGATGAAGCATGTGATTATTTGTATGCTTTGAAAAAATTGTGACATCATCCAAAATATACAAGAACAAACCTATTCAAAAAATCTTCAATGTTCATATCCATATGGAATAACCCAAATGGAATTTTTTTGTATTCAAAGGTGCCTCACTTGGTGTTGAAGCTTATTTTGTATTGATTCTCTTCCTTAACAAGTACTTGGTTATAGCCACTATAACCATCTATAAATGAAAAGCTTTTTGAACTAGCCACTAACTATAGTATTTATTCTATTTATGTCAAGGGATAATGGTACTTAAATGAGGCCTTGCTCAAGTCATGGAAATATACACACAATATAATTTCTCCATTCTTCTTCCTCACATGAAAAGGATTATCTACCTACGTGGAATGCTTGATGGGAAAGATGATAGCTGATTAAATCAACTTGTGAATCTTTATTCTCATTAAAGGTTCTAACTTTAGGTTAATTGGCCTTTGTCTTTGCCTCACTAGTTTTTTATCTTCTTCTACTTCAATGGTGAGTTGAGCCAAAATAGGATCAAAGCCTTTTAAATCATTATAATCCCATGAAAACACATCAACAAACTCTCTACACAAAATCAATAAACGAATCTTTTGAGCTTGAGAATATACTTCACCAAGTTTCAAAGCTTTTCTATTGACTATGTCAATGCTTGCATAATGTTCTTCTTTGGTATACAAATAATTTTTTCCCCTTCTTACCTCATCATCCCTACCAAAAATATTTTTAACTATGATAACACCATTGGGTAATTTTTTGGACTTGAGATGAACTATTTGATCACCATATTGCTATAATAGTTTTGACTAAGTTTTAGAAGATAATTCAACCTATTGTTGTAGGAAACAAACAACTTGATCATATTCAAAGACTTGATAATTAAAATCATTATCAATAATAGATGATCTTATCACAATCTTGATGGATGGCTGAGTTTTATTCTTTCTTACATCAGCTGGAATGTCAAACTATGCTCCAATTATAGTCAACCTATTTGCATAATTATTTCTCTCTATAGGCACTACCTATATGCAAATATCCCATATCCTTTTCTTGTATTATTTTATAAATGCAATTTTACATGCATTCATCCCATTTATTTGATGTACCATAAGCTCACTATCTCCAAATGCCTATAAAAGGTTAGCTCTGATCTTTATAGTCCATTACAAATCATGAACTAAAACCTCATATTCTACCACATTGTTAGAGCATGCAAACTAAAATTTTATAGTAACAAAGTAACTTTGTTTAGAGGGTGAAATGAGCATCATACCATCTTGTGTACCATGTTTATTATGTGATCTATCAAAATAGAGTTTCCATAAACCATCATTTAGCTCACCTTCTTTGTATAGACCTAGAATTCATGCACCATTGATCTATAAATTGGCACTAATTTTCATGCAAAAATAGTTTGCCTTGGATACTTTTATCAAATTACACAATTTTTTAGAACACACTCAAGGAAATGAAACTAAATTTGACCTTTTAATACATATTTATCTCAAACCCTAAGTGCTAAATTTTTCATTAATATATCATATCTAACTAATTATGCATTTAATAATGATTAATAAACAAAACTAATCAAAATTCAAAAAAAAGAATGCACAAATAAAACCAACTCACAACAAGTAGTTGATAACAGAGTTTGACAATGCCTACATTTCCAAGTTCACTTATAGTATGAACCAATCCATTTCCTTGAAAAGTGAGTACATGGCCAACCCTCAAAATTATCAAATGGATAATCTAAGATTGCACACAACTCAAAAAATAAAGCTTTATAAAGTCCTGGTAAACCCATGAACAGAACTTCCACCTTACTGTCATGCGAATGCATTCTCACAATCCTATAGATTTCCTACCAAAATTATTGAAAATATACTTATAAAATGATCTTACAAAAATAATCATAGGGATTTAAACATTTCATTGAAATTGTCTCAAATTCTAGGACATTTTCCTAGTTTACACTGAAGTATTAAAATCTCTCTAAGTCCTTCAAAACTTAGGATATATGTAGACTGGTCTTTATATTGGCCATTACACAATCTACAAAGCTTCACTTTGAGGCATCAAATGATCTCAAATCTAGACACTCAACATATGGATGGAACCTCTAGCTCCAAATCTCATATCTTGGCTCTCGTCTCTCATATCTAGCTCTCGACTCTTAGCTATGGCTCTTCAGCTCTGACTCTGACTCTCAACTTTGACTCTCACTCATCTCTTCAGCTCTAGCTCTAGCTCTACCATGAGAGCTTTGAAACTTTGGAATGAATTCACTGAATTCGAATTCTAATTCCCAATGATTTCCAAATAACACCTCACCCCTTTATATACTTTTTGGATGTCCACTTTTTTCTGATTACGATGATTATCCACAATCTTTTTTAATAAATTTCATAATTATCATGTACCCAATTTACATGGGATTTTAAATTATTCATTACATTTAAAAATATGGGGTGATAATTATCCCCCAATATTAAATGGAATATGTTTATTTCCTTTACTAAGGTGGAATTTACAAATATTAATGAATTGGATTGATCCATATTTCCATGTCACTTTATTGTCATGTCATCAGGGTTGACCATAACTTTGACTGGTCATAACTTTCACATATGGAATCTATTTTTCAAACCATAAAATGTGTCAAAAATATTATAATGAGATAAACATCATGGAATTGTATTTTAAATATTCTATGATGGTCAATTTTTTCATTTTGACTAGCTTTGACCACTTGTTGACTGGCTTTGACTAGAACTTTGACCAACTACACAAGGAGCATATGAGCTCCATTTTAAAAGTTTTGCATACCATTGGAAAGATCTAGATGAGCTCTAAATTGTGATAATGATCATTATAAAATTTAATTAATTCTATTTTGGATTGAATTTGGATCCTCCTAGATCAATCCTCCCCACTAAGAGGGATTTTGGTCCACCAAAAGCTAGTACCCAACTTGATCCTCTAAAATGCCAATCGATTCTAAAGAATTCTAATAGGTCTTTTATTAGTCTTATTAGGTTCCAAAACTAGACTTATAACACTTGAAACAAGTGATTGATCATACCTTCCATAAATCCTCTGCTACTGCATGACCATCAATATCCTCTACATATAAATAAGATGTGATAACTTCCTCTATTGCATGGATTCACAAGATCCTCTACATAGATAAGCCTAGTGATCTCCTCTACTACTGCTAAATGGTCCTTTGCAACTATCAATTAAAAAACCCAAATCATAACATAGAGATAATAGTGGTAAAATATGTTTCATAACTCAAAAATGTAAAAGGCCTAAAATATGGCATGAGTTATACTAAATCCTACAACTACTAATAAGGTCACAATATATCAATATATCTACCAACTATTTCATCCTATAAGCAATGAACTACCAAATACTAAAACAATCACCAATGCAACTGCAAGACAAGTTTGTTAATGTAAATAAAATACAATATTGGTTATGACCATGTCATAATACATTACCTCAAAGGGTATTATCATGCATCCAATAAAAAATATGCCATAAATAAATGAATTCCACAATAGCAGTTATTTTGAAATAAGTATTATAGGAAAGTTGAATCCTACTCAACAACCTGTACAACTGCTATCAAATCTCCCAAGCTGATCAATGAGTTAAATTCCTTAATAATTCAATAGGAAACTCATAAAGCTAATAATAGAGATTCCAAAAATAGAGATAATCATAAACCAAGTGTGAGAATTAAAAACTTCACATGATAAACCTATCTCAAAGTGTTCCCACCATAGTAGCTCCAAAAATGCATATATAATTCCACTAATCATGAAAGCATGAAATTAATAAAATCTTTACTAACCCTCTTTATTAGATTCACCTGTTTAGGGTATTCAATTTTTTAAGTGGATTTACTAACATCTACATGAGTTAATTGAACAAAAACTTCATTGATTACCTTATCAATAGGTTTATAAACCATCTTCTTCTTACCATTACCAGGATGGTGGGATGGTTGAAGTTTCCAACACTTCTCAACCTGATTTCCACTCATATGAAAATGAGTGTAAACATCCCTCTTCTTAGGTGAGGTCACTTGTTTGTCATTTTTCACTTTACCAGTATGAGAATGGCCTTTAGCACCTGTAATCTAATTTAGTGAAGTTTTTATTTTCCAATAATATATAGTATAATGGTTATTAAATCCATAAAACAAACAAGGAAAAGAATGCAACATCTTTTAAATATCATAACCAAATTTCTTAAATGGTAGGAGTGAATTAGAAGTCCTAAAATTCACATTCCTATTGGTGATTTTTCTAATGTAGGAATGAGGAGGTGGAATCTCAATACCTCTTTTACCTAATTTCTTACATCACTCATCATTCCTTTGCAGGAAGGAATTCTCCTCTGCTAGTGACCTTGGATCTTGGCTATTTGAAGATTATCCTCTTTTAGCAATGGAGTAACTCTCTCCAATATCCATTTTCTCACTAGCGTAACCAAATCTTGCATGATGAGCTCTATGATATACTTATATTGGGTTAGCAATTCCTTGGCCCTTCTTACTAAGGCCCCTTCCGTCAAATCCCATTTTCAATAATAGTTTAGATTCAATGCCCTTAGTTTGTTTCTCAAAACTACCAAAAGTAATATTTGAAACATCTAAAACTACATGAAAGGAATTACTATATGAATAACTTACAATGCACTCATCAGTCATAATGTTTGCATCTGTAGTAAAGGTAATTTATGAAGAAAATGTTTCTCTTCATCCTACATTTATGCCAAGAGCTCATCCTTGGCTTGCAATTTTGATTTTAAGTGGGCAATCTCCTCTTTTAAGGAGTAAAAATGAGATCTCAAGAAAGCATTCTCTTCTTGGATCTGTCAATTAATTGCTTCAAACTCATTAAGCCTCTCTTTTCAAAGATTTACCCATGGCTTCATGTTCCCTATAAACAACCTAATACCACAAATTGCAAATGGAATATTAATAGGCCCAAAAAGTCTACAATAATAATATAAACAAGACTAAAAATAATTGATATCAATTCACACAATCAAAAGCTAACCCAACATACTAACTACTCTAATACCAAACTTGATCCTTAAATTGACACTAATTTCTATGCAAAAATAGTTTACCTTGGATACTTTTGTCAAATTACACAATTTATTAAACATTTTCAAGGAAATGAAATTTAATTTGCCCTTTTAATACATATTTATCTCAAACCCTAAAGTACTCATTTTTTCATTAATTTGTCATATCTAACTAATTATGAATTTAATAATGATTAATAAACAAAATTTAATAAAAATGTGGAAAAATAATGCACATATAAAATCAACTCACAACAAGCACTTGATAACAGAGTTTAGTAATGCCTACATCTCTAGGTTTACTTATAGTATGAACCAATCCAATTCCTTGAAAAGTGATTACATAGCCAACCCTCACAATTATCAAATATATACTCTAAGATTACACACAACTCAAATAATAGATCTTCAAAATGTCCCAGTAAACCCATGAACATACCTTCCACCTTATTGTCATGAAAATGTAATCTCATAATCCTATAGATTTTTTTCCAAAAGTCTCAAAAATGGACTTATAAAATGGTCTTACAAAAATCATCATAGGGATTTTAACATATCATTGAAATCATCATAGAGTCTAGGATGACATTTTCCTAGTTTACACTGAAGTTTGAAAATCTCTCTAAGTCCTTCAAAACTTAGGATATATACAAATTGGTCTCTATATTGTCCATTACATAATATACAAAGCTTCACTTTGAGGCATCAAACGATCTCAAACCCAAACACTTAGCATGTGGCTAGAACCTGTAGATCTAGTTCTTAGTTCTTAACTCTAGGTCTTAACACTATCTCTCATCTCTTGGCTCTCAGCTCTCAGCTCTCAACTCTATCTCTCAACTCTAGCTCTCAACTCTTAGATCTAGCTCTTCAACTCTAACTTTGGCTCTCGTCTCTGGCTCTCGACTCTGGCTCTAGCTCTGGCTCTCGACTCTAGCTCTAGCTCTGGCTCTGGGTTTGCCATGAGAGATTTGAAACTTTGGATTGAATTCACTAAATTCTAATTATAATTTATAATTATTTAAAAATAACCCCTCACCCCTTTATATACTTGTGGGAGGTCCACTTTTTTTGATTGGGATGATTATCCACAATCCGTTTTAATAAATTTCATAATTATCCCATACCTAATTTTTATGGGATTTTAAATTATCCATTACATTTAAAAATATGGGGTGATAATTATCCTCCAATATTTGATGAAATATGTTTATCCCCCTTCACTAATGTGTAATTTATAGATATTAATGACTTGGGTCAAGCCATATTGCCACATCACTTTATTGTCATGTCATCATGTTTGACCATAACTTTGACTTGTCATAATTTCGCATACAGACTCCATTTTTTAAACCATAAAATGTGTTAGAAATATTACAATGAGATCTACATCATGGAATTGGATTTTAGTTAATTTTTGATGGTTAATTTTTGTAGTTTGACTAACTTTGACCACCTATTGATTGGTTTTGACTGGAACTTTGACCAACTACATAAGGAGCATATGAGTTTCATTTCCAAAGTTATGCATACTATTATAAATATATCGATGATCTCTATGTTGTGTCAATGATCAATCTACAGTTTGATGAATTATATTTTGGAGTGAATGTGGATCCTCTTAGATCAACCATCCTCATGTAAATAGTAAACTCCAAATCCTTCTTCCTTTATAATATTTTAGGTATCATTCTCTTGGAGATTAATATCTCATTCATTAAGAAAAAAATCATGTAAACCATCAAGAGATGAATTTGATTCATCTTCACTAGTTTTCTCTACTTCATATGAGATAACACAATTAGTATTAGCAATACTAAACATGTATGGTTCTAGATGAAAATGAGTGATAGGATCTAAATGAATTGGTAATTTTTGTTTCCTACCTTATTTTTAACATGGGTTACATCCAATCAAAATAAATATACCCACCTATATTTGAAATGAAGTTTGGTGATAATCACATAGCAAAATATGGAAGAAGATCCACCACCACAACATCTTGTTGAATAGTCCTATTTGGGCATGCATAAAGTGTTAATTTTAGATTTTTGATTATACCCATTATCTTTGTTAGAGATCCATCAATTTTAAAAACACCCTTAGTGTTTGTATCATACACCAAACCCACCTTATCTACAATTTATTTTGGCATTACTATGATACTTGCTCCATTATCAACCATGCAATTATGAACTAGTGTATCATCAACAATCAAGGAAAGATAGAAATTAGGTGTCTTACTTGGTTTCATATCCTCTTTTGTGACCTTTACCCCTTTATATACCTATTTTTATTATTTCTTCTCTTGTTGATCTAAATTTTTTAGAACCACACTTTATTACTCTATTGGTTTTATAAACAAGCTAAGGCCTGAAAGCTCTTGTATATGTGTATCCTTTTGTCTCGAGATTTACAATGAATCCCACATATTCATTATGATTTTATATTTTTTCATATGATATATTATGTTGAAGGAGGATCCTCCAATATTTTTTTGCACCTTTAGAGTAATAATATGCTCTTATGATTGAGGCACTTGGTGAACTTTGCTTGCTTTAATATGCTGACTTTTTAAAGCTAAAGGGGTAGTAATTTGATAATTAGTAATTTTATAAATCGTATTAAGAACATTTGAATCATGTATTACCTATTAGGCATCATCAATATCCCTTCTCTTGTCTCTTGTAATGGTTGTAACAAATTTCTATAAACTTTTAAGCTCATCAATTTGATTTACTGGCACATGATTGTCAACTTAGAAATTCACCAATGTTTCATCTATTTATTACTTTCCATGGTTCACTTCTCCTTGTTACATCATAGATTCATTAGGTCAGCCTTCTTGAAGAAAATATTTCTCTTGTGTCATTGGAGGAATTATCATATTCTGTGATATTGAAGTTTGATTTTCCATATCATCAGTATTAGAAGACTGTCAACTTGAATCTTACATCAAATTATTTTGTATTGAAACAAGGGCCTTGGTTGAGGAAGGAACATTAGGATTAATTGTAACATATGGTTTGGCTATTATAATGGTTCTTTGATCTTGATATCGAGGCCTATTATATTTATAGCCTTGGTAGGGAGGTATTTTCTCTATATATGGCTGATATGTGGTATGATTAGGTGCTTGATATGGATTATTAGCTTGATATTGTTTCTTATTCAGCTGAACTAATTCATTACAAAAATATTACAACATACATTTTAGTTCATCAAGCTCACTAGATTGATTATGAAGAGCTTCAACTTAATTTTGAGGGGCTAGGATTTGTGTTATCGATGGTGCTTAAGGAGGTAAATAGGCTATATTCTATAAAAATTGGCATTGGAATCCTAAGTATATTTTTACCACCTTGAATTATATTATTTTCAACTCTAATGGCAACCTCATAGGCATCTGGGAGTGTCCTACCACCCATGGACTAAATCATAATTGAAATATCAAAATTCAAGGCTATCAAAAAATATATAAAGCATATTAAAGAGATGGACTTATTGTGAGAGGTATTCTATTCCATGTCTTCTAAAATATAATATTTAAATTAGTCATAAATTCATGTGGTTCTCTCTTGATGGTAGTGAGTTGCTCAACAAATGATAAATGATCTAACTTATCTTCAAATTATCTATAGAATACTATAACCAAATCATCCCAACTAAAAATAGAGTTTAAGGGAAGGTCCTATACCATTACAACACCTTTCCCTTGAAGTATGCATCAATTAAATGGATGAAAACATTTTCTTGATTAACATTGTGTAAATAACACAAGTTTGCCACATCTTCGATATGCTCTATGGGTGTGGTTTAATCTTCCCCTATAAAATATGGTAGTGTTTTGAGATTTGAGGCTAGAATATCATCATATTCATCTAAATTAAGAGGGATTTCATCATTAAAAGGAATAAATACTTTATTCCTTGGGATATCCATGTTAATAATGGAATTTTAAATTGAAGTGGTTTGCATAATAGGTTGATTTAGTTATTGAAATAACCTTGTAAGATATGGACTTATAAAAAAAAAATTCTACTAGAATGATCAAATAATTAAAAAAACTCAAATGGTATACCTATAATTTCAAACCTTATAGTGACTTTAGCTATTAAAATGGTAACTCTTACTACTAAAAATGTCTTTTTTTAGTTTCAGTATGTGTCCCACTGGGCATGCCAAAAACTATTATCACTCAAAAGTACACCCTACTAAGAATATGTACATGTTCTCAATTATATTCATATAATGGAAACTCTTAAAGGTTTGGGTGGCCTTATTTTTGAGATAATACATTGATTAATTGTTGTTTCCCTTTGTTACACTCACCCACTTCTTTTTAAACTCCCTCAACTAGTCCTTTCTTGACTTGGAAAAGGGTAGAAGAAGCAATACTAAAGTTGAAGGTGGAAATAAAAACTAAAAATTGGGGTGATGCACCAATATTATGTTTAATTATACCTATACTTGACACACTTTATAAGCTAAATAACCTACATACATTTACCTCATTCTCATGTAATGACTCTTGCATTAGTATTTTACATAGAGGTCTTGGCAAATACACACTGGCTTGGAAGGACTGATCAATGTTTGAATTCACTTCCAAATTACATAGAAATAATATTTATACAATCTATATGACCTAAAATAATTATCATTTTCTGTATAATGGTAAATAATTTAGACATAAACTTAGGAAAATCAATCATTCACTAAGTTACAACAATAGATATTAAGCACACACTTCATGAAAACTTGAAAATGGACAAAAAATTAGCTCATTATTTCTTCAAAGGTGATGTATTATAAATTTGAAAATTTTTATATAATCCAAAAGAATAATATGATCATAAACTTCTCAAAATAAAAATACATATAGAAAGGAATAAGAGGAGAAGATAAAGAAGCCCTAAACCAGATGAGTCAACATGTTAAATCATAGTTCACTCTTATCTAACTCAATTTTAAGTCAACCTTAAATTAAAACATCAACTTAAAAATACCATGGTATCATATTTAGTGTTTAAACATTATTTCTTAAAGTATGTCACAGAAGTTAGAGAGATAAACTTGTTGGGATGGTTGAAAAAGTCAAAGGTTCTTGAATGCATCTTGGTTGAGTCTTGATTTAACTCCTTTTGATCTTACAACTTGTATTGAACTATTTTTTATCTTCAATTAAATCCTTTTGATCTTTAATTCATCTTTAAGTTTTACTTTAGTTACCTTTTTTTCTTTTTGGAGTTTGACTTCACTTATAACTTGGAGTTTAACTTGAGCTTCTTGACTTGTATCTTACATGCATGTTTGACTTCTTGACCTTTTCTAAAATTAAACAAAGGAGGTGAAATAGGAGAGAATATTCTTATATTTTTATGAATGTCAATTCAAACCTTGAGTTAATCCTGAAAACAAACACCTAACCCTTTCTTAATCTCCAATTAGCAAAAGGCACATGTGTTTGACTAGATAAGCTTCTTAAAGGCATAATGCATTGGCTTATTATAGACACTAAAATCATGGCTAACCCTTGGCCATCTCTCCTCCTTGGTCTCCTTGGTCCATTCTAACACATTCCTAACCCACACACTTATTAATTTAAAATAATAACTTATTTTGAATTAATAACCCCCCCTTTGACACATCAACCATAACACATCGCGTATGACACCTCACCTTGGACCATTTCCCACCCTATGACTCACCTTGAGACTAAGTGACTCATCCAAGACCTATTCTTACTCCTTTCCAACCATCTAACCAACTCTCATGCGTATTTAGCCCAACCTTTGACAATTCTCCAACAGATTATGCACTTGGCAGATAGAGAACGGGCTTGTTAGCCCTTTTACTCAATCTCCACCCACTGGCATCGGTCAAATGTCAGCCAATGCCAGTGGGATTACCGACATTAGTTTACTTAAACTGAGTTCTAACCTCTCGCTTGAGCTAATCACTAGTTGGCTAATCACGAATCTCGAATCCTCTTCCTTCGAATGCAAAAATCCTCTTACACCTAGACTTCGACCTCTCTCTCTTGGCTCTCTTGGACATCAATAGGGACTCTCTAAAATCAATCATCAGACTTCAACCAATGCTTTTCTGGCTACAGACACAATAGGGACAAGTGTCTTCAACACCTCTAGCTCTGCACCAAGCAGGAGGTAAGTATTTCTTCTATTCTTATATTTTAGTATTTTGGAAATCACTAGTAACTAGTCTCTATTCTAGTATTTCTAAGTATTGTAGACCAAACTAGACCTAGCCATCAACTAGACCAGACCAAACTAAACTTCTTATCGAAGAGGCTGAGAGGCCTTTCACCTTCCCTTTACCCCTTTTTCTAACAACATATCCCCTACCTTAGTCCCTCCTAAAGACTCTATCTACTCTCTTACCACCCTACACAAACTCTCAGACTACCACAGACCATTCTGCAGACCATTCTATCAACCAAGAACCCATCTAGACCTTATCCTCAGTCTCATTACCCTAACCGACATTGGCTACCAGGACCATTACCCCTACCGACATTGGAAAAATAACTGACATCGGCAACCTGACTAACCGACGCTAGCATAACCACCGACGTCGGCGACTATGGAAAACAGATTGCCCAACTTAGGTACGCATCTATCTCTACTTTATTTTGTTCAGTCTTTCAATATTTCATTTCTTTTAAGCAACATTATTCTCTATAACAATCAGTGGACTGTCATCCCTCCAAGAAGTCTTTGCACTTCTAGGACCAAGCTTTTGCTTGGCAATCCACTTTCTAGCTATCTAATAACCTCTGTGTTTTGAGTCTCTTTCTCCTATAGGTGTCATCCTACACAACCAGAGAGGAGTTCCTTCGGTCATCTGAATTTGGTGTGCAAGACTTCATCAAGGTACATATAAACCCTTAATCATTTTATCTTAGTTTCTCGTTTGCTTTTGCATTTGAAAAGCGAAAAACTTGTTTGGAAACATTCTGGCACACCCGGTGGGACACTAAGAATTCTCCTTGGGTTCATACTTTTCTCTTCTAAGCAAACTTTTCATATAGGTACATTAGGTCTCTCTTGCATCTTTTTCCTCTATCTCTTCCAAAAGACACTATTAGCAAAGTTAAAAAGAATCCTTCTTTTTCTTTCTTCTTGCATCTTAGACTAGTCAAAATCATACTCTTCAACCCTTTCTCACTTGTCTGCATACAAACACACATTTCTATTTGGGCTTAAAATCAACTGCATTTCATTTCTGATTGCATGCATATTTAGTCCACACATCTAGTAACTTAAAACCACATCATGAATTAATTGTAGCACACTTATATTACACAACCTGATCACTTCCACAAAATTAAGCATCTAAACTTACCTGAGACAAGGTCCAACTAGGATTTCATCACCTAGCGGATACCTTACCCGTCTCGGCAATTCCACTTGGACTTCACTACCAAGGGGAAAGCCCACTCTGTTCTCTAGCAGAGGATAAACTCTAGGGGAAGTATATACAGGCTAAGCGGCCCAGCTTGGCTCTGGGTTCGTGAAGTGAGGGGAGCAAGCTCCTAGTACTAGGCCACGTACAAAACCTAATATAGATCTTGAGCATCAAAACTAACCTAAAACCAGCCTTAGACTGCTTTTTCTAGGACCCGTTCTACAAGCCAACTTCCCAAACACACTCTAAGGCATAAGCCAACAAGTTTCTAAAAGTTTATTCTTAGGATTTAACGTTTAGAGTCTGCTTGTCTTCATCTTCTTTTCTATTTCTATCTGGTTTTTTGAGCTAGTGAGGATGTTTTCTTCTTTCTTCCAAAAACTCTCAAAATTTTTGAGTTTTTGGAAAATACAGTAACCGACATCAGTTTTACCACTGACATCGGCAACCTTTCTTCACCAGCATCAGTTATCTGACTGACATCAGCAACCTGTTTCACTGGCATCAATTTTTTAACCGACATCGGTCACTGTCCAAAATCCTCTTATTCAAACAGTAAGCTTAAAACCCGACTTTCTTGCTGTCCAACACCCATTCTAGTTTTTTGAGACTAAAAAACATAGTTTCTAAAACCTGACCCTTTCCTGCCTTGAATGGTTTTGACATGTAGTCAAACCAAGGCTCTTATTGACCACGTGAGGCAACAACCACTCCTACCTTCACCTTCCATAACTAGTCCTCTAATGGAGTATCATTCAGAGCCTAAATGAACTCCTACCCAACCGACCCCGACTCAGCCTCCCATTGTCCTTGAGGGTGACCAAGACTTTGAAAGATTCTTGGACCTCAATTTCAAAGCCCTTCAACATTATCTCATGAAAAACCAAATGTGAGACTCTTCAGGCAACCCAATTTATGGGATGCCAACCTCCTTAGTTGAGACAATGGCCATATCCACCGCCTCTATCATCTAGCCCATAGACAACCAAGCCATCACCTCGATTAATAACCAACCCATGACTAACTTTCAAAATGTGGCTTCTCCTTTTGTCTCTAGGCCCACTTCCATTGGGGTTTTGACCCCCCATCAACCATAGACTATTCAACAAACCTCTACCCCTTTCCAAAATCTAGTTGTCTCCATCCCACCTACTCTCACCCCCATCAACACCAGGGTGGCCACTCATCCATTGGCTAATGTTTCTACAATTCAACCACCTCTGGCAACATCAAGCCTAGTCATGCCTTTTACCTTCACGACACAACCCCCCTTGGTCTCCACTTCTGTGCCTATGACTAGTTATCAATACGTTGTGCCTATACAAGCACAACTAACTACATCATACACCCCTTCTAGCACCTTCCAAGTGCCTTACAACCTAGGGGGTGCCCCACCCAAAAATATGTCAGTTGATCTTATCAAAATGATGATGGACAAAATGTCTAATCTTGAGACCTCTATTTTGGGCTCAAGAAATGTCTTGTCATATGACCAAATTTGCAATGAGCCCATCCATCCCTCCATCCCAATTTGGCTAATCCCAGTCAATGGGAACTTCCTAAGTTTACTCATTTCTAGAGTAAGGAAGACCCACATCAACACCTACGAGCATTTAGACATGCTTGTTACCTGATAGCACATGATGATGCATTACTGTTATGCACATTTCCCATGTCACTTTCTAGTGCTACTCTCAACTGGTACAACTCTCTCACCAGATACTCTCTTTTCTCATTCACCCAACTAGCCCAACTTTTCCTTTACCACTTCTCAATCAATATCACCAAAAATGTCTCCATCACAGACCTATACTCCATCCGATAGTTTGATGACGAATCCATAACTGACTTTTTTGCCTGTTAGAGAGGCCTAATCAATCAGCTCTCCTTTTATTTACCCTAACCTGAGCTCATCAAACTCTTCTCTCAGGCGTGTGCCAAGCATATTTCCTCCACTCTCCAGGTCCAAACATTTTGCACCTTTGACGAAGCTTTCACGATGGCTAGAAAGCTTGAACTATGTGTCGTCGAGGAAAACGAAGTCAAGTTGTAGAGTAAAAACCCCAACACCAAGTCCAATGACTCTTCCTCTAAATCTTCTTCTTCTAATTCTAAATCTAAGTCATCGACAAATGATGTAGTCATTAGATCATCTTCTTTAAAAAATAACCAATCTCAGCCTTCCACATCAGACTACATCACCAAACAATTCTAGCAAAGATATGTGTAGCATCAGTATACTCCACTAGGAGAATCATACACATCTATGTTGGATAAACTTGTCAAACAGGGAGTCCTCAATCTCCCCCAAATCTAATTGCCTCCTTAATTCGATCCCTCACATGCTATCCCTGCATGGTATAGGGAGAATGACTTCTACAATTACCACCATGTCAAAGGCCATGACACCAGCAACTATAAGACTCTCAAAAACATCATTCAAGACATGCTAGATAAGGGTGGCCTCATCTTAGACAATCCAAATGTGCCACCTAATCAAGGCATAGACATCTTTAAACAACCCTTTCCTAACCATCCTCCTAGCCAAAACAATGTGCAGACCATGACTAATGACTCCCAAGAACATAATAAATGCACAGTCAACATGGTCTCGCCTCTCATACCTGACCAACCTCTCTCACAATCTCAAGAGGTTAGTCAACCCATTAGTCCATCACATGTAGACAAACTTTCTTCTCCTGTCAGTTCTCCATCAACTTCCCTTATTTTGGAGGACACCTTGACTATACCGACACCGCTAGCCCTTCCACCCTCCTTTTTGCTACCAATGGAGGACCCTACCCTTCCTACTCCTCAACCACAGGTAGAAGGCACAATCATTCCTGCCCTCTACCCTCTTGAGGAGCCACATTCTCTGATTCCTTCTCCACCAAGAGAAGACCCTATCTCTATACCTTCTCTGACCAAAGACAATCCAGTTATGACTCCCTCATGCCTTGGGTCTGAGACTGCTATACCTAACACATTTTCAACCCCGTAACCATCCACATCTTCTGAAGGACCAAAGCCTCATCTGACATCTTCCAAACCATTCTCTTGATTAGTAGAGAAAATAGGATTTCTCCAATCGAAGAAATTGGAGCATCAGGCATTATGGGAGCAACTCAAAGCTCCTCATCCTGCCCAGCCCATCTCATCTCTTGCTGCCAACCCTCTTGTGACAAAATCTCCAAAATTTTCCAACAATGACCAGACTTCCATTTCCAAACCTTCAAAACATCAACCATCCACATCAGAACCAAAACCCTCGTCCACCACATCAAAACCAATCAAAACACTTGGTGTTCGCCCTGTCCCTAACATCACTCACCCGCAAGTGAAGGTAGACTTAAACCTTGCCTCACCCAATAATAGTCCTCAAACTAAACCAAAGAAGACTGCTAAACAATGGCAGTGAACTCCTCCTCCACCATCACCATTGCCCTCCATTTTGGGCCCTCATCCTTCTACCCTAATAGGAGTGCTCCCTACTCCAACCCCTAACCAAAACAAGTTACCTCCACTACTTCCTTTTCCTACCACAAGCTTACCTCCTCTAAAAAATTTGGCACCTCTCATAAAGAGAGTGTCGTCTACACATGTGCCCACACCACAAACCAAAAAGGTAGTACAAAAGCCTCCTTTAACACCCCCCAAGCAAAATTCATCGAAACCTCATGCATCAACAAGCACGGACCCCTTAGTAGGTTCATACACTTTGATATTGCATCAAATTTTGTAGACCTCTAACATAACCCTTCCACCTATCAAGCCATTCCAACCTCTTGGGTCGAAGCCATCCTATTTTGATGATACTAAGATTTGTCTATATCATTGCACACTGGGACATGACACCGAGAATTGTTGTGCCCTCAAAGTCATCATTCACTGCTACATGGAGAAAGACACCCTTCTCCTTGAGGACAGTAACGACAAACCTCTGACACCTTCCCATATCCCTCAAACCTCTTCATCAACATCGACATCTCATCAACAAACCATGGCCCCTCCATCTCCTTCACCTCCTCTCTTCAAAATTAACACCATCCACATAACCACTAGGTCACAAAAGGATAAGGCAAAAGAAAAAGTTGTTATTCCTTGGACCTATCCCTTTGTCAAGTTGCCTCAATCGCCAAAACCTAAAATCTCTATTTTAGGTGCATATTAACCCTCTTCTTCAGGGGCAATCCATGACTCTATGTTAAAATAGCTTCACCAGACGCCTGTGAAGATGACCTTGTATGACCTCATCCAAAGTTCACCCCAGCATCGTCAAGCTTTGATCAGAGCCTTACAAGCAGTGGAGGTCCAACCTGAGGACCCCCAACCACTAGTTGCTCTGGTCCACTCATTATCCCCCGTTGCCTCTATCACTTTCAGTGATTTTGAAATTCCTACCTCTACCTCGAAAGATCAAGACGCTGATCTCTTCATCACCACCTATGTTGATCAAACCCGCATTAAGCAAGTTATGATTGATGGAGGTGCTAGCATTAACATCATCTCTACTCATGCCTTTGATCAATTGGCCCTCCCCAAGAATTGTGTATCAAAAACTGATGCAATCTTATGATCCTTTAATGACACCACTACCACAACCATTGGTACCATCATCCTCCATATTCACATTGGCCCGTGCACAGTCCCAAAGCTCTTCTACATCATCGAAGGAGAGTTCCAATATAACATGCTATTAGGCTGACCCTGGATTTGTGCCATGGCTTGTGTTCCCTCTACACTGCCTCGTTGTGTAAAATATGAACATGACGGGCAAGTCCACATCATTCCTACCAACCCATCACCTTTCAAAACTTGTAACACGACCTATCAACCAAATGACGTTCTCATTCCTCTCAAGACATCAACCCAGACACCACCTCCATCCGTAGAAGCTTCAACCAATTCACAAATGGCGGTCGCCCTCACACCACCTCTTTAAGCGACAACCAAAGACCCCATGGAAGATATCTTCCAATGACTTTCACTTGGGAAATATTGCTTGCTTACCTTAGACATGTTCCAAACTCTGCAAGAGTATGGACAACTTCACCATAGCTCGAGTTATGACCATCAAATCGAAATGGTCATTCCTTATGGTCCTCCTCACCTCTAAACCAATCTCATCTATGGGGGGCTAAACTAAGCTCCCACTTATGGGAACCCTCTCTCCTCACCTCAACCCTTCACATCCAACTTGTCATTTCTTGGCAACCCTACCTTTGCTCACACCTACCTTTATAGGTGTGCATGGAAGGGTTTTGGCTTCAGGCACTATGAGCAAGGCTCCCATTAGCCCTTTGAACCTCTCAATGATGACAATGCCAAGAAATGATATGGTCTAGGCTTCCAAGAACCTACTAAAGCTTATACAGACCCTTACCCCGAACCCACCATCGACTAATCTCCTCCAAGCTCACCTATTCTTCCCCCTTCACCTACAGAGTCAGTGGTTTCTATCCCTCCTAGTTTTTTTTTTCATAAACACCATCGACCTAGAACCCCTGACCTATCATCTAAATGGGGTGTCTAGGTCTCTCCCTCTCATTTATCCCAACTTGATAGACGATGAATTGGCAACCATTAACACTGTCCACTATGTAGATGATGATGCCATTCTCACCTACGTGGGTGTCAACGACTCTTTCATTCAGTGCTCCCTCCCTTCTAAAATGTAGGTTATGTTAAATGAATCAACCATTGACATTAACCTTTCATCTTCTGATATTCCTCACATCTTAAAGATTGGTCAATCTCTAGATGCCCAAGAGCAGATTGACTACACCAGCTTTCTTTCAGACCATAGCAAGGCCTTTGCCTGGACATACAGTGACATGCCTGGCATTGACCCCAACATTGCCATCCATAACATCATCACCAAACTAGAGGCTAAGCCTGTCAGGTAAAAGCTTCACAAGATGCATCCTCGGGTTGCGCTCCTTGTCAAAGAGGAGCTTCAACATCTTCTCTCAGTCTCTTTCATCCAACCCATTGATTATCTGTAGTGGGTATCTAACATTGTCCCTATCACCAAAGCAACTGGGGGGATCTAAATCTGCACTGATTATCATGACCTCAACCTGGCCTGCCCCAAAGACTATTTTCCTCTTCCCAACATTGACCAACTTGTTGATCTCATGACCGGTCATGAGATGCTATCACTCATGGATGGGTTTTTAGGATATAACCAAATCCTAATTACACTAAAAGATCAGCACAAGACTACCTTCATCACTCCATGGGGGACTTTCTACTATCGAGTCATGCCTTTTGGCCTGAAAAATGTAGGTGCCACATATCAACGTGCCATGACTTACATTTTTCATGATCTCCTCCATAAAATCATGGAGGACTATGTGGATGACCTGTTAGGCAAGTCTAAGCTTCATCATGACCATTTTACTATCCTCAAAATCATCTTCTCTCACCTTCTTCAATACAATGTCTGCCTTAACCCCAAGAAATGCGTCTTTGGGGTCCTCTCAGGCAAGCTCCTAGGTTTCATCATTTCTCTCTATGAAATTGAGATAGATCCCGCTAAAATCTAGGCTATACTCGAGATGCCACCTCTGACCAATCTCAAGCAACTTTGTAGTCTGCAAGGGAAGCTCCAATCCATCCGTCACTTCATCTCGCAGCTTTCTGACTGCTGCCAACCCTTTCATCATCTCCTCAAGAAGGGCGTCTCCTTTAAATGGGATAAGGACTATCAAGAGGCTTTTGAAGCCCTTAAATGCTATTTAGTCTCTCCACCAGTCCTTATTCCACCTAAAGATGACCAACCCTTCTCCCTCTACATCTCAGCAACCAACCATTCATTAGGTACCATGATCGCGCACCGAGACGAGCAACACTGTGAGCAAGCAGTCTACTACATAAGTTGAACACTTGTTGACTATGAAAATCGGTATACTCATATCGAGAAACTCTATTTGGCATTAGTCTTTGCCACTACCAAGCTCCATCATTATCTTCTCAATCACAAAACCTTTGTCATCACTCACACTGACCCTCTTAAATAAATGCATTCCAAGCCATACCAAAACCAACGTATGGCTCGTTGGCTCATGCTTCTTGCTGAGTTTGACTTGGAATTCATCCAGTAGAAATCCATAAAGGGGAAAACCATCACTAACGAACTGGTAGATGTCCCTCTTCCTGACAATCAACCTTCTTAGTGCGAGTTACCTAACGAATCTATCGCCACACTTTCGACTGATGACACATTCTATCAAATGATCATGTTCTTTGACGGCTCCAAATGTCAACTCGGTGGGGGTGCGGGAGTCATTCTCATCCCTCACAAAGGTGAGCCCATGCCCCTATCTTTCAAACTTGACTTTGAATGTACCAATAATATGGTTGAATATGAAGCCTTAATTTTGGGACATCAAACTACCCTTTCTTTAAGCATTAAGACCATCAACATCTTTGGCGACTCACAACTTGTCGTCAATCAAATCAACGGTTCATATCTTTGTAAAAATGAAATTTTGCAAAGGTAAAAGCACCGTGTTGACAACCTTCTAGCATCTTTTGACCATTACCTATTACAGACTATTCCTCGATCTACGAATAAGTTTTCTAACACCATGGCTTCTCTCGCCTCGCATATTCTCTCTTCATCATCCTCATCAAGAATTTACGTCATGGTACACTATTTGGCACTACCTTCATACATTTCCACTAACATCAACCTCGTCAACACCATAGACTCTTGTCCATAGGATGTGTGGTATAAACAACTTGTGGACTATTTGGCTCATTCTATCATTCCTCCCAACCTCTCTAGCAATGCACAGTGGGCTTTCATCAAACGCATAGCTCGTTATACCATGCTAGGGGGTCTTCTCTATAAAAGAGGTTTCAACGACCTTCTTCTTCGTTGTCTAACCTCCACTGAAGCATCTCATGATATTAAATAGGTCCATAATGGGATTTGTGGCAGACACTTCAGTGGTAATTCGGTTGCCAAGCGCATCCTTCACTTGGGCTATTATTGGCCCACTCTTCATCAAGACTGTAGCGACTATGTTTAGCATTGTATCAAGTGCTAGCATCACGCTAACTTGCTTCACCTCCCAAGCCATGCTCTATAAGTCGCTCAAAAATTTTGGCCTTTTTCACAATGGGGCTTAGATCTCATCGGTGAGATTAACCCTCATTCGTCTCTTCGTCATCAGTCCATCATCACCGCCATCGAGTATTTCACTAAATGGGTGGAAGTTATTCCTCTCATCTCCACAAAATCCAAAAAAAGTGTCGACTTCATCAACACCCACATCATCTATCATTTTGGTGTACCTCACAAAATTATCACTGATAATGGCAAGTCATTCAAAAACAAAACTGTCCAAAAACTTTATGACTCCTTTGGCATCAAACTCAACTTTTCTTCACCTTACTACCCACAAGCAAATGGGTAGGCTGAGGCTTCCAAAAAAATCTTAACTAAAATTCTCATGAAGGTGGTCAATGATACTGGAAGGGATTGGCACATTCACATTCCCTTCGCTTTGTGGGCCTACCACACTAGCATCCGAACCTCTACGGGTGCTACCCCTTTCTCTCTAGTGTACGGAATAGAGGCTGTCCTACCTCTCAAAGTATAGATCCCGTCTCTTCACATCTCTCTGCATGACATTCTTTCTAACAATGACTTTCATCAAGATCGATTAGATCAACTTGAGTTACTCGATGAACATCATCTTGCTGCCCTCAACCATCTCCATGTCTATCAAAATCGCATCAAATGAGCCTATAACAAAAATCTGAGAGAACAAGATTTCAAGATCGGAGACCTCGTCCTCAAAGAGAACCAACACGTGACCAATATGGAATGGAGTAAATGAGACAAATTTGCTCCTAATTGGCTTAGACCTTACATCATCACGCACAAGTATGGATCAGGGACTTATCATCTGTCTTCTCTTGATGGACGGCCTGAACCTGAGCCCCTTAATGCCTTGCATTTGTGACCATTCTACTTTTAGTCGAGTACTCACTCACTTGACATTTAACTTAAGCTTGTCCCTTGAGCAACCCTTGTCCTCTTAATCTTCATTTCTTTCAACCCTATTTCCCTAAAACAAGCCCTATGTAACCCTCTTATAAAGTATGAATGCTTTGTCCTAATAAAAGGGAGCCCTTGAAATTCTATAGTCTTGTCCATGACTCACAATTTTGTCAAAAAAAAAATTGATGTCAAAATATCAAAGGTCATAAACTCTAAAGGTAGACTGCTCCCTCGAAGGACAGCTATACTATCATTGTTGTACCTAATAGACTGCTCCCTCGAAGGATAGCTATTCAAAGCCCTCATATATATATAAAGCAAAAATATAGACCACTCCTTCAAAGGATGGCTATGAATAAACTCTTGCTACAATATCACTTTCTCAGAAGCTTCCCACATCGATCAGCATCACAAATGACCATAAAACAAAATGACATCTCTATGTAGACTTCTCGCATTGATCAGTCTACTCAAAAAAAAAAATTAGGTCATGGACTTGGCTTGTAGTCGTCTCAGGGTCTCCTATAAAAAGGGGAAAAGTTATCCCTACTAAAAAGGGTTACCCTCTCCTCACATATCACATCACCTACTCAAGGGATTTCGAGCTCATTTTAATGTCAAAGTGATTCGATTACCTCTCTAACACAACCAATGGTCAACGACGTAATGCATGAACGGGGTTTTTGTTTCTAAAAACCCCCTACTTATATTCTCATTATGGTCCTTGTCAATGAAAGGGCAAAAATGCCTTTCACTTCCTCCTTACCTTTGGTCACATTCAACGAAATCATTTGCCATCCAACCCAACCTAACCTTTTTTAGACCACTCACATTATCATAACTTATTCACACTAGTTTCTATGGACACCAATACACATGGAAACTATTGACCACACAATTTATGTCAAGCATAAACCATTACTTGCTAAAGCATAAATAGACCCATTTAATTTTTAGTATACATCCATTACTTAATATCGACAATTTCTAGGGATGAAAAACCCCGACTAATGTTACAGAATACACCATTACACAAAATGGAATAGGCTGTAACATCATCATGAACAAGACCAATCATCAACCATTTTACCTTTTAGTCTGAACTACATTGGTCTGAGGCCCTAACAACAGGGGCTATGTAGGTATCACTTAGATGACAGGAAGTCTTCTGGGGTTAGTTCAACCACATCTATTTGTTTGTCTACCTGATGGACAAATTATCTTACCTTTGACCATGACTTAACCTCGTCCAACCCATCCATAACCAACTCTCTTCCTCCCTTTTTGGGAGAACTACATTGGCCTGAGGCCCTTCCAATAGGGGCTATGTAGGTAGCACTCAGTTGACATGGGGTCATCTAAGGTTATCTCGGCCATTCCTTTGTCCATCCTCGACTAATGACCTTGGAGATTGTGCCTATCTCCTCAGACCACGATCACTTCTAAGACAACATTGCCTTGGTTGTTTTTGCATGTATGCTACCTCACGAATGGTTAGCAAAATTGTCTGCAACCCATATTTTGACCCCCAAAAATATTGGATTGTGCTTCAGTTGATCCCCACTATTTATGGCCTTTTTTGTGTTTTCCAAGAGCACTTCCTGAGCATAGGATACTTGGAACACGATGACCATTGGAGCTACAGCTTAGATCGAATAACCCAATCAGCTATGATTAAATGTTGGGGCCCGATTATTTTGATTTTGGCACTCCTCAACCTTGACCTATGATAATTTGACCTAACCATCTCGTGAAGCGTATGCACGTAATCTCAACTTTTGCAGCATATCCATCCACTATCTATCAAATCGGCACCCAATTTTAGGTTTCCTTCCCTCGACTCCTGCTTTGAGGGGGAATACCTCATCCCATAATTGGGGCAACCTACATTCATTTTTTTTGTCTTACAGTTCACCAGAATAACCAACAGGATGAAAATAATCTCATCCCATACCTGGGGTAACCAACTCCTATTTTTGTCTTGTAGTTCATCTAGAACAACCAACAAGACAAAAAGGGGCAAATATAGACACCAAAATCATGTCTAACCCTTGTTCATCTCTCCTCCTTGGTATCTTTGGTCCATTCTAACACATTCCTAACCCACACACTTATTAATTTAAAATAATAACTTATTTTGAATTAATAACCCCCCCTTTGACACATCACCCATAACACCTCACCTAGGACACCTCACCCTGGACCATTTCCAACCCTATGACTCACCTTAAGAGTAAGTGACTCATCCAAGACCTATTATTACTCCTTTCCAACTGTCTAACCAACTCTTGTGCATATTTAGCCTGACCTTTGCCAATTCTCTAACAGATTATGCACTTGGCAGATGGAGAACAGGCTTGTTAGCCCTTTTACTCAATCTCCACCGGCTGACGTCAGTCAAATGTCAGCCAACGCTGGCAAGATCGCCGATGTTGGTTTACTTAAACTGAGTTCTAACCTCTCACTCGGGATAATCACTAGTCATCTAATCACGAATCTTGAATCCTCTTCCTTCGAATGCAAAAATCCTCTTATGCCCGAACTTCGACCTCTCTCTCTTGGCTCTCTTGGACATCAACATGGACTCTTTGAAATCAATCATCAGACTTCAACCAACACTTTTCTAGCTATAGACACAATAGGGACAAGCGTCTCCAACACCTCTGGGTCTACACCAAGTAGGAGGTAAGTATTTCTTCTATTCTTATATTTCAGTATTTTGGAAAGCACTAGTAACTAGTCTCTATTCTGGTATTTGTAAGTATTGTAGACCAGACCAGGCCCAGCCATCAACCAGACTAGACCTGACTAAACTTCTTCCCAGAGAGGCTGAGAGGCCTTTATCCTTCCCTTTACCCCTTTTTCTAACAACATATCCCCTACCTTAGTCCCTCCTAAAGACTCTATCTATTGTCTTACCACCCTACACAAACTCTCAGACTACCACAGACCATTCTGCAGACCATTCTATCAACCAAGAACCCATCCAGACCTTATCCCAAGTCTCATTACCCCAATTAATGCCAGCTACCAGGACCATTTCCCCTAATGACGTCGACAGACTAACCGACGTCGGCAACCCAACTAACTGACGTCGGCATAACCACCGACATCGGTGACTATGGAAAATAGATTGCCCAACTTAGGTACACATCTATCTCTACTTTCTTTTGTTCAGTCTTTCAATATTTCATTTATTTTTAGCAACATTATTCTCTGTAACAATCAGTGGACTGTCATCCCTCCAAGAAGTCTTTGCACTTCTAGGACCAAGCTTTTGCTTGGCAGTCCACTTTCTAGCTATCTAACAACCTCTGTGTTTTGAGTCTCTTTCTCCTACAGGTGTCATCCTCCACAACTAAAGAGGAGTTCCTTCAGTCATCTAAATTTGGTGTGCAAGACTTCATCCAGGTACGCACAAACCCTTGACCATTTTATCTTAGTTTCTCATTTCCTTTTGAATGTGAAAAGTGAAAAATAGTTTGAAACACTTATCTTGTGAATTATCTTCTTCCCCAAGGGTGTAATAAAGGTGGGAGAGATTATATGTTTCATATGTTTAATTATCCATGAATTTTGTTTTTAAATATTATAATTTATGATGATAATAATAATTCTTTATACTATTTTTTCTTGGACATATTCATCTTTTGTGGTTTTGGCAAGCTTCTTGAATGCACCATGAGAACCTAGAAATTAATTAATTTTAATTATTTAAATATATAAATAGTTTAAATATTATTTTAAAATCATCATCATGGTTTCATATACCTTCAAACAAAATTTCAGCTCCAAATTCTACTTACAACATCAAAAAATGTTATTTCTTACTCTCTAGACCTTAAAAACTTGATTTGGATTAGGGGGTCTAAAATGAGTTCTAAGACTAAAAAAAAAACTCCTCATATTCTCATTTTATATTTATAAATGATACATACCTTTAAAAAAATTTAAATATTTAAAACTCTTCACCAAACTCCTGAATAAAAATTCATAAAAAGTGCCTACTTTTTGCCCGCAGGGTGACCTAGAGATGTTTTTCTTTGGTCTAATCCAATTTTGAAATATTTTTAATTTTATTAGTATGTATTAATAACTTTAAATTAATTATACACAATCTAAAATATATTTTTTCAATTGTAAGCACTTGAAATTCTCATTTATAACTCTATTTATGAGCAAGTTAGTGAGAAAACCGTGATTTCCTTCATGAACAGACTTATGTTTTGGAATTTTATCTCTCCTTAGGTATAATACAGACCTAAAAATAATTTTAAAAATTTATTAACCTTAAAAATACTTATTTTTCAAATTTAAATATATTTCATTTAGTATATTTCAAAATATGCATTTTTTGGTGTTTCCTAGCCTGCATAATTTCATTTTTAAATTCCTATAAATCTATGTTTTTCCATTTTATTGAATTTTATGATACCTAAATAATTAATTAATTTTTATTTAATATTAAAATCATTTTAAATTATCAAACAATCTCTTAAACCTCTCAAAAAATGTCTTTTCTAATTATATTTCTTGCTTGCTTAAAACCTTATAACCTGTACCTTTGCCTTTATCCATTATTTTCTTTGAAATTTTAATTTATAAAGGTGTATTAATGTCATTTATTCCCTATAATATATCACACCAATTTTATTTTTTAATAAATAATTTAAAAATGCAAACATAGTACCTAAAACTGAGTCATTGGGGTTTAAGAAGGGTTTTAGAGCACCTTTCCTTCGTAACGATTGTTCATAAATTTAAGAAACTATAACCTAACACAAATGAATATAATATTTATGTAATATATGATATAATATTCCACTAATACCATTATAACCAACTCTTCTTATCCTTCATGAAATGAACATTGGAAAATTGCCTTCACTAGCTTGCAACTAACTAATTAGAGGAATAGAAGAAACCTTTGTCAAAATTTGGACTTGTGTGTTCATGAGCATGATTTTGGATTTATGATTGTTTTATATTTTTATTGAAAACATAATAATTCTTCACTCAATTAATGGATCCTAATTGATAAATTTCACATAAGCAACTTTGACTAATGGTGGCAAAATTATTGACTACAAAACAATGTAAATCATAAGTTGAAAATCTTCAATGATCCATTTCCCAAGCATGAGATGATAGAGATTAAAGATACTTAAAAATTAAAATTTTCATAAAATATTCATCCTCCACCTAAGACATATGATCACCCAATATATGTCATTATTGGTACACTTATTGACAACTCACCACAACATCCTATCATCACATTTGATGATAGTGAGATTGTCAATGGTGATTCAGATTTTCATGCACTATTCATATGAACCTATATAAATTAAAACCCTATAAATATTATCATTATAAATAATGGTTCAAGTGATAACATGTGTACAATGACACTTCTTCACTTCCTTGTATACATACTATAGGATACACAAGATACATCAAAACTAGTTAAGGGATATTATGAACAAAAATAGAATACCCTGGGACACATAGTGTTACATGTCAGGTGGGATCTACCATACTAGCCATACCATTCTTAATTATATATATTAATGGATTATTTTACATGTTTTTAATATTCCCTTAGATTCAAAATCTCTATGTATTAACATTTTTGGTGTATTGATGTCTCAAGTACATACAATACAATAAGATAGTCATAGTTATAGGTGTACGATATGAGTACCCTCTATAGATAGTGGTATCTCTTCCTCCACATGAACCACCATCATAATTTTTTGATACACCCATAAATTATAAATATATAGATCTAGTGGTTACACATATGTAAGATACTTATATACACCCAATTCAAAGGAGAGTAGTTGAGTCAACTAGATAACTAGTTGTTCAATGCCCATCATATTAGAGAATTATTCAAGGATCACTAAGACCATTATCTCATATATAATGTACTTAGTTAGTACCACATATATCTCAACATGTTCCATAGATAACATAGGTAGGGAGGCATCCTCTTACTATACAATGAACCCCACATAGACCTAAATATTCTAGAATTACCCATCATACAAGGGATTTTATGAATACCAATCATCATAGTTACTATATAACACATGATTTCTTATCAAATTATAATATGCATATATTTGGTACCTTTTTATCATAACATGTGGCCCTTACATTATGTGACACATGCACTTCTCATGGTCCTTCCATTGATGGGATTAAAAGTTAGCACTTTTTAAAATTTTATATATTTAAAAAAATCAAAAATATTCAAAAAAAAAAATCAAGACCTAAATGTGACATGATTACTAGATTACACTATTCACATATGATATGTATCACATGTTTTGTATATGGCATATTATTTTCATACACATTCATTTCATGGTATATGAGTGAGATGCAAGACATATAGTTTAAAAAAGACATATAGATGTTGGATTTTCTTCTATGTAGTGGCCATGCCAATACTAGGGGCATCTTTTTCTCCATGTTTCATTTTTACATGTTATATCTTTTTATAACCTTATACCAATTGAGTTATCTATATTGCTTTTGAATGTGTTTCTATTTATTTATATCTTACATAATGGTACAAGGATATGTTATTATATAATGATGTGGTAATGATATATATGGATGGTGTAGACTAGTCTTTACTTGTTTTATGTTTCATCAATGTTGTTACTCTCTTACGTGATAGGCTAGTTTAGGTATGTATCTTGTTTGTGGCTCCTTGGCCTTATTTTATGGGACATATTTATGTCCCTTGATTATTTAATCCAACATATTTAAGTCTCTTATTTTAGACATATTTATGTTCCTTGTATGCATCCCTTGGCCTTATGTGTGACACAAACTATTGAGCCTATTGAGCTTGCAAGGATTGAGTGGTGACGTTATCCATATCATGTAATTTTACTATGTAGTCTTATTTAGTGATGGTTACAATTATGTACTTCATTAATACATCTATCTATACATGACACTTATATGTCTTGCATTACATATGTTTTATACATGTTTTGATTGACATATACATTACTATGATGACATAATCTCTACATGTTCACATGATTATACATGATGTTATATTTATACATCATATGATAATGTTAACTCTTATTTTGATATGATCAACATACAAGACACATAATTCATCTCAAAAGGGGGGAATTAAATTAGGCTTCTCATAGAGGCATGAGCTTCAATGAACCAAAAAAATAGATTTCAAGGATTCACGATGGTTTAGATATTAGATGCATTCAGTTACATGACATATATTTCCACATAAATATATATTATGGGGGCATATGTCATATATAAGCATTTAATTTATGCTAACATGAGTAAAAAATCATATACACTTGGATATATATGCATGGGAATATGTACACATTTTATAAAAAATAAGAATTACATATTTTCACATTACATTTGACATATAGGTTGTTAGATTTAACATATAGATGCATATCAATCTATATTAGTTTGTAAAGATTTAGGGCTATGATATTGGTTCATGAACATATCACATTTAGATTCATGAGAAATTATAATGGTTCATGCACATACTATAAGTGATATTTTGTGATTATGTATCACCTCAATCTTGTACACTTAGAAAACTCATAATCCTGGCTATTCTTCTTATTTATAAATACGTCTTGGTTCCACAATCCTCGAATCTACTTTATCTTGTGGCTCTTGGACTGTATATTAGTTTTAATAGTCTTATATTGATGACATATACATTCCATCTTGCCTAGAATTATTTAAATTTACTTATCTCATATCTCTACAAGTTTTGAGCATATGCCTACTCTCCTTCTCCCTGAACACTAACATTTGGGTCAGATAGTAACGTTGATGCTACTTTAATAGCTCGATGTAAATGTCTAGTTCCCTAAAATTCATCTAATTTTCAAATGAAACGTATTTAAATGGACATCATAAGTGTTTTAAATTGATTTATCTCCTGATAGGATTGGTATGAATGCAATTTCAACCCTCATTCATTCCTTACCTTGTAATTAGTCTAAAATAACAATCAAGAAGAACTCAGGTTACCAAAAGTTTTCCTATTCTAACATATTATGATATTAGTCAAAAGAATAACATATATATATATATATATATATATATATATATATATATATATATATATATATATATATATATATATATATATATATATATATAGGTTTTAAATACTAAATAAGTAGTTATAAGGTTATATTTTCCAATTTAAAAGTTAGGTCACTAATGTACTTGTTTTACACACATTGCATGATTCACACATAAGCCAACACATAGGTGAGAAGTACATGAGTCTAAATCCCTCTTATAGAGTATTGGAAATGTAGGTAACACCTTTAAAATTAATATAATTTCAATTCATATTGACATCATATACCCACTAACCCATTTTTTCCTAACGTCACATTGAAGATAAAAATATATGGTTTTGCCATTTCACCAGGAGCAACAATCCATGACCCAAATCTGAATGCACCAGAGTAAAGGTGAAGATAAACCCATAATAGTATAAGTGGTCACATCTTATTTTAGAACATATTATATAAAAGACATTAATGTCAAGATCAAACACTAGTATTGATGTATTTATCCTAGGCTAACAAAAGTATCCAAAGAGATAGAGGCACTAGATCTAGAATCTACTTCTTACCTATACCAGATATAGTATTGTATTAATATTAGAAATAACTAAGTGTTTTTTTATATAATTTGTATAGCTAACATAGTTTTTCTTTCCATTAATGTCCTATCTTAATTTAATATATTTAGTATACGGTATATCTATATTTAGCACATTAATTAACATGATGTAGATCTAATATTCACCCTTGTGCCAGATCATTTTTATATCCTTAAACCTAACCACTAAATAAGATCCATATCCAAATTAAGGTTAAACATTTTTTGAAATTAATCCTTGTGAATGTAATTTTTTTTATTCCTAAGGTTTTAAATCAATTAGTGTTTTAGATTATTGTACTTTTTAATTTCCTAGTGGTATTATTTTATATGAAACCTAGGCATAGCCATATATTAGGGGGGCGTCTATTACACATATTGAGCTTACCCTCAACCCATCCAAGATGTATTAAAACAATGAGGGATATCATACTTTGTATCATGATGATACCCATGTTGACAATGAAAAATATCCTAAGAGGGTTATCATTAAAGAAGATTATGATAATGAAAATTTAAAAATAAATGACAATGACCAAGTATATAATGATCAATTGCGTGCAATTGCAATGTTTTTTGAGTGTATTCACCAAACCCCTAAAGATCTTGATAAAATATTAAAAACAATACTTGAAGCTAAAATTCAAAAAAAATAGTGGATACATCCATCCCCTTAAACACACTAAAACTTAATACATCTAATGGGGGCATGTATTATGTGTTCCCTAAAAATACTATTGATACATATATTACGAAATTACATGTTGTTTCAACACAAATACTAGTTTTAATGCCTATTACTACTCAAAAAAAATTATACCCTTGTGGTGACTACTCAAATTTCTAATAAAAATCCCATTGGGCCTACAGTTCAATCACTCCTTCAAGTCATAAAGACCTGCAAGATAAGGTCACAAGCATTTAACAAAAGGCTTCAAAGTATTCACATGTTATAGAATCTCAAAATGTGTTTCATAACCCTCTTTCACTTGAAATCACTTTTCACCTTTTACCAATTATATATTTTTTACTTTAGTTCACATTTTATAATGGTAATGGTGATCCTGAACAACATATTTGAACCTTTTATGCAGCATGGATTATGCTTCAAATGATAAAATCTTTACCAAACTATTACTAATGAGCCTCGAGGACTATGTTTTGAGGTGGTTTTATGACTTAACTGTCCAATGTATGAAAGCATTAAAACCTCTTTTAGATCAATTTTTGGCACACTTATATTAACATTATTGAAAAGGTTTCCTATGCTCAAATTACAAAGATTAAACAAGGAACCAATGAACCAACCGATGAATATGTCATGTGATATAAGACACTACTATCTAAAATGACTAATCCTATAATAGATAAAGAGTTTCAAGACATATTAAAGTTTGCTTTCTCCTTTACATGAGTCCATTATTTTTTTAAAAAAAATCTTTTTATGACTTATGCCATGTTGTATGGGACCATGAAAAGAAGCTTATGTCATTGAACAAGCTTAAGTATGTAGAAAACACACTAGTTGCATATACAGCTAGTATAAAATTTATGATCAAACCAAGTTATAAGATAAAAACTTATTGATCTGTAAACTAAAAAATACAAGTGTATTACATTTGAAAATCACTTGTTCATGTTTATGAGATCCTTCAAGTTTTCACTTTCTTGTGTTTAATTTGCATAAAGAAAGTAAAATTAGAAGTAAAATAAAGATTAGAATGCAATAATAATCAGATAAAATCAAAGATAACACCAATAAGTTGATAATGGAGTTTGGCTTCAATAGTCTACATCTCTGGGTCCGCCCAATAGTGAGGACCATTCTATTAAAATGCTGCAACAAATGGCTTCAAAACCTTTACAAATCTTCAATTTCACCTTCTCTGATCTTTATATGCCTGCAAATATTTCTCTTAGACTTGAAAATAAAATTCCAAAACCATAAAAGGCAAAAACAAGGCTCTAATCCTCTTAATTTTCTTTACATAGTCAAAAATATGTGTCAATACAAGTAAAAATAACTCCCTTTTATAACATTTCAGCCAGTGTGGCTGAAGCGGTCAAGGCCATTAAATTTTGGGTAGTAGGTCGGGGGTTCAAACCTCCTCCCACCTTTCTAGGTGCCTTGACTGAGTATGAATCGACCTCTCCTTGTTGGGTGCGCTCAGGCTCTCCTCCCTAGGTGCCAAACATGTAGTTTGAACGCTTTGACTTCTTCTTCCCTCCTTTTTGGTGCCTTGGACTTTGAAATTTTCCTTGGGTGGCATGATAGACATGGAACCTTTAATACATTGGAATTTATCAAATACCATGTGCATAAAAAACACTTAACCAATATTTTTTTACCCTCTAATTATTTTCCATGTGTCAAATGGAGATCGGTCCAGCTGGCATTCCTCAACTATGCCATGTCACTTATGACACCAAATTTTTACCTATTAAACCAAAACTTCAGTGGCCTATAACTTTTTCATACAGTGTCCATTTTACAAACCATGAAAAGCATCAAAAATCTCTCAACGAGTACTACAATGTGAAATTGCTTTGAGCTAAGTTTGAAGACTTTGACAAATACAACAGTAAATGGATCCACCTAGATCATTCCTCCCCACTAGGAAATTTTGGACCTTCAAAAGTTGAAATTAATTGGTAATGAGGTGAGGGTATTTTTCCCTCACCTTTCCAACTTCCATCCATCTAGCCTTGCTTGGGTGCATCCCTTTAAGACCAACATGAAGATATTCAACATTACCTCTTCGTGAAGTTTGCATATTCCTGTCAAGTATAGTATCTTCCTATAATTCTATTAGATATTTAGGAGAAAAAACATCAACAAAATGAATGGATACACTTTCATCATGACCAATGATCATTGGAGGCTCATACAATTTCAAATTTTCCACATTTACAACTGAATAAATCTGCATGTAAGATGGTAAGTCTAATCAGAAAGCATTTGTGCTAATTTTTTCCATTATCCGAAAAGGACCATACCAAATTGGTTTCAACTTTTTACCTTCACATGTTAGTCTTTCCTTACTAATGTGAAGCCATACCATATCACCTACAACAAATTGGTGATCAATACAATGTTTGTCATGCCTGGCTTTGTACTTGGATTGACTTTTTTCCAATTGAGTACAAACAGTCTGATGAATGAGCTGTATTTATTCAATAAACTTCTTGGCTTGAATGGCTTCTTTTGGTTCACCAATAGCTGTATCCTATCCATAGCAAACATCTAGAGGAGATTTAGGCAAGTATCAATAACAAACTTCAAATGGAGATTTCATAATAGAAGAATGAAGTGCCCGGTTATATGCATGTTGTATGTAACACAATTATTCATCCCATAACTTTGGATTTTTATTGTCGTAACCCCTAAGCAAATGTACCACAATGCGGTTCATAACCTCTATTTGTCCATCGATTTGTGGATGAAATGCAGTGCTCTTTTTTAATTTAGTGTCCATTAGTCCCCACAAAGTTGACCAAAACTCCCCAATAAATCTAAAATCCTGATCAAAAATAATTGAAGTAGGCAAACCAAAATGAATCCATACATGTTTAAAGAATAAATATGCAATGCCTTCACCAGTAATCTACTTAGTGCAAGGAAATCAAAACACACATTTTGCTAAATCTATCCATAACCACATATAAATAGTCATGTTTTCTTTGTTTCATAGGCAATCCCCCAATAAAATCCATAGAGATACTTTCCTAGGGTGGAGTAGGAATAGGTAGAGGAGTGTAAATTCCCAATTTCCTATTACTTGGTTTACTTATGGCACAAAGAGTACATCCCCTTATATATTTACCAACATTTTCCTGCATACGAGGCCAATAACAATACATTTTCAATTGTGCAACCATTTTAGCAACTCCAAAATGACTAGATATAAGAGAATTATGTGCTTCTCTAATCATGTGCACCCTCTCATTTTGAGGAATACATAGTTTACCCAAATGATACAAAAGATCATTGTGTACATGATAGTCCAATTCTTCTACTTGTCTACTACTCATCAAGTCTTTATAAACATCTTGAAAATCAAGATCATTCACATATTGCTCTTTATAACTTTCATTATAAAAAGAACCATGTTGTAAAAGAATAGATGCAACAACCATACGAGGCCTAGATAGCAAATCTGCAACCTTATTCTAAATTCCTTTTTTATACTTGATCACAAGATGAAATTGTTGTAAGAAACCCATCCAATGAAAATGTCTAGACTGTTGTAGCTTAGTTTGTGATTGGAGATACGATAAGGGCTGATGATCTGTATGTATTATTGTTTCTTTGCCAATTAAGTAATGTTTCAATTTTTTAACACTTTGAACCAATGCATACAATTCCTTATCATAAGTTGGATATTTTCTTACTGCACTTGTAAACGTTTCAGAATGATAACAAATTGGTTTCCTAACTTGCATTAAAATAACACCCATAGCATACTCACTTGCATCCGTCTTGATCTCAAATGGTTTTTATATATTAGGAAGCGCGAAGACCAGAGCAATACTTATCTTTTCTTTCTAAGTATTGAAGTCTTTTTGATGTTTGCCTCCCCACTGAAAGACCTATTTCACACTTGTCAAAGAATGCAAAGGTGATGAAATATATGAAAATTGAGTAATAAACTTCCTCAAAAATAGTAATACACCAAGAAAACTCCTAACCTCAGTTATGTTAGTGGGTGTAGGCCAATTAACAATGACTGCCACTTTTGCAAGATCAATTTTCAATTTACCATGTCCTACAATGTAACCCAAGTATATCAAAGAGCTCTTGCCAAATTCACATTTTGACATTTTCAGATAAATTTTTTCCCTTCGTAATGCATCCATGACTTTCTTAATGTGGATCACATGCTCTTCCCATGACTTGATAAAAATCAATATATCATCTAAGTAAACTATAAAAAAATCATTTAAGAACTATCTAAAATCATCATTCATCAATCTCATGAATGTAGCCAGGGCATTACACAACCCGAAAGGCATAACAAGCCATTCAAACAATCCCTATTTTGTCTTAAAGGTAGTTTTCCATACATCACCTTCATTAATTCTTACTTGATGATATCCAGTTCTCAAATCTAACTTAGTGAAATAAATAGCATGTTTTAGTTGATCTAACAAATCATCTATACAAGGAAGAGGGTAATGATTCTAAATAGTAATTTTGTTTAAAGCACACAAATCAACACAAATTCGCCAAGTGCCATCTTTCTTTGGCACCAAAATAATTGGCAAACCAATAGGAGATGAACTTGGATGAATAACACCTCTATCCAATAAATACATTACCTATTTCTTGATTTCCTCATTTTCCACCATTGATAACCTGTACATGCCAATGTTAGGGAGAGGAAAATCCTGCAATAGCTGAATTTCATGTTGAACTTCCCTTTTGGGAGGTAAGCCCTTAGGATCCTGAAATACATCATTATAAGTAGAAATGATTTCAACAAATTCATTCTTGTGTCTAGAATCACATTTTTCCAAAGCTTGAGAATATTCTTTTTCCTTAGACTTAAACAACATGAGACAAAAAGTCTTGCTTGAATTAACTAGTCTTTTCATTTGCCCTATTGTAACCAAGGAAAGACTTGTTCTAATGTGATGTGCTCTAACTATATATTTTATGCCATCCTTAACAAGTAAGTACTTATTCTCCTCTCTATAGAAGATTGTTTTTCTATCATAAAGATATGGGCTTCCCAAAACAATCCCACATATGTCTAATGGAACAACATCCAACTCAACCTCATCTACGAACGTGGATGTGATGGCAAACCTTAGCCTACAAGTTTGTGAGACTTGTAGCTTTGCATTGTCACACACCCAACCTAGTGGATAATGCTTCAGATGGGGATTGGTTTGTAAGCCTAGCTTCTTAACAACCTCTTCAAATATTAAATTTGCTTGTGAACCACCATCAAATAGAGTGTCAATCTTAATATGCTTTGAAACAACTCTAATGTGGAACAATTCATTTATTTTCTTATCAACATGCACAGAATTCTGTCTAGAATAAGATGCATCATTTGATGACTTAGTGCTAGAAAATGAAAGAGAAAAATCATTATGTAAACCCATAGCTATGATCTTAGCTTCATCACCTGAATCTGATCCTAAGTCTTGAACCGTAACATTATCCTTCTTTTCTTTCTTTTGATACTTCTTAGGCCTTAACTCAGGATGTAGTTTCCAACACTTAGACTCATCATGATTTTTCTTGCAATGATTAAAAAATGGTTTTTCTTCTTCTTTTTTAACAATATAAGTGGATTTTTATTTACCCTTTCCTGATGAACTTTCCCCTTTGGATTGCTTAACATTAGATTGCTTACTTTTTACTTTAGGAAAAGATTCTTTTGATTATTTTCCTATAGCCTCTAAATGAGTGGCTTGAACACATACTGCATCTAAATTAGTGGGATTGAACATAAGAATCATATGTCTTAAGTAAATATGCAACCCACCTATATATTTTAGTAGTGTTTCTTGTGTGTATAAAGGAACCTTCAAAAGTAAACCTTTTTTCCTAAAACCTTGTGTATAATCTTGAACACTTTGGCCTTTTCCTTATCTGAAACTTTGCCAATCCATCATGTCTTGTTGCATATAGCCTAAAGGATAGAATTGCTTTATGAGTTCTTCAATAAATTCATTCCAAGTATAAATCAAGTTACCTTTTTGAAGCTCAGATTCCTTCAACTTACTCTCCCACAAGATGAGAACTGTACCTCCCATACGAAGAGTAGCCAAATGAATTTTTGATTCATCCCTTACAATCTTTTTGACCCTACAATAAACTTCAATCTGCTTGACCTAATTATCCAACTTTTCAGCATTAACTTTTCCATTAAACATTGGTAATTCAAACTTAATATCTAATTTTAGTGAAGAGAGAGATTCCACAATTTTTCTACCATCATCTAATGGAGAAGGTTTTTTAGTTTCTTTACCTTTTAAGTCTTGTGAATCACCTTCTTTTTTATTCTCAAATTTCCTTTGTTTATCACGGTATAGTTCCTCAACCATGCTTCTCATGTATATGAAAGCTTGATGAAAATCTTGTTTGGATTCCATCTCTTTTTTGGCCATCCTTGAAGCACACCTTGAACCAATCTTTGGATTATACTCAACGAGTTTTCCTTCACCCTTTTGGGATTTAGACCTTGTCAACATACACTAGCAATCACTGTTAAATAACAACTACTTTGATACCAAAAATTTGATTTGTAAACTGAAAAATACAAGTGTATTACATTCAAAAATCACTTGTTCATGTTTATGAGATCCTTCAAATTTTCACTTTCTTGTGTTTAATTTGCATAAAGAAAGTAAAATCAGAATTAAAATGAAGATTAGAATGCAATAATAATCAGAGAAAATCAAAGATAGCACCAACAAATTGATAATGGATTTCAGCTTCAATAGCCTACATCTCCAGGTCTGCCCAATAGTGAGGACCATTCTATTAAAATGCTACAACAAATGGCTTCAAAACCTCTACAAATCTTTAATTTCACCTTCTCTGATCTTTATATGCTTGCAAATATTTCTCTTAGACTTGAAAACAAAAGCCCAAGGCCATACAAGGCAAAAATAAGGCTCTAATCCTCTTACACAGTCAGAAATCCATGTCAATACAAGTAAAAATAACTCCCTTTTATAACATTTCAGCCACTGTGGCTAAAGCAGTCAAGGCTATTCAATTTTGGGTGGCAGGTCAGGGGTTCAAACCTCCTCCCACCTTTCTAGGCACCTTGACTGAGTATGAATCAACCTCTCCTTGTTGGGTGCACTTAAGCTCTCCTCCATAGGTGTCAAGCATGTAGTTTGAATGCTTTGACTTCTTCTTCCCTCCTTTTTGGCACCTTAGACTTTAAAATTTTCCTTGGGTGGTGTGATAGACATGGTGCCTTTAATAAATTTGAATTTATCAAATAACATGTGCACAAAAAAACACCTAACCAATATTTTTTTGCTCTCTAATTATTTTCCATGTGTCAAATGGAGATTGGTCCAGTTGGCATTCCTCAACTGTGCCACGTCACTTATGACACCAAATTTTTACCTATTGAACCAAAACTTTAGAAGCCTATAACTTTTGCATATGATGTCCGTTTTGTAAACCACAAAAAGCATCAGAAAGCTCTCGATGAGTACTATAATGTGAAATTGATTTGAGCTAAATTTGAAGACTTTGAAAAATAGAACGGTACATGGATCCACTTGGATCACTTATAAGCCTAAAAAGGAAAAAACCACCATGGTTAAAACCATTACACAATAACCTAATTCACTTATCCTATTTAATGCGCCAAGGATATACTTTACACATTTACCAGAGCCTCTTGCTTCATTACTCTTATGGATGCTATAGTGTCATCTTATATCTCTCCCTCTTCGTATATAGGTTGATGTAAATAGACCTCTACCTGAAGGATATGATACAATTTCTTATTGTGATTATCACCAAGGCCCTGGGAATTATATGAACAAATGTTTTACCTTGAAGTATAAAATTTAGGATCTCATTGATGACCAATATATTGCATTTGATGATCTTCCAAAGGAAATAAGTTCACAACCTAGTGATCACCATAAATAAAAATTATTTAAAAATCCTTTATAAGACCATTCTAAGAAAGAACCAAAATTTTAAATGGCATATAGTGCACATCCTCCTCCATAATATTATGGAAACCCACTAGATGCGGTCATTGGTAATTACACAAGACATATATCTCCTATGGTTCACAAACCTACCATTTCATTTGATGATAGTGAAATTAAAGATGATGACTTTGATCTTTATCATCTATTCATTTAATCATACCTTCATAAACATCCCATATATAGTTTTATGATTAATAATAATGTAAGCAAAAATGTTTGCATCATGACATTACTTACACGTTTGGGTTATACTAATCATGATTTATACCCTTATACTAGATCAATCAATGCATTTGATGGGACCTCCCAAAATGTTCTTAGTGAGATTTATTTAAATTTACAAGTTGGTCCTACACATTTGGTTACTACTTTCTTAGTTATACATTTTTCATGTGTCTTTGACATGTTGTTTGAATGACCTTAGATACACACTCTTTGATTAGTACCTTTTATAATGTATGGGTGTGTTAAATACATCCATGTCAATCAAGTAATTATAGTGTTTGGTATTCCATATGAGTATTCTCTTGAACATGAGAAATTCATACCTAGGTAGCTAATTATTAAGCTTGTTAAGGCTAATCCACTACAAAAGGGTAAGCAACAATTAATACCCTTTACTAGGTAGCCAGTACTTGAGATAACTTTACATCAGAGACAAATAGTGGGTTCCATGGAATCCTCATCTTCTACATAACATATTTAGATATTTAGAGCACCTAAACATGTTCCTATTATTTATATTCTAAAGGAACCACAAAATACACAAATATGGGTTCCAAGAACTCCTATTCCTTTTATTGGTACTTCACAACCTCAGATTCCCATTATATATACACCAAGCATCATAGTTGCTATAGTGATCTATATTGTACCCATACATGCTCCTTGGTATTACCATTGGCTTATTGCACTAGGTTCCAAATGGGGATATACTTATGATCATATATTAGATGATATCATATGATGATCTAGTCTCTTCTAGAAAATACCAAAAAAAATCAAAAAACATTCAAAAATCCAAAAACACTTTTGGCACCTACATGTTATCACTAATGGGTGTTGGGAATTCCCTCTAATCATGTCATCATGATATTGCAAGCATCTATATCTTATGATCTTGATACACACAGGCTATATAATTTGATGATAACCCTATATTATGATGTTTGTATTTACATATGTACATACACATGCCTATTATCCCTGATTATACATTGCATAGGTTACTTTATATGCTATGTACTTGATATATTTTATTAACACATTCAATCTATGAGCCACTATGGCTTGTTTATATTTGTTGCTTATGTTTTTCCTTTACACACTTCCTTGATTTTTTTTCCTTGTTATTTCCTTGTTTGCTCAAGCATTTAAATAT
Source organism: Torreya grandis (assembly GCA_037957365.1). Taxonomy (NCBI): domain Eukaryota; kingdom Viridiplantae; phylum Streptophyta; class Pinopsida; order Cupressales; family Taxaceae; genus Torreya; species Torreya grandis. The sequence goes on from JARHVA010000572.1 coordinate 2,971,196, forward strand.
GCTCCATTGTATGTGACCCCTATGCATATGTTTACCTTTTTGTACATTTGAATATGTCATTTCATTCTTGGATATTTGAATATGTCATTCCTTGATATTTTTGACATTGGACTAAGTCATGTCTATTCAATTTTGTGGCAACATGGCCTTTTTTTGTGATCTCCTTAGACGATTGCATTTTTATTTGCTTTTGAGTGTTCTTCTGTGTGTGCTTGTTTGCTTGTTAAGTTTATAATATTTATATCTATATGTTTCCATGATTCTTATCATGCATCTTAGGTCTACATGTGATCACATTGGTTCTATGCACTTCAAAGATACGTTTTCCTAGACATATATCCTTTTATATGTTATATGTTTACATTCACATATTTATAACTATCTTACCCTTTTGAAGCAAGATAACTATCATGTACTATTTTTACCTCACCTTAAGGGGCACATATCAATGGGGTCATGTCATGGTGACATGAATTCCACATTTTTCATAGTTTTCACATTACAAGGGGGGCATGCTTTGGAAGCATGTTCTCCACACTCACACAGTATATGGTAGTTACACCAGTTTGTAGATTCAATGAAGGCATGTCATGATGACATATTTTACACACATTCATAATTTTAGATCAGTGGGTACATGATTAGGAAACATGTTATTCACATTCAATCAATATGGTACTTATAATTAATAGATTCAATGGGGGCATGCTTTGGAATCATGATCTCTACACCTATTCAGTTTTTAGCAAATATATTTTATAGTGGGGGCATGTTTTGGAAACATGTCCTCCAAATTATTACTTATATTAGTTTTATATTTCTTCATATATAGTGGGGGAATGATTTGTAAGCATGTCATCCACACTTCAATAGTTTTTTTAATAGGCCAAAGAACATAGTTATATAATTTTGATAAACACTTATGGTATAATTATACACATGTATCATTATTACACATAGTTTTAGCATGAGAAAAATATAAGGTGAATATGTTATGAAACATGTGCCTAATATTAAAAAATATAAATCAAATTCAGATTCTAAAACTATTACACATATTGATACCCAACAAACTTTAGCAAGCCAATCTACTATAGTAGTTGTTTCAACTTTTGGTATGGTTGGGGTGATTAAATCACCCATTCTTGTAAATTTTTTAGTTTAGACTTGATCATCTAAACTCACTAGGTTATGAGTATCATTAGGTTACACAGTTGAGTTAATCTCAATTACTAGATGGAAATTCACTTTTGTTCTAAAGTTGGGGGCATGTGCCTTCCAATCTATCTCTCTCTCTCTCTCTCTCTCTATATATATATATATATATATATATATATATATATCTCCTTATATATATTTACTTTAAATAATTATCTAAATTTATCTTAATCTTAGTTTTAGATCCTTACAATGATACATCTTTTGTAAAAATAACCTACCAATAGGCAAGGCAATTACATCAACACATAGTTTTACTCTTAAACCTTACTCTTTCAATTTAAATATATTTCAAGTTCTTTTGACCTAGATTATATGCACTAATTATACACTATAACATGCTCTTGATTACATGTCTGTCACTATCAAAACACTCAAACTTAGCTCTAATAAAGCACTCAAATTCAACTCAAGTAAAGATAAGGTATGTATACACACCCAGGTACTTACTCCTTTCCTTTAAAGTAGAAATTCATTACTAGATTAAGGGGGAATGTATATGATATTTTGTAATTATGTATCACCTCAATCTTAAAACTTGGCAAACTCATGACCCTAGCTATTCCTCTTAGTTCTACACATGTCTTGCTTTCATAAGCCTTGCATCTACTCTATATTGTGCCCTTTGACCTATTTCTTAGTATGATTAGCCTTATATTGATGACACAGACATCCCATCTCTCCTAAAATACTTAAATATTACTTATCTTATACCTAAACAAGTTATGAATATGTGCCTACCCTCCTTCCCTTAAACACTAACATCTAGATCAGATAGTAATGTTGACATTATTGTCCTAAACTGATGTAAGTGTCTAGTGCTATAAAAGTCATTTAATTTGAAAATGAAATGTATTACAATGGTTGGTCTAAGTGTTTTAATGTGAGTTACATATAGATAGGATTGGTGTAAATACAATATCAACCCTTATTCATTCCTCACCTAGAAATTAGACCAAAAGATCACTTAAGAAGTACTCAAGTTACCAAAAGATTTCCTATTCTAATATCAGTCAAATGAACATCCCAACTATAGGTATAAAGTACTAAAGGAGTAGTAATAAGGTCATATTTTCCATGTTCTAAGCTAGGTTATTATTATACTTGATTTACACACGTTATATGATTCACACACAAGCTAACATGTAGGGTAGAATTACAAGAGTAGGAGGCCCTCTTCTAGAGTATTGGCTATGTAGGAAATGCCCTTTAATAGTGGGTTCATTGTGGGTTAGCTCAACACTATATTCACATTAACCCATTTTTCCCCAAGGTCACATTGAAAATGTAAAGCTAGGGTTTTTCCATATCACCAAGAGCAATAGTCCATGACCCAAATATGAATACACCAAAGCAAAGGTGAAGCAAAACCTAGAAGCATCTAAGTGGTCATATTTTATTTCAGCACATATTGCATATAGGACACTAGCATCGAGATTCGACACTAGTGTCAATGTAATTATCCTAGGTTGATGCAAGTGTCTAGAGAGCCAAAGGCACCAGATCTAGAATCTGACATTTAGTCCAAAATCTACTTCCTACTTATACTAGATCCAACACTATATTAGCATAAAAAATAGCTAAGTATTTTCTTTTATATCTAGCATAGTTATAATTTTCATTAATAGCCTATCTTAGTTTAATAAATTTAGTATATGGTATATCTAAGTTTAGCACTAATTGGCTTATTGTAGATCTAATATTCACCCTTGTACTATATCATTTCTATATCTTTAACCCTAACCACTAAATAGGATCCATATCCAATTTATGGTTAAATTAATACATACTATGATAGTTTATAATTAGAATAGTTCCCAAGGGGCATGATACTAGTTTATATACAATTACACACTTTATTGTGAGCACTATTTAGTTATTTATTTGCAAACAATTTTTCAATCTACACTAAGTTGTGAGTAAAATTGAATATATAAATTTGTTTATAGTAGTTGATTATGTTTTTATGGGTAATGAATGTTGAGGTTCAATGACATTGAATAAACATGGCTTTACTTATAGTGAACCCATCATATGATTCCCATTTTTAATCAGATCTGAGTAATTATTTATTGAAACAATGGAGAAACATCATCTCCAATAAATTATAAGGGAATGTGATTTTCACCAACACATAGGTGTACTCATTCTTTGATCTTTAATTTTCAAATTTAAAATTTCAATCTATGGAAATCTAATACTACATGTTTGTTTTAGGTTTTTTTATTGAGTGACTTAGACAATTGGAGATTCCTACAAAAGATAAATTGTGTTGTACACACTCAAGTATAAATTTTTCCTTTTACTCTAGTAATTCCACTACTATAATAAAAGGGGGACTTTTTAGATACTAAAATTTAGTATTAAGTACTTTATAATGATAAACTTGACATATATTTACCATACATGACTTGCACACATAAATATTGTATGAACCTGTTATTATCTCACACCTACATGATAACTTATGAGTTTGACCCTGACAAACACCTATAATAACCTTATAGTCTATCTAAAACTAAATTATTATCTCATACAAACATCGCCAGGTCCACATATTAGTCTTCATATGCATAGGTCAGTATTGCTAGTTGATAATAACCTACATTTGAAACTACTCACCTCTCCTAATAATAAATACTTTTTAAAAACAAATCTTTCCTTAGGGTCAGCCCATCAACCTAATGTGTTGGTGGTTATAGTCATATAAGATGTGAAAATTGGTAGCTTGAGTGTGGATTGTGACACATAACCCATAGGTCCCTATTACATGATCTCATGACCCTTATATCCACCTTTTCATTGATTCTTATTCATCTATAAAATTTTGAGACATGATTCTAGCTCAGCTAGGCTATTTTTCCCATGACAAACCATCCCCCCAAGTCTCATACCCTCAAGACAATAGTGCCCAAGTTAGACTATAACACTGGACCCTAGGGTGTCCCATTTCCAACACTCTTATCCAATCACCTTTCAAGCCTAGATGACCATTTTATCCATATTCTTATTCTTCATTATGTTAACTTAGTGTAAATGCATCTAACCCATGACCAATAGATCTTTATAAAATCCCACTCAAAGGTCATTTAGAAGGGGTTGGAAATTATTTTTAAAACAAGCAAGAATATAAGCAAAACCACTAAGGTAAACTTCCCTATTCTTTGCATATATGCATATAATATAGCCACCAACATATTTAAACCCTCACACTAGTCCCTAGCCACCTCAAGCACACCTAGTTTATAATTTTTTCATCTTCATTACGCTATTTCAAAAAACACATCAAGTGGGAGAACTACATATGGCTTGATAACTCTTTGGAGTATTGGTATGTAGGTAACATGCCCACACAAAGAGTATGGATACACATTCAATGCCTCTTACACACACTAACCCTCATCTCTTTCTCAAGTTTCATTCAAGCATACTGAAGGTCTAGGTTTTGAGATTAAATTATATATACAAGGAGATCCTTAAATAGTCAAGACTTGAAATTTCATAGGTAGACTAATATAGGGACAATAGACAAAATCCAAAAAACTCAGATCTTTGTGATAAATTTGGATAACAATGGTATGACCTAGACTATAGCACCAAATGTTGAAGTGTCATGTTTTCATCACTGCTATCCTTTCATCAAATGAAATATAGATCTTAATTAGTGATAATGTCACAGTCTTGCATAGCCATTGCTAGCTTTTATCTTAGCCTTCTCAATCTTGTTTAAGTTAAGTTACATTTCTCCTCACTTATTACTATTTTTAGAAAGGTTTAAATTACAATCAAATTATACAAATTAGTATCTTAATTATTGAAATATTATTTATTGATTTCCTATTCTAGATCTTTAACTAAATTAGGAATAATACTCCAATATTCCTAAAATAGTTAAATCATTTGGTGAAGCTGACTTACTATGTTTGCACATAAAAACCCTAGAAATCCTAGGGTATATTCCTTGCTAATTTTTACAATATTTTTTTGATTTTTTACTTACCTATTTAAATCAAAAATTCAAATTGAATTTTAAAATTCCATAGTATTTTTAAAAATTTATTTTTATTCCAAACCTTAGTTGCATATACTAGGTCCTTTCAAATCACTAATTTTTCCAATATACTTTTTATTTTTTACCTGCATATTTAAATCAAAAATTCAAATTAAATTTTAAAATTCATTAATAATTTTAAAAATATCATTTTTTAAAACCCTAGTTGCATATACTAGGTCCCTTTGTTTTATTGAGGTATCACCTTACATCTAAAATCAAATTTCATATAATAGTAAAAATGGATCTCACTTATTTACACTTATATCTTGCATTTCTTGCAAATCATAAGGACACTATACTCAGTCCTATCATGTATATGACTAATGAAGTTTACCAGATGTTATTATAAATCTTCATTCTTTGCATTTAATGCTTACTTTTCATAATATGTGATGATATTAAGAGAGTTATTGTTAAACATGTTAAGATACCTCTTGTCTCACCTCCTTTGGATCCTTTATCCCATGCCAAGTTATTTTGTATGGTCCAATTTACTCTTCCCTAGGTCATTACCCATAACCAAAGAGACTAATTGACACCCTTTATCCCTCCACCCCCTTGACCTATCGATTATATTTTCTCTCCTCGTATAGCCACTACTAGTCCTATACAAATAATAGATAATGCAGTTAGAGTTGGTACTTGACATGTTACCATACCTCCCCCACCTATTCAAGATCCTCGCCACCCTCTTATTCCTTCCCATCCCACGCCCAACCCAACTACACAAGCAAATCCACACAAGGCATATGATCTTGTTGATCAATTGAGAAACACATCAGCTAAGATTTCCATGTTAGAACTACTTTAGAAAGCCAATGAATTCAAAGACATCCTTTATTAGGCACTCACTCATACTCCTATACCCATTAATTTAGATCATTCTTATTTTGAATCAATGGTCAAAACATTAAAAACTATAAAAGATGTTATTTATTTTGATCATGAGAACATGCCATCTTAGACAGTTATTGATTAAAATATACCATTTTTCATACAAGCTCAAGTCAAAACTAGTGCAGTTAAAAGAAATCTAGTTGATTATGGTTATAGAATTACTATATGAAATATTAAATTCTTATAGAGCATGGGCATAGACATGGCATCCATGTAAAAATCATATAAGAATATTAGAGGGTTTGATGATATACCATGATAGACATTGGGAACCATTGCTTTGAATATCATGGTAGGATCCAAAACCCTCTCTATATAGTTCCACATTAATTCAGGTACACTTCATTATAATCTTTTACTTGGATGACATTAGATACATGTTATAGGGGAAGTTCCTTACACTCTTCATTGATGTGTTTAGTTTTTCCATGAAAGATACCTATACACATGCCCAATAGATAATCATCCATTTAGATATTATCAAATTATAGAGTCATCTTCAACTAATTTTCTAGATAGGGCACCTCATATCATAGTTCAATCATCACCTCAATGCATTTCTCTTGATTAGATACAATATGAGGTGTGAGAGACTAGCACATCTATCTTTCCTCCAATTACAATTGTGTCCATAACTCTATATACTCAGCTAGTCATAACAACTTCAGTAGTTCTAGCTACTCCATCAATCATAGTTCCTAAACCTATTATAATTATACACTCATTGATAGTAGTTCCATTAGTACCAATTAATTATATAGTTATAGTTAATCTGATAATTATAAATACTATCATAATACCATCATCTTTTATTACTATAGTTGATGAGACTCTCATATCATATTTATCCCTTATGGTAAATTTTGAGTTACTATATGTACATGATGTTGATAAAGATTCCCAAGCTACTTCAAATGATGATATAACACCCACACTCAAAAATGAATATTTTTTCGATTGAGATTTACACCAATTGGCCTAAGATAGTAACAAGATGACTCTAGAACTCTCATTACACATCATACATCATTCTTAGCATCTCACACTACACTCTTAGGATACACTCCACATTTTTATTCATAGATAGATCACTTAGCACTATAGTTCACATGGTTACCTCTATGGATATAGAGCTAGTCATTTAGATTTAGGTAGGTAACACCTAGCATCAACCATAGATATTACTTGATCATGGATTAATCACACTACCTATAGTATGACACTGTAATGATCTTGATATTCAATATATGCAAAAATACCCTTAAGGAAGGGAAACACCATATAATACTCCTTTAGGAAGGAATAACTCCACAATGTCTCTTCGAGGGGACAACCTCCAATATCCTCTTACAATAGAAGACTCAATTCTCACTTGATGTCTTTAGCCTAATATTCATCTCCTATATATATACATATATCTAACCCATGGATGGGTAACCTCCTAATCCAATGTAGGCCGACCATTACCCAATGTAATACTTCCACAAGTTACTCTATTATCCTAATATATTGTACCCATATAACTAACTAAGGAGATGTGTGCCACATGTCAGCATCTCCATCAACCCATATATCATATCCCTAGGTACATAACATTACTTCCATCCTTGACATGTTTCATCCTCAAAACATAGGAAGAAACCAAATAATGAGTGTGCTTTAAATCATTGCACACTTGTCTCCAATCTCGATCATTGAGCCATCCATATGTGATCTTGGCAGGTGATAGCTCTCCAAGCTTGTTTCCAAAATCCATTGTGCTCATCTGATTTAGTTTATGATCATAATTATACTACTTTGGTGTCCAAGCATAATTATTCCTCTTTTTATTCCATGTACCATATTTTGTTGTGCTACTCTGATTCCAACCATGACCATAGTAGGTATTCTTCCATGCATAGTCATAGTGATTCCCCCATTCATTCCATGTGCCATAGTATTTTTTCTTTGGATTCCATGCATATCCATAATGATTGGAAATTTTATTTCCTATATAGATAAAATGATTGTTGTTATGACACTTCCTCAGCTGGTTCCATGATTGTTTCCTCTCATGATGATGTGGGTGTCTATATACCTCAACCTTTTCTAATACTTTGACCTTATCCACCTTTGCTTCTACCTCTTCCACATTTTCCTTATTTGTCTCTTGAGTAGATGAAGTGCTCATTTGTAGTTTGTCTTTATCTATATCATCTGAATCTTCAACATGTTCTTCATCATCTATTTCCATTTCATCCTCATGATCTACCTGGATTGTTATTAGTGCCTTTTTCACTATGATATCTTGTAAAGTGATCTTATTTTTCTTGTACCAAAACTTAATGAACTTTTTTTGAACACTAATATTCATTGTTCCCAAAGTCTCTAACCATGGATATCCAAGAACTATATCCACATCATCCATATCCAAAGCATAAAAATCTAAATGCAAAATATATTTTTCTATAATGAGCTTCAGATCATCAAACATTGAAATATTCTTACCATCTACTTGAACCTCTTTGATATTCTTTGCTTGAACATGTAGATGCTTAGACACATTCATGTTAATGAAGTTATACTTGCTGGTAGGGTTTATGGACACAACCACCTTCTTCTTTTGAATGCATCCATGAAATTGAAAAATTGACTCAGATTTCTTTGGAGCCAAATAATTTGAACCTTTATCATCCAATTCTTCTTCTTCTTCTTCTTCTATTGCTTCTTCTACTTCTTCTTCTTGTTCTTCTACTGATTCTTCTATTTCTTCTTCTTATTTTTCTTCTTCTTCTTCTTCTACTGATTCTTATTTTTTTGCTTCTTGTTTTATATCCCATTGATCTAAAAAAATTTGTTCTATTTCTTTCCATGAAGAAAACCTTTATGTATAGCTCAACTGATCAAACCAATCTAGTGCAAGCCCAGACAAAAAAGGAGTTAATTGTCTTTGCCCAAAAGTTTTTGTAAAATGATTCTCCAAAAGGAGCCACCATTCTCTAGCATCAATATCATCTTCCCCTAAAAATATTTGTAACTCCATGATCCACAAAAAAATTAAGGTTCATGAAACCTTAAAATGTCAAAATTGATCCATAAAATTGCAAAACATCACTCCAAACAACTCAAAAAATTCAAATTTTTTATTGTACTTTTCTTATATCTACTTACATCTCCAGTAAAAATTTTGAATAAAAATTCCTTATATTTCAAAAGATATAGAAAAATTATTATAAACCCTAAAATAGCAATAACTCCCTCAAAATGAATCAAAAATTCTTTATTGTTTTTACTGTGACTTATTCAAAATATTATCCATATCAAGTAAAAAATTTGTGAAAAAATTTGCAACCAATCAAAAGTTATTGATGATTAAAAAAACTAGGGTTTCGCTCCACAAACTGCCCAAATCGAAGCTCTAATACCATTTGTAATGATTTTGATATTGAATATATGAAAAAATACCCTTAAGGTAGGGAAACACCATATAATACTCCTTTAGGAAGTAATAACTCCACAATGTCTCTTCGAGGGGACAACCTCCAATATCCTCTTACAATAGAAGACTCAATGCTCACTTGATATCTTTAGCATGATATTCATCTCCTATATATATACATATATCTAACCCATGGATGGGTAACCTCCTAATCCAATGTAGGCCGAACATTACCCAATGTAATACTTCCACAAGTTACTCTATTATCCTAATATATTATACCCATATAACTAACTAAGGGGATGTGTGCCACATGTCGACATCTCCATCAACCCATATATCATATCCCTAGGTACATAACAAACATAGATCTGTTAGCAAGTTATCATGGAAAAATGGTAACCCATTTTATCTTTTTAATAGGATCATGGACCATAATATAAACTCATGTATAGATTTATAGTAGAGATTGGATAAACTACAAGTTTAGGGTATTATTCAGATTACACCACCACCAACACCAGATTCACCACTTCCACCGAATCCATTTACTAGCAAAGCCAAAAATCCCAGAGGAGACCTAGCATTTTCACAACTAGAGCAACCTTCAATTCACCATCGATAGGATGAGACCATTACAAGTGATATATCTTCGATTACATAAAGAGTATCAAACTTAATGACATCTGAGGAGATATCCACCATGCATATAGAATCTATGGCATATGATGATGATCTTGAGGCATTTGATAATGGTAGTGATTTGTTCCTCCATCTTTATCCCTAGTAACATCTATCCTTAGACCCTTTACCCCCTCCAACCTAGTCTTTTACATCATTATGTACATATTGACTATTTTAAATTACTTGTATATAAATTCCTTTCAATTACTTATACATAGTTTCTTTTTGCTTACTTGTATATAGTTTCTTAATTTTTCTTGTATAGTCTTTTTATGATTGATTGTACATAGTTCAAAATATCAAAAACATTCAAATATGTCAAAATCCCAAAAACATTCAAATAACTCAAAATACAAAAACAATACAAATTTTCAAAATACAAAAACATTTCAATTGTATTCATTATCCATGCTTTACATTTCTACTAACATGCTAGAATATCATTCTATTGTTCTATGTTATTGTTTGTCAATTTATCTACATTGCCATGCTTAACTTGATCTTCTTTGAGTGTGTATAGTAACATTCAGATCCTTGATTTCTTCACTTTACCCATTGAAGGGGCATCTTACTTCTACATTTGAGACATGCATCGATATATCTACCCATTGGGGGCATATTATACATGACTACACCATCCAGGTTATGTTATTCCTACACCATACACTCTAGTTATCATGTTGATGTACATTACTTACTAGCTTACATAGATTACTCTATCAACATTCACTAGTATATAACACTTGCATATTTCTTAACATATACCTAGTCTTGTACTCCATGTCTTGTATACTTTCATTTATTGCTTTGATTAGTTAAATTTGATTGTATTTTAAATATATTACATGCCTTCCTTTCTTGCTTTGCATATCTAGATGTGATTTCATTTATTAGTTCATGCTTTGTCTCCTGTATGTGCCTTAGGACATTTTCCAATGTCCTTTGTTTATATTCTTGTGTATGCCTTAGGGCATTTTCCAATGTCTTTGCTTGTACTCTTCCATGTACTTGTTGCCCTCATGCCAACCTTGCTTTTTTTCAATTGTATGTGTATGTGAGCATTTGAACTTGCCTTGTATGATTATTTTCCAATTTGATTGACATGTGTCTATGTCCCTTATTTACTTGGCCACTTGGCCACTCTTGTATGTTTCATATTTCTTTCCTTGTGTGCTTGTTTTCTTGTTTGGTTCTTAACTATTTACAATCCCATGATCCACATCATGCATTATCTTGCTTTCTTGGATGCCATTATGAAAATCATGCTCCATCCCTCCTTGAAAACTAACAATTAATAACTAACACTTTCAATTAAAATTTAGTAAATTGAAAATGTTATTACATTGTTATATTTATCTAGGCATACCCCTATTTGATCTAACAATCTCTAATACAAACCATGATATATATTGAGACATATTTTCAATTATCATTGTTACATCATATATTTCATAGCATAGCACACTTGTAGGGCTCTTTCTTCTAATGACAATCATTATAGGGTCTTCATTCCTACCCTTAGAAGAGGGGTAACAAATAGGGGTTTTATCACATAGATCAAAGTTCCTACCAGTTAAACAATAAATTTCCAAAACACTCAGAATAGCAATTAGAGGTCAAACTAGGTAGAATAGACCAAAAAAATAGTGATGATTCTAGAACAGTATTTAGTTTTAGAAAAAGACAACAATGTCAGATATGGACAATAGTTTCAATAATGGACAATAGTGCTAGACACTAGGGTGTCCTATTTTTGTTGTTCCTATCCAAATAGAAAAAAACCCATATTTCCTATAAATATGTAGAAAGGTCAGCTCAACTACAAATTTGCACATATAGGCTAGTTTAGATTTAGTAGTTTTAGTATAGTTTTTCTTAGAGAATCTAGATATAGGGGGAATCAGGTGTGGCATGATGGCTCTCACTTTTAGTTTTAGATTAGGTAGTTGGTATAACTTTTAGATTAAAATCCATGTTACAAACACCAGTGATTAGAGGTAATGTGTGTGGCACATTTGACTTCTTTTATTTTTGAGTTTAGTATATTACCCTAGCATTCTTAGTAGTTGCACACCTAATTCCATTTTTAGTTGGTTAGAATCATTTTAGAGTGGCTTTCATACAATCCTAACCTATACATTCTTGAGTGGCTTCCATATAAGCCTATTTTCCAATTTTAGAGTGGATTTCATACAAGCCTAATCTCCTCCTTTAGAGTTAGAAAAGATTGGCTTAATTTCTAGTACACATTTAGCCATCCATGCCACATTGTCAAATTATAGAGCATTCATAGGATTCAGGAGCCATCTCATATGACACACATTCATATAAATATCAATTCATAACTTCACTTAGTGAGAAATGATGGAGCCAAAGGTCTAACTATCCTTTATATTCTTGAGCCACCTACTAAGAGGGATTGAACATATAATCCAAACATCAATTAGCACATGCATAATCACATAGCTTCACTTAGTGGGTAATGATGGAACCAAAGGGCTAGCCTTTACATTCTTGAGCCACTCTCAATAAATTAAGTACTCAACTTCATTCATAATATTACTCTTGGTATAGCATTACTCAACACATATAGCATAACTCAGCATCACAACAAGTTTTGTATTGGTTCACATACCTAGTGAGGTGTATTCATTCCTCTCTCTTCCTCTCTCTTACCCAAATTTTGTATGTTCTTATTTTAGATCTATTATATCTAATACGAAATGATCTACTGTTTGTTTTCTCTTGAATATTTACAATTCACAACATGTTCTCTCTATGCACACTCAACAACACATAGCTTCATGAGCTTCACCCTTGTAGATAAGTTTAGGTACGCTTTCTATTTTTCCTTTGTCCTAATATTATGCTTTGTTGAATCACTAGAATAAAGGGGGGGAAATGTAGTCATATGAAATGTAAAAATTGCTAGCTTAAGTGTGGCTTGTGACACTCAACCCATAGGTCCTTCTTGCATGTTCTAATGACCCTTCTATCCACCTTTTCACTAATTTTTAGTCATCCATAGACTTCTGAGACTTGATTCCAACTCAGCCAAGCTATTTTTCCCATGACAAATCCATCCCCTTAGGTCTCATACCCATAGGACAATAGCACCCAAGTTGGAATATAGTGTTGGACCCTAGGGTATCCCATTTCTAGTACTCTTATCCAATCACATTTTAAGCTCAGATGACCATTTTCCCTTGATTCTTCTTCTTCATTATGTTAGCCTAGCATGAATGCATCTAACTTGTGACCAATAGATCTCTATAAAATCCCATTCAAGGTTCATTTAGAAGGGGTTGAAAATTATTTTAAAATAAAGAAATAATATAAGAAAAACCACTAAATAAAACTTCCCTATTCTCTCCATAAAACCATCCAATATAGCCACCAACATATTCAAACCCTCACAACAGCCCCTAGCCACCTTGAGCACACCTATTTTAGCATTTTCACATCTTCATTACACTATTTCACAAAGCACATCAAGTGGGATAACTACATATGGATTGATCCCTCTTTAGAGTATTGGTATGTAGGTAGCATGCCCACATAATGGGTATGGATACACATTTAGTGCATCTTACACACACTAACCACCCCTCTTTCTCAAGTTTCATTCAAGCATACTGAAAGTCTAGGGTTATATATTAAATTAGCTCTACAAAGAGCTATATTGATAGTCAAGACTCAAAATTTCATAGGCGAACTAATATAGGGACAATGGACAAAACCTAGAAAACTTGTATCTTTGTGATTAGTCTGAACAATTGTAATTGGACCTGGATTATATCATCAGACCCTGAAGTGTCATATTTTCAATGCTCCTATCCTTTCACCAAATGAAATCTAGATCCTGATTTGTAATAGTGTCCCAATTCTACATAACAAGTACCAACTTTCATCTCAACCATCTTAGTCCTATTTAAGCTAATTTAAATTTATCCTCACTTATTACTATTTTTAGAAAGGTTTTAATTAAAACTAAATTATACAAATCAATAGCTTAATCATTGAAATATTATTTATTAATTTCCTATTCTAGACCTAACTAAATTAAGATTAATACTCTAATATTCCCAAAATAGTTAAATTAGTGGCACAATAAAATTATCAATGAACACACACACACACACACACACACACACACACACACATTATTTTAACCTTTTAGGACTTAGTAAATGTAAATAATATGTTTTATAAAGAGATGAATATAGTAAATCATGGTATAAATATGTAATAAATATAACCACTAATTTGTTATAAAATTGACTAAATTTGACCTTTCTAAAAATAGCAATAAATAAAGTAAATAAGAATTTAGGTAAAAAATGACTAAGGTGAATGATCTAGAGGCTAAAAAATGAGGTAAGGACTGGTCTAAGTTTCATAAATAAGATCAAAGTGTCAAAATCCATCTTAGATAGTATCACCCTAATTAGATAGAAGTGAAATGTGGTATTAATGTCCCTATTTTAGTGGTAGTGTCATTTATGTAAGACTATTCTAAGTTTCTAGGTACACCTATGTATAGATCTATAAGGCCTATTCCTACATGCATAAGTTCTAAAACCCTATATATGGCCTATTTTGATTAATTTCATGAGAAAACCCTAATCTTTTAAGTTGTTATAGCATCCAATTGATAAAAGTAGAAAGTGTTTTTGTTAGTGAGGTAGGTTAGAAATCCTCAACACCCCACTATAATGAGAGTTTCCTAATACCACTACTTTGAAGAGGGATCAAGCCTGATGTGGTTCTCCCCATCTAAGTGTTGGTACAAGTGAAATTGAAACTAGGATGATGGTTTACTTGAGTGATTTGAATGTGCTTGAGATTGTAAATCTAAGTAATCTAAATTTGGAAATGTTATAGATGGTAGTGTGTAGAAGTAAAGTAGAATAGGGATTGATAACCTTAATTTTGCATAATTTGTTTTGATTTTTCCATATGTAATTTGTATATGATTTCCATCTAGTGGATAAATGGTAAAAATTCATGCATTTATAATGTTTTGGTACTTATGTGGGTGTTAAAATAGGTATAGCTCACCCTAGGAGGTCTAAGATTTGAAAAGATAATTGTTTGTGGAAAAAAGAAGGAAAGGATAGTAGAACCACTATTGGGACACTAGTGCCATGTGGAACTATTGTACCTATTATGGTTCTAGTTTCCAGGTGGTAGAACCTAAGGCACAAAGGGGTAGGACGCAAGAAGAAGGGTTTGGGACTACTTTAGGTATTACTAGGGATGCCTATGGACCATGTGAAGGATAGATTAGTGTGAAAATAGGCTCTAGGATAGTTTTAAGGCTAATCTATGGATAGGTGGTCTCAAGTAGTACTCTTAGCACTCAATTGTCATTTTTAGGTGATTACATTTTCCCCCTTTTATTTTAAAAATGTAACAAAGTGAAATTACTAGGATAAAATAAAAAGAAGCATTCATATACTTACTTATAAGGTGAATCCCATGAGTCGAGATCTGAAAATGTGAAGCATGTTCCATTACATGTCTTATAAGTGAAACATTCATAGATCAGTCCTTACTGAAGAGATATTAAAATTAAAGACAAAATTAATTAAATAATCAAATGGAGTGAAACTAAGTAAATGGATAAGAGAGAGGAAAGGAATGTATACACCTCACTAGGTATGTGAACAAATGCATAAACCTAGTGACAATCTATATGTGTGCATGTATATAGTGATCAATTGATAAATAGATTGGACTAATTTTATGGCTTGCTCAATCCTCATGTGTGGGTGGCTCAATAGCTCAATTTAATTTTGACTACATTTCCCACCCCTGGTTGGTAGATCATGACCTATGAATAACTTTGATTCGACTGATGGTGTGTCCAACCCTATCATGTAGGTGGCTCAAGAACTCAATTAGACTATGAATCCATCATTGCCTACTCATGTGCATTAGATGCATATAAAACTAAAATTATGCAATGTAACTATAAATTCATAACTAGAGATGTTGGCAATGCGACCACTCAAGTATATTAGATAACTCTAAGCCACTCAAGAATGCCAACCACTAAAGATGAAGTAAGGAATGAAACTAATGTAAAACTTAGAATATGATGTCTAATGTATACAACATAGAGAATCACATGGAATTTTACATTCCATATGATCAACCAGTGTATAAGTTAGAAAAAGGAAACAATATGCCATACACATACCCCTAAATCTGATATCTAAGAATATGGATTATGGACTAGTTATAATAATCTAAATATGAGTATTTTAAAAAGAATATGAATGTTCATGCCATGAATTATTCCCCCAATTTGATAAAATTGGTATGAATATGAGTTAAACTGGTATGAATCTAAGTTAAACTAAGTAAAATTGGTATATCTATAACTGAACCTGTGTAAACTTGGATTGTTCCTACTATATGTTTTTTGCCAATCTAGATTTTTTTGAAGTTGAGGCTACTAGACAATAGTACTATGTGGAAATAGTGTCCCAATTTGGTTTATAATTTCTATTTTTTATGATTTATGTGTGACTTTACTAATATATGTGTCATCATTTCCCATTGTGTTTACTTGAGTCTGATTTCTATAATCTGAGCCTATGTGATAAAAATTATACTATGCATGCATTATGGGAGCTTGAAGTCTTTGAAAAACCACTATGGATCCCCCCTCTTTTGAGGAGAGTTATTAAACCTATGTAATAATTATCCTCAAAATAAAAAGCTAAGAAAAATGTGTGTTAGTTGGAGCATATATGATATCTACATAATAATCCAATATAATATGCATACATAACATCAGAATGTAATATAATCTAAGCATAAGTTTGTCATTTGTGATGTATTTATGTCTATAATTCATAAGGCTATCAATATAGATATAATAATATATGTAATAATAAATCGAAGTAATGATTTAGTACCTACCTAGGGGGATGGAGAACGATGTCCATCATGCCACCCAAGTAGGAAAGGGATATACATGAGGTGCCTCATGACATCTAAAAATAGAGTAACAACCAAGAGATAAGTCTCAAGGCCATGATGCATAAAATAAAGCATACATAAAACACATATGAGGTATGAAAATTAGGCCAAGGGGCCATAATATAAGGGACATAAACATGTCACTAAATTTGAGAAAACTTGACATACAAGGACATGTTCAAACATCTACATATGTAAGCATCAAGTAAGTTGTCTTAGAACCACATAGAATTACATGTTCAAATGTTTGAATACACAATCAAGAAGGAAGACACAAGGACATGGGCACATGTCTGAAGCATATATAATATGAAAATAAGTGGTAGCATAGAGAAGAAGCATAGAGATATAATCAAGTCTATACTAAGAAAGCTATAAATGAAAGTATGCATGATGGAATACAAATCTATGTAAGAGCCAAGATGTGCATATACTAAGTATACAGTAGTAGTAGCTAGAAAAAATATGAGTAAGTTTAGCATGATCAATATCAAAACATAAAAATGATAAAGATATGATGTAGAGTATATAAATATGTAACCTAGTAATTAAAACTATGTTATGGTGCCCCCAAATGGCAAATGTGTTTAATGAATAAACCATGTATCTATTTATATGATTTCAGTGGATAGATAAGAACAAATTTGGATTGTTTTAGTGGACCTGAGTCTTGCAACAATTTGTAAGTACTCAACAAGAACAAGTGAAGCATGTATGTATAATACAACTGACTATAGTGATATAGTTAGCATATGAGTGTCTAGAAAATATAAAAAATGTAAACATGGTAATATATACAATCTATAATTTTATGTTTTATGAGAAAATATTTGAATGTTTTTGTGTTTTAGAAATATTTTATTATTTTTTTATTTTTTGGATATAATCCATGTATAAGCAACATAAAAATGAAACTCTATATGAGTAATAAATAAGGAAAGTTTGTATAAGTAGGGAGGAACAATACTAACCAACGAGTCTCATGGGAGACTCACTATCAATGTGGCATGTGTCAAAAATGGGAATGGTAATCTCTCATGCAGTGTGATTGATATGTTATATTTGAATAGTATTACAACATAAATATGGGTATTATTCATCACCAAAATCATAATAATAAGAATAGCTTGGAATGATAGAGGTAATTGCCTTATACTATGGAATTGACCATTCTAAATTATGATTAGGAATATTGATTGTGATTTTTCCCCTTGAAACTATTTTTATTGTACGCATATGGTGCTCTAGAGGCTCTTTTGATATAAAGCCTTTTTTGAGAATGTGGCTTAGAATAATTTTGATGTTCTAACTAAAGTTATTGATCTTTTTATAATATTTCATGTGTATTTGGACTTGTTGACTTGATGAATTGTATCCTTGAATGATGTGCCTTAGGATGTTAAATAAATCCCAAACCTTGTTGATCAATATTGACAATTATTAGAATAGGAATAGTGATTCCTTGGGCTTGTTTGCCCAAACCTTGACCATGATAATCAAACTATTATAGATATTTTTGACCAAACCCATAATGCTTTGAAAATTGAGCTTCATTTTGGAGAGGTAGATTTGCATCTTTTTTCTTGATTTAGTACTTGTATTATTCCTTGCTCTGATTGTTCTTTTTGAAATATTTATTGTTCTGAGTTATGCTTTGGTAACAACTTTTCTACTATTTTTGAATTTGACCCTTTTTGAATTTATAGATTTGATATTGTATGTTGTTTCGATGATGTGTAATTATGTGAGTCATCTACATCCATTATCTTTTATATTTTCCTTTCCAATGTTAAACATGAATCGATGCAATATGTAGTTCCCATGCATTCTATGATATACATAGTAATATCTGGACCTCCTTATTAGGTGTAGAAGAGATAAGTTGATCAACATATCTTTAATAATTTCCCTTAGTATCTCACTTGAACTCTTATTAGACCCTTGTAAGGTTTTTGAATCACTTACAATATATACATTGTATTGTGCTCTATAATCTAGATATGAAAGAGTGTTAGGCACAACTTTGTTAGGTGTAGATGCATATACATGGTTTACACTAACATATTTTGAAGACTATGTACATGTAATTTGATTTTCCAATAATGTGAATTTTTCTCTTACTAACTAATTTTTATTATGTTATTCTAATATTAGCTTGTTCATACTTATAATTTGATCCCTTAGAGTCTCACAAGTATAAACCCTAATTTCTTCTAATTGAATAAGTAGGCACACACCCTATAGGGGAGAGGTGTGGATAGGTTGAGTATGGGAATTAATGATAATAGTATAGACTATTTTATATCATAGAGTTATAACATGGACCTAGTTATAGGGAAAGTATTTATCTCCCTCATGGAGATGAGGAGGAGAAGGATATCCTTTTTTGTGCATAACATATGACATTGAAACTTGAAACATAGTTTTTAGCTTATGTATTAAATCCTCTGTGTATAAGGGTTTGCTTGTTAATATAATTCCACACAAGATAAAGATAACATGTTATGACATATGACATATATTTGAACTAATTTAAAGTATCATGTACATATGTGTTTATATAATTTTTGAATTCATTCCAAATGAAAGGAAATAAGCATGCAAGAGAAGATTGTAAACCCTAATTTATTCTAATTGAACAAGTAGGCACACACCCTATAGGGGAGAGGAGTGGATAGGTTGAGTATGGGAATTAATGATAATAGTATAGACTATTTTATATCATGGATTTATAACATGGACCTAGTTATAAGGAAAGTATTTATCATCCTCATGGAGATGAGGAGGAGAAGGATATCCTTTTTTGTGCATAATATATGACATTGAAACTTGAAACATAGTTTTTATCTTATGTATTAAATCCTCTGTGTATAATGGTTTTCTTGTTAATATAATTCCACACAAGATAAAGATAACATGTTATGATATATGACATATATTTGAACTAATTTAAAGCATCATGTACATGTGTGTTTATATCATTTTTGAATTCATTCCAAATGAAAGGAAATAAGCATGCAAGAGAAGCTAAAAAACTTTGCATCAAAAATTAATTAATTTCATCTATCATTATTATCATGATTAAATGAAATATAATTATAGTTGAGGGTCGTATAAGGCTAGAAACATAAACCCTAGGGTTGTCTAAGGTTAGGGTTTGAGTAGTATTTGAAGTATGTTGGGTTCACCAAATGTTTTAACCTTTTAGGACTTAGTGAATGTGAATCCTATGTTGTTAAATATCTAACTATAGTAAATTAGGGTAGACATATGCAATAAATAAATCCATTGATTTGTTATATAATTGACTTAATTTGACATTTCTAAAAATAAAAATAAATAATGCAAAAAATAACTTAGCTTAAAAATGATTAAGACAGATGATATGGAGGCTAAAACTTAAGGCAAGGACTAGTTTGAGTGTCATAAATAGGATCCAAGTGTAAAACCCCTCCTGGGGAGTGGCACTCTAATTGGATAGTAGCTCCATGTGGCACTAGTGTCCCTGTTTTAGTAGTAGTATCCTTAGTGCAAGATTGTTTTGAGCTTTTAGGTGTACTTGTCTTTAGATTTATATAGACTATTCCTACATGTATGAGTTTTAAACCCATATATATGGTCTATTTTTATTGATTTTATGATTAAACCTTAATCCTCTATGTTGATAGGGCATCCAATTGATACAAGAAGTGTGTGTTTTAATGTGGTAGACTGGACATCCTCAACACCCCATTGTGATGAGAGTTACCTACATATCAATACTCTAAAGAGGGATTAAACCTCATGTAGCTCTCCCCACCTAAGGTTTGGTGAAATTACAAGTGAATCTAGTATGATGGTTGACTAGAGTTCTTTGAATGTACTTGAGACTAGAAATCTAAGTAATCTAAGCTTAAGAACATTGTATATGGTAGTATACAAAAGTAAGGTAGAATAAGGATTGATAACCTTAATTGTACATAACTTATTCTAAGTTTTCATCTATAATTTTCATATGATTTCTATTTAGTGGATAAATGGATGAAAGTCAAGTATTTATACTATTTTGGTGCTTTTTTGGGTGCTTAAAAGGGTCTATGCTAACCATAGGAGGTCTAATATTTGAAAAGATATTTATTTGTTAAAAAAGGAGGGAAATGATAGTAGTGTCAATATTGGTACACTAACACCATGTGGTGATAATATCCCTAATATGGTGCTAGTGTTGAGGTAGAATAACTTGAGGCACAAAGGGCCAAAATGCAATAATTAAGGTCTAAGACTACATTAGGGATGACTAGGGATGTTTGTGACCTACACAAAGGTTGGATAAGTGCAAAATTGGGATATAAGATAAGTCCAAGGCTAAGCTAGGGATAAGTGGTCTTAAGTAGCACTCTTAGCACTCAAGTGTCACTTTTAGGTGATTACACATACAAATAAAGCCTCACTTGATAGGGGACTTGGAATTTATTTGATACACATCTACACACTACTACACATTATTCAAATTTTTCCTATTCTTCCCAAATGTAAATCAATCACTAGGAACAATCCTAATCCAAGTCTAAATAATACTAAATCCAAGTCAAAGCAATAATTTTTAAGTATTAAGGCCAAGTCATTAGTTACATTCATACAAAAAAAAAAGAATAGTTACATAATTAGATTAGGTGGGAGATATATGTGTGGCTTGAATTTCTTCCTTGTAGTATCATATACATAGGTAACACTCAATCAACAATAGTGGTGATTGGGGTCAGCTCACTCTATTATAATATTATATTTTTTATAGGTTTCTCACCCTCACAAGCATACTTAGGTTTTTAGGTGAAGGAGGTTGATTTATGGAGTTATGTGCATCATCAATATTTACCATCATACATACATATTATTTATAGAAATGTGAAGGAAATAATATGGGTGTAGACCCATTTTTTATGTAGGTAATTATTGTATATAGCAAATTAAGATAGATCTATAGCTTATCTAACTTAGTAAAATCCAAGATCATATAAGGCAATTAACTAACATCCATTGTGATACATGTTTATATCGAGAGCATGAACAAATTGGATCCATTAAACCTAACCAAAGGATATATTATTACACAAAACCAAAAGAGAGGGTCCCAAAGCCTCTAGGAAAATGACACTATGTAATAACTTGGGTTAAGTCTACATACATGAAATGAAAACTAATCTAGTGCTCACAAAATCTTAATGCACAAATAGGGGTAATAATAAAAAATAACACATAACAAGCAAAGAAAAATCTACTCAAGTCAATATAAATTATTATAAGCTAGGAGAAATACATTTAAACTATTATTTATAACAATATGTACTTATCAAATGAAATAACAAAGTTAGAGATACTTACCTTCGAAGCAAACCCATTGAGTCTCAATCTCTCCCTTAGCCAATGGTGTTTTGAAAGAGGTTGTTGTGGATTGTAAATATCACAAAGATAAATCATATCTAGGGTATAATACCTCTCTTATGCATCCAAGTCTTCCATAATATGAATGATATACTTCTCCAAGGTACGACCCTAAGCAATGAACTTATCAAATGATAGAATAAGTAGAATTTTGAACTATAATGATGTGAAATTGAATGTTATCTACTTTGGATTGAAATAACCCTTAACCCTTCTAGAATTTAATCCAATAATATCAGCAAGCTCAATCTTGTTAGTTAGCAAATGTTTCCATTAGGCTGAAAACTAAGATGGCTAGGTTGACTTAGTTCTATAGCATGTGCTTAATCCTTTCTAAAAAGATCAGCCTAGTTGATTTAGTATAAAAATGGGGTGTTTTCTTAATTAGGGGATAATAAAAGGAGAAATTCTTAGGGAAATATGTAAATAGGGGTTATATTTCTTTAAGAGTTAGATAAGTAGGATTTATAATGGGTTTAAGTAATGATAAAGTTGATTAAAATAACCCTTATATTTATAATAATGAATAACCCTTAACCCTTCTAGAATTTAAGCCAACAAGATCAGTAATCTTAAATCTCTTTAGTTATCAAATGTTTCCATTAGGCCTCAAAATAAGATGGCTAGGTAGACTTAGTTCTATAGCATGTGCTTAATCCTTTCTAACAAGATCAGCCTAGTCAACTTAGAAGAAAAATGGGGTGTTTTCTTAAGTAGGGGATACTAAAAGGAAAAATTCTTAAGGAAATATGTAAATAGGGGTTAGATTGATTTAGGAATTAGATAAGTATGATTTGTAATGGGTTTAAGTAATGATAAAATTGACCAACAATCTTACAAAGCAACAATGGTTTACCCACCTCTTTCTTGGTGCACCCTTTTAGGCATGTACTTAGAGATATCAAAACTTGATAGGTTCCTATAATAGAGAAAGCATCAGTAATTGATAGATTTTAAAAATATTATGTGTATACATATGACCCACCTGAAGCTCATCATGTGTCATATAGTTATAACATGGGATGGTGCTTCAAGAAAAACCATAGTGACACATAATGTTAGGATAAAAAATTGTAGTATAAAGCAGAAAATAAATGAAAGTATATAATTTGTAAATGCATACCTTCACTTACCTTATTTTTATTTAAATAAGGGATGTGTGAGAAGTAGATTGTAAATGCATCCAATGTATAGAATAAAATATGGATTTGAAAAAATAAGATAAAATTTGAAATCTTGGAAAAAATGTGTTGGTGTTGAAAAATCTCTACATTATCAGGATTTTAGAACTTCGTTTAGTTTGTTAAAAGGGTTTATAAAAACAAAGTTGGAAAAATATGGAATTTCTAAATAATTTAATCCCTAATACTTTTTAAATTTTACTATAAAAGATATAAATTACTATTCATTTATGTATTTATGACTATTGATTATCAGAGTTATGAGTCTCTTGGTTGAGTTGAGAGAAAGGCAATGATGCAAGCTCACAGAGGTAGATGTGTTCGAGGACATGTAGAGGACATATTGTGGTTTTTGTATATATAGTCTAGGTATTAATTTAACATGAATTATATATTATTTTGGGATAAAAATGAACTAGGTTAAGAAAAGTGAGTCCCATGATGAATCCATGTAATGAGGATTACCCCAAAAAATTGTAATAGAGTAGGAATTAGAAGGGGTAGTGGGTAGGAACCCAAATGTGAAAAATAGGTCTAAGGTATTAATTATAATATAGTTGAAAATAATTTTGTAATTTTAACAAGATCATATTGGCCAATCTAGTTG
Source organism: Torreya grandis (assembly GCA_037957365.1). Classification (NCBI taxonomy): domain Eukaryota; kingdom Viridiplantae; phylum Streptophyta; class Pinopsida; order Cupressales; family Taxaceae; genus Torreya; species Torreya grandis. Next base: position 2,995,669 of record JARHVA010000572.1, read on the forward strand.
GGTGTAGGTGATTATGAATAGATGGATAACTACATAATGGGTAGTCGATCTAGTATATTTTCAAAGTGGTTGATTGTGTTCAAGGTGGCTGATTTAGTTGAAGGATGAAATGTAGTTGATGATATACATTATTGCTAATGTAATTTGAAAAAGATGTCATCAATTTAGTATAGATGGTGGTTGATGTAGTTGTTTGACTAAAATTTTGTTGATGGTATAGGCCATGGAAATTTTTTATAAAAATTAAATGGCTAACTTGGTAGAAAAAATTATTGATTTAGTAGGATATGTAAAAATTAGTGGTCAACATAGTTTAGAAAGTTAAGCAAAAGGCAAAAAAGGTTAATTAAGTAGTTAATTTGATTATTTAGTTATTATTTTTGAAAATTTCTAGAGTATATTTGGTTTTTATTTGGAATGGAGAGATGATCGGTATTTTTTTATTTAATAATTTTATAGAGGTGAAGAAAACTTTAAAGATTAGTAGATGTAGTGTAGTTACTATATTTGTTCAAGAGATTATCTATGGTCAATCGAACATAGTTAACTACCTTAGGTTTGGGTAGGATTATAAAAATGTAGTAGATTCCACTTAGCGTAGAGTTAGTTTCCATATTATTAGGAACATGGGAGTAGCTAATTAATACTTTTAGGTGGGTGGTAGATGGGAATACCATTGAGGTGGGTATCCCCCTTGCATATGTGCATGCCTTGTTGGGACTTCCAATTGTAGATTTTCCTATATCATGTAATACACCTAATATAGATGTTGATAGATGAGCCTTAGCCTTATGGATGGCTGGTTCTAAGAGGTATGCCTACGTGAGTTTACAAATATGTATGTTTGATGTATATGTGTCATCCATTCCAGACATCTAAACGACCATTATTAGACTTATGAAAACTCACATAATCTATCATAAGTTATGTGGTAAGGTTTCATTATATATTTTTACATTGTGTTAATCTATATTGGAGTAGGGCATGTTGTATGATTTAGGATCAATGATTTGGGTATAGTTGGCACATGATCTATATAATATTTTATCCCAAGGGTCGATGACTATGGGCCTCATTATTTTGTTATGTAGTTAATGTTTACTTTCCAAGTCACCCCTTTAGTAGGTGTTGAACTCACAAGTACCACACAAGAGGTTTTGCACTTATGCATTATAGAATTATCTAAAAGTAAGTCTATGCATATACACTTCCCATCCACTACTACACTCAATAATAAACTCAAGTTCACACATCAACTAAGTGTTGATTCACACCTATAAGGAGTTATTAATTTGTGCCCCATGCAAATATGTTTCATCTCATCAACACGATGCATAAATCAAAACATGTGGTTTCCATAACATCAAATAATGAAAAAGATGAGTGCATAGGGAGCAGTTCTAAATCATGAAGATCACACTAAAGATCTTCAATATTATTGTGTGCTCTCATTCAAATACTTTATTGCAATTAGATGATGAATTTTCAAACCAAATCATAGACTTTCACATATGCACCCTTGTAAAATGTAGACTACAATCTTAGTTACCCACTACCCCCTTTGTTGGCTAGCACAAGCTATAAATGAAGGCACAAAAGTTAAAGATCATTATAATATACTAGGCATAGAAGGATTTTGGGCCATTGTGAATTTTTATTGAAAATCACCCTTGGCACCCTTCATGAATTTATAACATCATTATGAAACCATTAGTACACACTCATATCTATGTAGTTTAATATACACATGATCCCTAGAAGATAGGCACACATTATAATCCCTAATACACATAAGATGATAAGGTATAACTTAAAGATGAACCTATGTAGTCCTACATCAATGGGTTAATCTAGGTGGATTGATAGGTGGTAACAATTAATAAGGATGGTAGTTGAATTTGATTAAAAATATAAGGGATGAATCCAAATAAAATGGAATGAAAAGGTAGCTATTAGAGTTTCATAACATGATAACATGCCTTATTTGGATTCCTAAATTCCATTCATTCATAGATGAACATGTGGATCCATGAGTGACCTTTGAAATACTTCTATGATCAAATTATCAGTTCTATGTTTAATAAGCATGGCTTGTAATAGCTGTAAATATATTGATGGTTTTAATCAACCTCAAGCTCTAGATTCTACTTATAATTTTATTTTCCTACCTACCACCACCAATGGTGAGTTAATCATGTAGGGCCTTATCTAGTACTATATAAACCTTGATTTTTGTTGTAAAATGGTTGACATTTTTTTTGCATTGTAATGCTGCCAAAATTTGCCCTCTAACTCTTGGTATAAAAAAGATCTATTCATTTGAGTTTTTAATATTTCCTCAAACCTTTAAATTAATAAGAATTTATTTAGTTTATTCATGTTCTATTTTACGTTTGCATTCATGGTTGTTTATCTTTGTCTATATATTTTTATCCCTCTCATTACCATCCTCCCTTCATACCTCTATACAAAACTAAAAGTCCATGTATATCTCATGTTGTGTATATATGGGTCTATATAGGCACTATCTATGGACCATTTGTAATCATTCCTAACACTACATTATGTTCCCTCACCTCTATGTGAAACATTTATGTGGCACACTAGGTTTCAATATCTTGTATCCAGTCTATTAGACTTGTTATTTGTTAAGTGGGTGAGGTGCTCACTCTATTCTTTAACCATCAAATTTTACATTACCTCAACCCTCTTACCTTTTTTATCCCTTTTACCATTTTTCAAGTTCAATTTTAGTTCTAATTATAGATTTCATTCAACTCTTTTTAGGTCTACACACTAGTCCTAAACTAGGTGCATCTAGAATAGAATGGCTCCAGCCTACTCTAAAGGTTCATCCCAAGGAGTACAAGAGTCCCACACCTTAAGGGATGATCCTATTATTATAATGATATTTAAAATCACTCATTGGCATGAAATTCCAAGGCACTAAGTGTAGAAGAGTTGTTCATTAGCATGTACAAGATCCCTTCACACATAGGTGTATATTTCAAGTGATAATAGTTAGATTTATGAAATATTCCTAATGTATCAGTCTATAGGGTTTCCACATGTAGTTGATGTTTCCATAACATGTGTATGGTTATGGGTAAGAGATCATAGATTATGTGTTATTCCACATTCCCTATCATTTTAAATGATCATGTGGGGAGAGATTATTTTTTAGACATATATGATAATAATAGATAGTTATCCCTTATGGCTAAGTAATTTTTAGGCACATGTATGGGTAAGGATTACTAGGCACTATCCTTGATGGGAAGAGTCACATATAGTACCTCAGTTACCAAGATAGTTTGGCTTTCCACACCTAGCAACTCTTATAATAGTGTCAACATATTTGACATGTCATATAAGAGAGAATCATGATGTGGGAGGTATAAGAGTATTGATGAAGTTTCTTATCATACAGCCACACTAGCTGAGGCATGGAGGATGGTGATTATAGTGGGAAAGGGAGCCACTATAGTCTAAAGAGTAGAGGATGTGACTATTTTCACAAAATAACATGTATTAGATTGACCAGGGTGGTTTCATAGATAGAAGTAGGTTCTCGTACAACCATAAGGACTACCATGACCACCACCACAAGAACCACTATAGGGATATCCACAAGGAGACCCATTTAGAGACATACAGGGTGATGCCATAGTGGATCCTATGCTAAGTTGGTTGATTATGAGTTATATTCATAGTTGACCACATCATGCATATGTGATTCATCTTAGGCATTATAGAGGATTTACACCACCAAGGAGTCATGATTCATAAGATGTACTTAGTGGGTGACTAGATGGTACTATAATTGGAATGAAATTTGTATTTTATTGAGTTTGTGATAGATTTGATAGGTATGTTAGATAGATGTAGTTATTTTGGAGATTTATATATGTGAGATCTAATTTTCATTTGTTTTATGTTTTATAGATGTTATGGTTGAGGAGGCTAGATAGTCATCCATGGTGAATAGAGCACATCATGATATTCTATATGATGTATTACCTAAGCATGATATGACATAAATTATTGATCTAATGTTACCCTCAACACCTATGGATGTTATTTGGTTGGTGCATTAGTTTGATATTTAAAAAGATGATTTGATGTTGTCTAAATGGTAATACCCATAGGTTTTAGTAATGGGGAGTTACATGCATGTCAGTCATTGGCTAAAAAGTGAGTTGCATATTTTGAGATGATTGGATAGTTGGCCCAAGTTTAGGGCCAAGTGGATCATTTACAAGGAAAAGTGGATGGACTAAAGACACACACAAAGTTACTTCAGTGAACTATTCATAGGGGATAGGTTTAGGCATCCATGAGTAGTATAGATCATCCACCATAAGATAGGTAGGGAGGGCCACAATTATAGTGTTATTTTTGTATTTTATCATGTGTATTATTTTGGATGACTTATATATGTTATGGAGTTTTTATTTTATTTATAGCACATGTTGATTTTGATATATGATATGGAAAAATGTATGATGTATGTATTGATTCTTTTCTTTTCTAGTAAATGTGAATAGATGCATGGTTTAAAAAGAATGAAATTGATCATGAGAAAAAAAATCCAAAATAATAATTATAAACACATTTTAAAGTAGTAAAAAGATGAAAAATAGGAAGAAGATAATATAATAAGAAAATATGTAAGATGAGAAAGGAAAGAAAAAGGAAAATCCCAATGTAAACAAGATCAAGGATATGTAAAAAATGATATAAAAAATGGATAATAAATATATATTAGTGTAAAGAAATAATATCAATGTAAACAAAAGTGAAAATTTGTAAACAAAGATATGTAAATAAGCAATATTATAATGTGTGAAAATGAAAGTAGGAATATGAATAAATACCTAAATTTAGGTTTGTGTTGATCAATCATGTGGAACATTATATTTATCATGTGACAAGACATGGTACATAGTTTATATAGAGGAAATGGATATTTTGTGAGGAAGGTTTGGTCCTATTTGAGATCTTACATTTCATCTCACAAATGGATAACCAAGTGGTAATTTTTTAGGAAGAAGAGAATTTTGTGAGGAAGGTCTAGTATTATCCAAGGTCTTACACTACAATTACAAAATATGACCAATTAGTAATTGTTTGTAGAAAAAATGAAATTTTGTGAGGAAGGTCTAGTCATATCCAAGGTCTTACATTGTACCTCATAGTAATCAAAGAGGTATGATCAATTTTAAAAGTTACATGCATCAAGGGGAGTGTAGGATTTTTATTATGAAAATATGGAATGCAAAGCTTGTACATAGGTGGTATAATAACCCTTAGTAAACAAGACATACTAAATAAATATACAAGTGCTTAAGAATTTTTTTGACAACAAAGGCTTAAGATGCTCCTGCTTTATACACAAGTTAGTTTTCTAATGAGAGAATTACATAAATCATCTCATAAAGGTTATTTACAAAAAAAAATAAAATGGGCCTACCTCCCCATGATCTATTCCACATTCCTCAGGACCCCTTATAGAGACATTGATCTATTGTGAAGATTAGGTACTTTCATGAGAAAGGAGGTGGCATGAGATATGATAATGAGACCTCCTATCCTAGTCTACTAGCCTATTTCATCCCAATGGAACTTGGATTTATTATGAGTCCAATTATGGATTTTAGATTCAAATAGAATAAGAGATTTGACAAATAATTATTAAATCTTTTGGTGTGATATTTGGCTTTTGAATATTTATTTTTTCCTTTTTATCATTGACTTTTATTTTAATGATTTGGGTTTTGAATTTTATGGATTTTATTTATTCCTCCTTCATGTATATTTAGAAAACAAAACATGAGGGATATAGATGACTAACACAAAGAAGCTTGTACTTTGGTTACAAGAGATAAGTACTTTAGAGCCTATATCAACATCAAAAATGCTTTAAACTTGCCCACAAGTAAACATGCTATATCAAGACTAATTATGTGTGTGATTAAGATGAAGGATATATAAGGGAAACATGGTGATCATTTGATATTCATGTAAATAATGGTACAATGATGAATATGATTTATGTTATAGCTAATCACATGTAGAATAGGATAGTGTATTGTGTGGTCTAAGTGAAATGTCAAATAAATATCTATATTATTCAACAAGTGATTTAGAAAAAACATATATATAAGGAAAAATAATCCCACAAAAGGGGGAAATCATGTATGTATGATGTGTATAAATAGTTTGAAATGACTATATAAATGTTAATAACAGGAAGATTCAATAGTGGTAAAATAAGAAGCAAGAATGTAAAGGTAGTTATGTACAAATAGAGAAAATTAATAATTACACAAATGATGAGGAATACATCACAATTGCTATAATGAAATATAAATTTATTAAATCAATAATTTAGGAATATGATGCATAAGATGTCATTTCAAAATAATGTTTTCACAAATATTGATAGATCTCACAACATACATCATCAATAACATCTGACAAATCTTGTTATAACTAGAATCTAGCTTTGATCATATTTTCATCTATCTTCACTTAGAGACATGCGAGGACTTCTTATTCCACTAATTTAATGGAAAATTTAGGGATGTTATAAGAAGAGGGATGTGTATGTGGAATTTCCTTTGAAGGGTAATCAATGTAAGGAACTAGCACCACACTATGAGTGAAAGATTATTATCTCTAGGATAATGAGAGTAGTAGGTAATGGGTATTCTTCACTCATGAATGACTTTGTGTATGTTGCTAAGAATTTAATGGTGTAGGTCATAAAAAAACATGAAAATGTTGGTGTAAGAATCTACACCCATTTATATGATGTGTATCACATTAATGCCAAATGAAATAAAACCCCCTATGTTTAGGGATGTATTCTGGCAAGATTTTAGGAGGTAAAGCCTTATTAACAGACTATTCCTTCTCTATATGAAGCACATCAATTTACTAATAAAGTTTTTAGTAATGTCTAGAGGTATACATGGTTGTATCACGAAAATAATAAGTGCATTTGGGAATAGATGACTATGGAGGTATATTATCTTTAGTAGGATTGAAACTTGAACCCTGTTATTATGCTAAGAACCTTTGATGTGCTAGGATATCTTTGGCCCAATTACTAACAACCTTATGGAACTCATAATATGGCTCACCTACCTATCATATAATCAGAGGGTCCAACTTAATTAAAGGTAAGATGCCATCAACATCAGTAGTACAAATTGGGATAGATTCTATGGTAGGCTTAACAATTATGCTATATATGTGTCATTCAAGTTAGCATAATGTGGTTGGCATTATAGGAGAGATAAAAGTTAATGGATCAAAAAATCTAGTGAATTTATATGGTCCCATCATGGAATGATCAAGAAGCATGCTCTAAAAAGGCTTAACAATGATTATGTGATAATTAGTGTGTGTGAACTCTATATCTGACATATGAACATCAAGTGAAGAAGAGATAATTTCAAGTGTGAGATAAGAATTAATTACACCAATATAATGAATATTAGGAAAAAAATTGCTATAAGTAAGAATGATATCTAAGTATTTCCACATTTTTAGCTTGAGAAAAACTAGCTAAGAAGAGGTCATATAATGAATAGCCATCATCATAATCAGGGGTATAAATATCAATAGTGTAAGCATCAATTATTTTATCCATTGAATAAGTATGAGGAATGGATTTTTTAATCTTAGTGAGAGTATCAAGAATATCATTGATAGGTTTTTATCGAGATCGAGGTCATAAATATAGAGGTAATTGAGTAATTATGTGTGAAGGGAGATCAAAATTTTGAAAATCATTTTAATTTTCAAATTGATATCATCAAGTTCATCATCATCAGAATCTAAAATGTTAGGTAGGATACTACCCACAAGTTTTAGGGACCATTGTAACCTCTAGTCGAGCTGAGGGGGTAATTAAATAATTGAGAATCTTAAAAGGGAATGCTAGGTAAAGGTTCAAGGGTGGGAATTTTAAAAACACCACATTCTTAGAATTGTTTGAAATTTTAAGGGTATGTATCTCTTTAAATATTGTAAATAACACCATTATGAGGGAATTTAACACATTGACATGCTGATGAGGTGATAACTCTCATGTTATGTGTCCAAAGTTGACTGAGTATGATGTTATATATAACAGAAAGTTAAAAATCATAATTTTAATTTAAATAGTGAGAGAAAGAACTATGATAAGAAGACAAACACATCCTAGATGAGAAATTTATCTTCAATCATAGCCTTGGAAAGTATTTTGGTTATATTTTATATTGCATTTAGAGTATGCACATGTTTTAATAAAATAAAGTGAAGTTACATGTGATATAACCTTCATCAATCAGAACACATTTGAATTATATATCACCAATTTATATACTAATAGATAATGAAGGATCATCCAATTGAAGTAATATCTCATTAATACTCCTCGAATCAATAGTAAATTTGAGTGATAAGGATGTTTATATGGTTTCATCAATGTATATAGACATTTATTTGCATTATCTAAGAATGCTAGCTTTAGATGCAGACAAAATGGCTTCATGCCCCACCATTTCAAATAAAAGTTGCATTAAATGATTATGATGATGAGGATAATTCCTCATGATTTCAAAAAAAATACTTTAATATGGGAGATGAGAAAGTTCTATTATAGGATCCCATTCATCATATTTGATGAGAGTTGTGTCAGATAAAGGTGCATAGTTTTGTAGCAAATTTGTCAAAGGAAGTGTGGAAGTACATTTAAATTAATGTATATAAGAGGTGTTTGGTTGGGAATTAGCCTATGTGGTTGTGTCAAATATATATGGTTAAGTTGAAGTAGGTGATGTTTTGGGGATCATATTGTAGGTGGAGAAGAAGTCAATGAATTTACAATCTTAGGTAGGTTGGAGTATGAGGAGTTTAATGATAAATGATAATTGGAAGTTATACTAATGGAGAGTGAATGATTATATAAATATGGTGTTTTAGTAAAAAAAATTGGATATTAGATGAAGGAATAGGTTGTGTTGTTGAATTTTAGAGATTGTTGTTGTATGCCCAAGTTTTGTAAATTGAGATGGATAAGAATATTGGATAGTACAGAAGGTAGGGAAGATATTATAATTATAATTTGGGTAAGAATATATATAATAAACTACTCTCCTCATATTGTCCATATTGACAATATTTTCATCATTAGTATTGATGTAAATTTTGATAATGTTGGTGGTAGGAGGTTGAGTAGTACTTGGTTAATCGAATAAAAAGATCTCTATTTTTTTTAGAAATGAGCATTATCTTCATTAAGGGCATCGTGTTTAATTTTGGTTTCCTGAACCTTGTATATTACTTAATAAGCTTGTTGATGTTCATAAATTAAGGTTTCATGGGCAAAATTAGGACCAAGAAGATATTCAAGAGTAAAGTTTCATAATTGATGGAAAGTATTGTGAGAATGACCCCAACTTGCATGAAACCAATAAAACTTGTATGGATCATAGCAATGTTTGTTAGGGAGAGTAAGATCAATATCTCATGGTGAAGGCCTAAGAAGATGCTTTGGAATTTACACCATGGAAAGAGATTTATGATAATCCACATTATTTACTTGGGAAAATGTAGCACTAGGTTGTGGTAAAGAGTTGGTAAAAAATGGTTGTGAAGAAGTAGCATCATTAGAACCACTTGGAGCAAGAGCATGAATAGTGTGAATAAAATCATGATTATTTGTAATGCCATCATTGGTAGCATGTTAATTTTTATATTTCATAAGAATTTAAATTCCAGAAAGAGTATGTGAAGGCTCTAATTGTCTTATGAGGAAATCTTATTGTTTGGCTCGGTAGAGGGCTTCTTCCAAAGATCTGGGAGAAAGAGTCCTAACAAAATATTATAATTTAAGGTGAAGAGCATTGGTGAATAAATAGAAGGTATTTTATTATAATGTATTATGTTTAGATTTGTGGAATAAGGTTTTTCATCATTTAATGAACACATGCAATTTCAGATTATAATTGCTTATAATTGATAAAGTGTGCTAAGTTATTTTCAAGGAGGTCATTAATTTTTAATATTTGTACTAGTGCATTAACTAAATCTTATAAACTAGATATAGTATGGAATTTGAGTTGATTATACCAAACTAAAGCATCATCTATGAAGGTTTTGGCTAGGAGCTTAGTGGTGAAAAAAGTATTGATCTTAATCCAATATTTTTATAGGTTTCCAAAATCTTTTAAGTGCATAATAGGATCAATGTACCCATTATAAGTGATAGTGTGATTAATTCCACTTATGTCAATGTTTGTAATTTGAGGGACTAAGGGTTAATTTTATATATGTTTTATAGTCTTATTAAAAAGTGGAGGTTGAGGCATAAGATTACCTTGTGCATCTCTAATGGGGTTGTACAGGTAGGAAAATAGAAAAATATAGGATTATACTAGATTGTGTTGGTCTATCTAGTTGATTTTGGATAGCCTACTAAATCAATCTGCTATACTTAATTGTATAGGGAAAAAAACATACAAGATTATACTAGATTGTTTCAATCAGTCTAATTAAGTATGGATAGCCTACTAAGTGAAATTGGTTGATTTAATTTGATAGGAAGAAAAAATTCAACAGTAATTTGAACTATGTAATTTTTAAAGTAGTAAAGTAGATAGAAATAGTAAAATATCTACAACAAAGCTTAGAGTTATATTGATGATGTCTAGAACAATCTATAATATAATATATAATGATAAGCAGTAAGCAAAAATTATAATTATGTAACAACTTATGCTAATTATCAAAAAATAAGATCATGAAGTTGTACTAAAGGGTTTTGATTAATTTATAGGCTTCCAAAGATACCTATTTTTCTATTAGATAGTGACAACCCAATGTTTTAGAGAGATAAATATGGAGGAATTACCATTCTCATAGCCTACTAAATCTATATTCAAGGGAAATTTATAAGTAACTTCTTGTCATTAACTATTAATCAATGCATCACAAAGTTAAATAAATGGTTGGATTCCTAAGGTTCAATTCTATCCTAGGTGTTTTCAAAATACCATGAGGTATGTGGAAAATAAATATTGTGTTTAACTCTATACTATGGCTATGAATATTGAGTCAAGCCCCTCACACCATTATATTTCTAAAAGATAGATAAGGACCATAAACATAGTGTCATGTATCCCTTCACAATAATAACTAGGTAGTTTCAAAAATGTTGGTACATAATTTCTATAGAAATCAAGATGGTGAAAAAAAAGGGAAAATTAATGATCAAAAACCAATTTATCATTTCATAAAGTAAATAAACAAGAATACGACTTTTTTTAAATAAAATGTGAGATAAATTATGAAGAAATGAAGGTAAATTTCCTTTCTTATGATAAAAATTAAAGAACACAAAACAAGATCAGCCAGACTGATCTAGTTTGTAAATAGAATAGAACATAATCAAGTGGGCCAGTCTATTCTATTATCAAAATAGGTTGAAAATAGAAAAGATCAACCAAGTTGATCTGGTTTATTTGATAAAGCAAATAGACACAAAACCAACTAGGCTAGGTCAACTTAATTGACTGTGTGGTATAATTTGGTAGAACTAAAATAAGGAAATATTGAAACTTGAAATGATAAATAATAAAATTGAAATATATATATATATATATATATATATATATATATATATATATATGATAAATTTGAAATAGTTGATAAAATTTTGAAATATGAAGCTTGTTTAGAGTGAACCTAGAAGATATGATAAGATCAACCATGTTGACTTAGTTGTTGGTTAAAAATACAAAATATTTGTTTGTTAGATATATTATCCAGACCTGATTAAGTCTTATAGAGTTAAAATTCTCAAAAACATAGATATTAAACAAGATCAACCAGGTCAATTAGTCTATTATAAATCCAAGAACTAAAAGTGGTAAAATAAAACTACATTAACTAGCTCGATCTATTTTTTTAAGAGCTAAAATTTGAAAAAGTGATAAATTAGACTAAAATGGTCAACTCAATCTAGTTTACTTATAATGGAAATCCAAAAAACATAAAAGGCTACTGAGTCGACCAACACAACTTAGTTTGGAGTGAATCCCTATAAGCCAAAAGAAAAAACTAAATCAGCCAACCTGATCTAGTTGATTGTAGAATTAAAAATTATAAATAAAAGATAAAATTGGATTAACTAGCATGATCTAGTTGACTATAAATATTGAATTTTTCCCTCTACATTAAGACTAGATTGACCATCCTGATCTAGTTGATTGAAAATGAAAATTTAAAAATATAAGAGTTAGATTCACATTAGGTTCACTAGATTGTATGCAACAAATTAAGATAGATCTACTAATTATATAACTTATTAAAATCTAATATTAGATAAGATAATCAAATATCACCTATTGTGATACATGTTTATATTGGTATCGTGACCAAAATTAGATCTACTAAACCTAGCCAAAGGATCTCTTACTACACAATACCAAAGGAGAGGATTCTAAATCCTCTAGGAAAATGATGCTATGTAATAACCTTAGATAATTATACATACATGAAATTAAAACAAATCTAGTGTTCACTAAAGCTTGTATCACAAATGGGGGTGATAATAACAAACAAAACATAACAAGTAAAGAAAACTCTACTCAAGTCAATGTAGAGGTATTATAAGCTAGGATAAATATATTCACACTATTATTTTTAATAATAGCTACCTATCAAATGAAATAGAAAAGTTAGAAATAATTAACTTTAAAGCAAACACATCGAGTCTTAATCTCTCCCTTGGCCAATGGTGTTTTTCAAGAGGTTTTTGTGGTTTATAAGGATAACAAGGATAAATCAGCTATAGGCTATAATATCTCTCTTATACATCCAATAATTCCACCAGATAAATGCTCTACTTCTCCAATACAAGACCCTAAGTAATGAACTTATCAAATGATATAGTAAGCAAAAATATAAATTGTGATGATGTAAAAGTGAATGTTCTCTACTTTATATTGAAAATAGACTTGTATTTATAACAATGAATAAGCCTTAACCCTTCTAAAATTGAAGTTGATAATATCATCCAGCTTGATCCCATTAGTTATAAATAGTTACCATTAGTCCTTGAACTAATTAGGGGATGTTTGCTTAAGTAAGGGATATTGAAAGGATAAATAATTAGGGAAATATGTAAATGGGTTTTGGATTAATTTGGGAATTGGATAAGTATGATTTGTAAAGGGTTTAAGTAATTATAGAGTTGACCAACAATCTTGTAAAGTATCAATGGTCTACCCACCCATTTCCCAATGTACCCTTTTAGGCATGCACTCAGAGAGATTGAAACTCTAAAATTTCTTTTAAGAGACATTATTAGTAATTGGTAAGGTTTAAAAATATTTTGTATACAACTACCAACCACTATAGGTTAATATCAGCAATTGATACTAAACTAGATCTGATGAAACCAACCCTATAATTCTTGATCCAGATAAATAATTGGCATGATTCACTTTATTTTCCATTGTTATAACACACTCATAGTTAGAAATTCAATTAAAAAATATAAGTACTCATCCCTTTATTATACTCACTATATTTAGCATATGCCACATATCAACTCATAACAATCAAATTCACTATTTTGCATTCAGATGATGATTGAATGCCACAATTATCTATTTAAATTCATATACTTATTAATCTCTAATTAAGGTTTATACAACCAAATTAGGGTAAAATAACTAGATGGATGGTGTTTGTTAAAATATTACAAGGATACAAGGGGAGATTAGCTTTGAAAATTTCCCAAAGCTTAAATAATAGAGTGGCTATGGTTAGGTGTTATAAATTTGAGTTACTTCAAGAGTTAATAGCAAGAGTAAAAATTTTGATAAGGGAAGGAGAAATATGGTACATGATGAAGAATAAATGTGGGAAATATTATCTTTATTTTTTATAGCTAGGGAATCTTGTGGAAGAGTGAGGAAAAAGAGTGAGGAGAAACACATTCCCATAATTATGCACTAAATCAACATTGTTAATTTAAAAATATATAACGTGAAGGTATGTTTTATCTTCTTTTTCATATCATCTGAAGATTTTGTCCAATCTAAGATACAATTAGGATATAAATATTTCAATATTTATTTTTAAAATGATTAAAAGGATACTATTTAGAGTGTAGAGGGGCATGGTGAATTTCATATCTCATTATGGCTTAATTTATTAAATAGTTTTTGAAGTAATGAGATAAAAATAGTTTCAAGTTTCTTGGATTTCTTTTATTATCAATTTATGATATAGAGGTTAGGTTAATATTGGTAGGGTGGAGAGGTGTTTTGTTGAATTATGGTTTAGGGGATAAATACCACATGCACAACTCAATAAAACTAAGGCATAAAGATGGTCTATATAAATACAATCCATAATATTAATAAGATCTACCTTTAGGGCATAAAATTTTTATAAATAGTATAATTTTATGATCAAACAAATAATAGAAATAAAAATAGATAAATATTGATAGAGATAGACACACATGGGCAATGTTTTTGAATTCTAAAACTAGCAAAGGCATTTGGGAGTGACTCTCTTGCAACTCTATAAATCTTATTATGTTTCACTACTAGATCAAAATTGACATGTGGCTGATTTTGTCCCACTATTATTGTTGATTCTGTACCTATGCACTAATTTTGTCCTTTAATACTTTTCTAGCTCTATAATTTTTAAGGTAGGTGTGTAGGTTAATGATGAATATGGATATGGCTTTGCTTTGAAATTTTGATAGATAGTATGCATTAAATTATGTCTCATTTTATCTTGACCTAATCTAAAAAATGCATGCATAAAATAGTTTACACAATTTAGCTGACTTGGGAAACCTCTTGAGGAGTTTCAACCACATATCCCAAATCCTTAGAATCATACTCAATATAGTTATATTGTATGTAAGTGAATCCAACCTCAATGAGATATGACTTCACCTCTTATTTCTAGTTAATAAAATGTAGATATGCCCTTCACTATAACCTTACGTTGGCATAATAATTAGAACATGTGTAGATGCAATGCAGGTTCAATGTGTAAACTCCTTGGTTAAATGTGTGAAACTATTTATAATTATTGATGATTTTTCACTATAAAAATATCTTATAAGCAGTTCCATTTGATATCTAATATCACTTATGAAATGACTAAGAATAGATTTTCGTGTGTGTGTGTGTGTGTGTGTGTGTGTGTGTGTGTATTTTAGGACACTTCAAACACTAATTGACCCTAGGAAATAATGATAAGATATATTCAGGTATGGCCCCATAAAGGATGTTGTTTAGAACTAACATATCACCAATTCTGATTAGGATAGAATTAACAAGTTTTTATTTTTGGTCCATATGAAATAAAGGATTAGAATGAATATCTACATGACTGAGATCCTAAAATTGATAATAGATAAATTTGAGATTACTCTAAGGAAATATATATGGATCAAGGATGGAGATACTCTAATGTGGGTATAAAGACGTTAAAATTAACCAAATGCACATAAGTGGATTAAGTGTGAAAATGCATGACAAGCATACAATAGAAAAGGGTGTTGTACTAAAATTATGTGTCTAGCTAATGCCCCTTTTTGATATGTGGGTGAATGTGAATGCATGCATACATCAAAGTAAAATATTAATTAATGCATGTACCTATACATATAATGAATAATGTAGGTGAATACATGCATTGATTAAAGTAAAATATTAATCAAAATATGTACCTAAAGTTACCTAAGGGAAGTAAAGATTAAGAATATGGATGTTGGGATAAAATCCACCCATGTCTGTTGGAAAAATATCAGTGTATATATAAAAAATCATTAATGAATGAAAGTAGTAAATGTCTTGATATACTAGTGTGAATATATAAAAATGAAAATAGATAGTGAAAACGTGAACATAGGAATGAATACACCTAATGAAAACCATGTTATCAATCCTAGGTTTATAAATCTAAATATTCTTGTGTATTATCAAGTACTAATTAGTTTATGAGTGAAATTTGAAACCTTAAGGACTTTATAGAAAGTCCTAGAAAATTCAATTCACTTATTGATCAAGGAAGTAGATGTCTAGATCTTGTTAACACATCCTAGTGTTTATTTGTATAAGTATTTCATCTGAATAATTTGGATGTATAATGTCTAGATATATAACTCCTTTTTTAGGTGAAGGATTCGTACTTTTTCCTGTAATCACTTGTCTCAAAATAATGAGTTTTGCACATCACATGTTATCATATAATATATTCAAAGTTGTTGGAATATTTTGTAAAACAAATTGTAATACTTGTATATAGCTATATAAAAATATCATCTTGAAAATTCCATAATAAAATATAACCTTGTGTGATGATGAGATAATAAGGGATAAGCAATATGACTTGATATAGCCTGGTGATGGGTAACAAATTGATGCCCCAATGTGGTAGGATATGGAAGTGCCCAAGATATATCAGTATAATGCCCAATGTGACTAGTTGTAAGTAGGATAATGTAATATCCTAATATATAATCAATGTAAGATCAATAAACACATGGTTGAAATAAAATCCGTATGTGTAAGATATGGATAATAATATTTAAGAGATATGTTAGGTTATAATACCCCCATTGACATGATAAATTAATAATATTATTGATAAAGCTCAAGAAATAGGTAAAGATATGATACCCCTTATGTTAAGATAAGATAGGGATAAAGGATATGCCCTAATGTATAAATGTGGCCATAGAAAGGATAAATATATAATTGAACCACACACATAATGGTAGTAGTATTCCCTAATAGATGTTAGGTAAGGACCATTGAAACATAGTAAGTTGTAAACACATAAATATAGTATTATAAACTTGGAAATGTTAGTTTTGACCTATCATTACCTTACATGACTTATGTGTACACATATATTTCTTGCACCCTTTTTTCTTATCCATTTTCCTTCTATAGGCTTGAATTTACTGATTTACTATCAATCACCTATAAAAAAATCTAGGTTGTGTCTAATATGATTATTATCTTAATCATATTATCTCCCGATAATCAAATCATTATTTCATAATTTTTGGAGCCTTTGGTCATACTTAGATGACTATGGATTTTCAAATCCATCGACCTATGTCAGACCTACCCAAACACTTTAAAATGGTAATTTTCCTAATTTAAATAATTCCTATGGGTTTTCCCATACATTTCACATGTTGGTGGCATGAGAAGTTACCCAAAGAGTCATATATTTATACACAATAGGTTTAATCCTATTATTATCTAGTAAGTATCAAAAAAGCATATATCTATCACTTTAAATTTGAGAAGAACTACCATAAATCTCCCAAATAAATCAATCATAAGGAGAAATCCCTAGCCAAGTTTGAAGCACCCAATCTAAGTTAAGTTTGATTATTGTTAAGCTTTAAAATATATATTATATATTTCATCCATACTAAAGGAACGTTATTACACATATACACCTAACTGAGAGAACTATGTGAAATTTGAGCCCTCTTTAAAGTATTAGAAATTTAGGAAACACTCAACCACTCAGTGAAGTGTGTTTGGGGTTAGTGAAACCTATATTTTCCATTCCATTTAGTATGAAATCCTAGTGTTGAAATTGGATCTAGGACTTTAAAGTGAAGGAAAAAGGTTTCTAGATATATACATGATAGTAAGATTTTGATACTGTATAGGACACTGATTTACCAACAGAGGCATCAATTTATGATGAAATTATTGGACACAAGTTACAGGGACAATTCCATCATATATTAGACACATGTGATTGATGCAAGGATCAAACTACTATCAAATTTAGTAAGGTAGGTCCAAGTAGTTAGTTTCTAGAGTTGATAGACCCCATATTTTGTTTCAGTCCTTTTTACCATTTGCACATAGTCTTAGACCTAAACATAATAATAACAAGCTAAGTACCCTAGTCTTCTTAGTTATTTCCATAAACAATAATTTTAATTAAAAATTTACTTGTAGCATTCATATTCACTTAATTTAGATCGAATAAATTTATATATTTATAAGATAATTTAATATTCAAAAATTTACACTTGTTTAGATACATTAATTAAAAATAAGGTAAAACATATCAGTGAACCTGATCCTTATATTGAGCATGTAAAAACCCTTAGTTTTTTTAGGCTTTAATCATTCTTCCTAGGATTTCATAACTCACTATTTTAATCTAATTTTTAGAAAAAAATTCTAATTTTCCTTCATAGGTGATATTTCTCATAGGGTTTATTTTCTCTAAACCCTAGTTTTCTCTATTTAATATGTTTAAACCCTAGTTTGCCTTTTAGTTTTTCATTCAACCTTTTGAAGGTTTGTAAATTATGTGTTTAGTTTTTAAATATATGATTTTTGATCTCTTCTTATTCATATATTTAACACAAATGGAAGAAACATATAATGTGGAGGTATATTTAATGAGGTAGACTAACAAAAATTAACTCAATATCTTAAACTCAATCAACACTTAGTGTTTTTTTGCATGTAATTGGAGATAAAATAAAATAAATTGATAAGGTTGTCACATATGAGGAATAATATGAGTGCTTCAGTGATATTCATCAACCTTTTAAATGTTTTAATCTATAGTAGGTGTTTAGACTACTACTCCCATTGCTACTATTCTTATATCTACACATGTGGTTATAAAGGTGATGCTTACCCATGATGTGGGGACAACATAAAGTTTCCATCATATACTAGTGCCTATCTATACACAATATACTTATATGCCTCCTATGATCACTACTCATTTTATATCATCCTCCATACCTACTACACAATACCTCATGTAAAATGTTATAAATTTGTAGGCTAATGTCTTGCAATTTATAATCACCTAAAATTGGTCACTGGATGCTAAGAGTGTTACTTGAGATAACCTATGCCTAGATTATCTATAGACCTATCCTAGATCCTTTACCACTCTTTTCCAAACATTTTAAATACCATAGACATCTTCTATCAGCTAAAACATATTCCTAGAATATCTTTCCAAGATCCCAACCTAGTGTGCCTAACAATCTACCAACTAGACACTAGCACCACATAAAGGACACTAGAGCCACATGGCACTAGTGGCCCCAACTTGGTGCTAGTGTCCCTTAACCTAAATATCCTTAATGGATATATTTTCAAATGTGTGCCCCTCCTAAGGTCAGCCTGAATACATTTTATTATCTAAACAAGCTATAGATCTCTATAAATATAAGACTATTTGACCTCTATTCACTAGATAAAAAATAGATGAAAAAGCCTATCCAAATAAGAAACAAGTTGAGAAAAAATAAGGTATTTGATCCCTATTCTAACCTAATTATGCATACTACCATATACAACTACCCTAAGCCTAGATTTGAAATATTTTCAAACTCAAGCACACTCAAGGCATTCAAGACCATTCTCATTATATCATTTACTTACACTTGAACTAAGGACTAGGTGGGAGAACTACATCATTATCGATCCCTCCTCAAAGTATTGGTATGTAGGCAACTCTCTTTGTAGTGGGGTCTTGAGGATGTTCAACCTATCTTAAAAATGAACACATATTTTTAGCTCATACCATACATGTAAGGAGGATTAGATTTTACACACAAAATCATATTTTCTTGGCACCATACAAAGTTATAGATTTCTGGCGTGTAGGAATAAAACCTGGAAAGATGTGCAAGAGTGCTCCCATAAAATAAGAATAGTCCTACAAAGAGAACATTAGTTTCATTTTGAGGACACTAGAGCAGCATGACACTATTATCCAAGTGGGGTACTACTATCTAGTGATTAATCAGATCTTGGGACCTTGTTGATGACACTAACTTATCTAGAACCCAATTTTTAGAACCTAGATCTTCATTGTCAATAACTTTATAGATAAGTCTCTATTTAAGTATATTTTTTAGTATTTTTAGAAAGGAAAAATAAATCAAAATCCATAACAAATTAGTGTCTAATTATTTCATATGATTTAACTAATTTAAACATCTTGGCCCTTTAATATAACTTAGTATTTACACATGTAAAACCCTAAAATGTTAAATCATTTAGTGAACCTGACTTACTTTAAATATTGTTTCAAATCCAAGTTTGCATTTTTCCAATTTTTTGTGAAATAAATTAGAGATACTTTCTTCTAATCTTTTGATTTTTTTATACAACCTAACTAGTTAAATCAATTTCATATTAAGGTTTTAATTTATTTGAAGATAATTTAAATTATTTCAAGAAACCCTAGATTCAACAAAACCCTAACCTAGACACACTTAGGTTTTGTATCCTATTTCTATTTATACTAAGATTTCAAATCCATACATCTTCTAATTTGTATTTCATACAATCATGATTATAATGACAAAAAATTAATCACTTTTTGTTTCAAAGTCTAATACTTTCATTTTCACATTTGTTCCCTTTAATTCATAATGAACTCAAAAAAGATATAAACACATGTATAGATGATGCTTTATATCAATTGAAATATATGTCATATCTCATATCATGTCATATTTTTTTATGTAAAATTCCATTAACAAAAAAACCCATACACACATAGAGGATTTAGCACATAAGCTAACAATTATGTTTCAAGTTTCAACATCATATCTTATGCATAGGACATAATCTCCTTCTCCTCATCTCTATGAGGGTGATATATAATTTCTATCTAACTAGGTTTATGTTATCACTCCTCTATAAGATTAAGTATCCTATACCAATGTCACTAATCCCCATACTCAGCCTATTCATAACTCTTCCCTACAAGGTGTGTGCCTACATGTTCAATAAAAAATAAATAGGGTTTACACTTTTGAGATTCTATATGATCAAATTATTAGTATGAGAAAGATAATTGTAGGTTTACAAAATTAGAATCAAATATTACATGAAAAGATTACAACAATGGAAAATCAATTTACAAGACAAAGGCCTCCAAGGCATAATAGTTTACATCATGTATATGCATTTTCACCTAGTTAATTATTGGTGAATAATGTGACATATCCAAATCATAAATCACAACAAAGTAAATCTACAACATGTGATTCAAAAAGCATTCAAAGGTCAAATAAGAGTTGAAGTGAGATACTAAGGGAAATGATTAAAGCTAAGTTTATCAACCTACCCCCTCTACAGCCAATGAGGTGATTGAGATATTTTATGCATATCATAGAATGCATGGGCACCACACTGATTCATGTTTAGCATTGAAAAGGAAAATATAGTAGATAATGGATATAGATGACTCACATGGTGACACATCATCCACACATCATATAATGACACTTCTATAAATTCAAAAAGGGTCAAATTTAGAAATAATAAAAATATGGTTACCAAAGCATAACTCATAACAACTCAAGGTTTAAAAAACACAATCATATTAAGAAATAGTACCAAAAGCATAATTCAAGCATGTAAATTAAGCAAATCTACCTCTACAAAATGAGGCTCAACATTCAATATCATATAATTTTATTAATAAATATCTACAATAGTTTGATTATCATGGTCAAGGTTTGGGAAACTAGGCCCAAGGCATCACTTCTCCTATTCTAGTAATTGATAATATTGGTCAACTAGGTGTGGTATTTATTGAACATCCTAAGACACATTAGTCATAGATATAGTTTATCAAGGCAAAACATCCAAATACACAGGTAATGTTACAAAAATATCAATAACTTAAGTTACAAAGTCAAAATATTACTAAGCCAATAAACATTCTCAAATAAGGCTTTCTAGAAAAAGAGCCTCCATAGCACCATATGTTTATAATAAGCATAGTTTAAAATAGAAAAAATCATAGTAAATACACCAAAGCACAATTCAGAAAGGTCAACTCCACAGTATGAGGTAGTTCTTTCTAGCATTCTAGGTTATCATGATTATGATGTTGAACAATATTATGATTCTGATGATGAACAATACTCAGATTCCTCCTGCAACAACATTAAACTATAGCACAACATTCACACTACATGAGAGATTATTATCCCTATTTTTCACATAGACCATAATGATAGTGAGTTTCCCATGAGATTCATTAGTTAGTATGGTTCCTACCCACTTGTACATATCTTCTTATCTCTCATTCTTTGTGCATAGTTTATTTTCATTTTCTTATACATAGATTATTTATAGAAAATAAAAAAGTAATATAACATTTCAAAATATAAAAGCATTCAAATATTACTCAAAAAACACAAAATTTATAGATTATATGCATTTTTGTGTTTACATTTCTTACACTTTCTAGATATTACATATTACTAGCTATTTTAGATAGTTAGTTTTATCATACACATATTCTTCACTTGTTATTGTCAAGTGTTTGTAGATTACATATAGGACTCTAGTCCATTACACTAATCTAGACTTGTTATTATCTACCCATTGGGGGCATATACATTGATCTAGGTTTATTCATTCGATACATCCACCCACTCGAGGGCATATAATACACAATTGTTGTTACCAATTTTTATCCTTACATTATATACATTCCATTTTATGCATTAGTATTTCTTGATATGGATCATTGCTACTCATTACTCAGATTTATTATCAATTATCAGTAGTTAGACTCAAAATATGTACATCCGAACTATTGACAAGTTTGACCTCAAAGGTCAAACTATCACCCCTATAATTTGAAACTTTGATCATAATTGTATCATGATTTTTATCTTTTTATGTCCTTGTTGTAGACATATAATTCCTATCACCATTGTGTTAAAATTGTCAATCTTACTTAAAATTATGTGACAATGCAAAATTTGGGCTAAATTCACTTAAACATGATACATGGTTCAAGCTTGTCATTATACAAGTTTTGATTTAGGTTAATGTATTCTTGAATGGGGTAATGAATTTTATGTGATTATTAAATTTTCTCAAATCACTTTTAGTCAAAATGATTAAAATTCAATTTGACACTCTGAACCATTGAATTCTTCTAATTCAGAAGCACACAACATGTGCATGTGTTATTCGGTGTCCAAATACTCTAAATGGAGTATTGGTCCATATGTATTTGACAACTTATTATAATTATGCTCCAATAAAATTATGACTCAATAAATTGACATTTTGACCAATTTGATTAAGTGGATAACCAATTTTTAAAGAATTGTAGAAAAAATAATTAACCTCACTTAAGCAAACTAAACCAAATCAACGGCTTAAGTGGAAAATCCATGGAAGATATTGAAGATATATTAATTCAAAATTAATTTCAAATATCTACATCATCTAATGGCATCATCAATGGGGTGGCATCCATAAGCCATAAATAGAAAAAATATCTAATTTAAGCCTTCCCATGCTTCATTAATGTCCCTTTCTTCCAAATATTAATGTGGATATTTATGGATTGAACCTCCAAAGTTAAATTGATCCATGGCCACATATCTTGATCTCAATATGGAAGATCATGGTTGATTCTGATCATTTCCAAAAATCTATAAATACAAGGGTTCTCACTCACCTTTTCAAGCTCTTTTTAGTTTAAACTTATTATGCAAAATTATCTTCACAAACCATCTTTGTGTAGTATTATTATGCTTAATTTGCAATAGAATAGCTTCAGATATTGGAATAATATTTATCAAATTCATGAGCCTAGTTCGTTGGTACATTGAGAGATGATGGAGGAGCAAGACACTCATCATTGATAAATATTTAGAGTACTAAATTAGGGGATAATCACATTTTTTAGCCACACTTGGAGGAGGGATGCTCTTGGGAAGGTTTATTGGTATATTCCTTATTTCAATAGCTCTTAATTGTCATTTTCAAAACCCCATTAAGGGAGTTGGATTGGTGATTTATGTTATTTATTCTTATTTGATTTTTATTGACTAATGCATGATCTAACTCACTTTGGATTCCATCTCTACATCTTGGCACACCCGATGGGACCATGTATCTCATACTATTAAGGAGACTAATTTGGCACTCTTAGATCTTCTATAACACCCTTAAAAGTATCTAAAAATAAATTTTGTTTTCATATTTCATGTGTTTTTGTTCTTTTTATTGACACACAATTTACATAGTGATCGGCATCAGTTTGCTATAACTGACATCAATCATGTACTAATCGACATCAGTCCCTATGTGAAGGGAATAACATAGTAGAAGGCAAATTTTTAAGTTTATCTTGAAGTTTTTAGTGCTTATGTTGAGTGTGGAGCCTTTTAGGGCTATCACATGACCATAGGAATAAATTTTGGGGTCTTAAACAGCTCTAAAGATGTGGGGAGCATAATTTTCATGTTATGCACATGTGAGTGGAATATTCCTTGTATTCCTAATTTTTATGTATTCCATATTTCATAGAGTTAGTTGTTAGATGTTTTTCCCCATGTTTATTTCCTTGTTTTGAGGAAGCTAGTTATTTTTTGGAAAAGGGAACTCCTTCTTTATTGAGTGGAGTTGGTTTTGATCACATGCTTTTGGGAAAATGTGCCCTTAGAAGGTGGAGATATGGAAATGGTGAATTACTCCTTGGGAGGGCTTTTGGATATGCTTGATGAGGTGGAGGAGGGTTGTCACATGTTGTATAATGCTTATCTTAGATACGCATTGCATATTTATTACTATTTTTGTGGAATTTCTTCATTTTCTTATATATATAGGATGTGGTGTGGCCTTTATAGGTTGATGGTTTATTTGTAGGGTGTGGCTTTGAGGATTAGAGTCAAAGTGCAGGTGTTCATTATAGGGTGTGGTTTAGCAACTTGTGAGATACAACATTGTGCAGGTGTAGGTGAAAGTGTAATTTTTGTGCAACACTTTTTATAAGAGATTTTTTCTATCTCTATAAGATTTCATTGTAATCTTGTTTTAGATTACTAATTTATTTGAGAACTTTCATTGGCGGATGTAGCCCACATTGGGTGAACCACGTTAAATTTGTGTTATCTATTTTATTTTTATCTTGCTCTCATTTATGCTTTCATATTAATGGTGAATTAAGGAATGTTTCTGTGATGCATTTTATTACATAGCTTTAGATCTAGTTTATGGTAGTAATAGATATAGACTTATAAGTGTTTTATTTCTAATAGGTTATTCTACATTTTTAAAACTTACATACTCTCTATCTGACTATTTTATTATAGGATCTAGAGACTTATTTTATTTTTATGCTTGTTTTGTTAACCAACTATTTTTGTGAAAATAATGCATTTTCCTATAGGCAACTAGCATTGGTTCAGTCAACAAGCATTGGTTTTACTATAACTAGCATCATTTTTATTGTAACTATCATTCATCCTTATGGACCAATGTCTATCTCTATGTAACAAAAATAGAGAAACTTGAGAGAAAGTTTTCAAATATTATTTTTCATAGATATTTTGGCTTAGGTAGGCCCAAAAACTTTAAAAATTAAAGGACACAAGATGGAAAAAGTGCCAAATTTGAAAATGGATCAGTCTTGAATACTTCATTTTGTGCTTAAAAAGGATCTAGGTGTTTTATGCTTAGTTATTTTGTGAAAGTTTTTACAAATTTTTAACTTAATCCAAGGGGCCAAATTTCATGAAACAATTCACCTTCGTGCACTAAAATAAACATTCACAAATTGTTTATTTTGTGCTAAATATTTTATACTTGCTTTTTAAAAGATAAAGGATGTGCATATGCTCTCCCCATGTCCCCTTTAGGGAACTTGACTGACCAAAAGTGCTCTTTATTTACATTTGTGCCTTGTCCAAAGGCATGAAAATAATGTTTTTAAGGCTCTCCTTAAATCCATATGGTTTGGGTGATTTAAGCATAACCTTAAATTCTTTTCACTTTGTCATTTATTTTATAGAACTTGGCTTATGAGCAGGAGTTCATATCCTCCTCATAGGTTATTTAAGGAAGCATTGATCTAGGAATTCATCTCCTAAAATAATTTTAACTCCACTCCATGGTGGGGTATGTAAATTGAGGGTGACTTATTGGTATATTTATTTGAGTCATTAATTAAACTCTGTTAGTGGTTCTCCAACTTGGACCATAGGGGCAATTTGAACATCACACTACACTGAATAAGCAATGGATGTAGTGGTTATGAAAAGGACAAGACTTTTTCACAATAACCCAATTGATTTGGATCAAATTGATGTGAGGAATTTATAGTGTTATCCACACTTGAGACCATCTAGATGTACAAAAATTTAGTTTTAGAACAACCCCAATTACTGCATACATATTATTATTATAGGCAAGTAACCCAAAGTTCTATGTTGCCATAATATATCTTGGGATAAGGAGGTGGAAAAACCCTACTTATTCACATGATTATATTTTTATATTAACACATAAAATCCTCCCAAGAGCATGTATATAGATGGAATTCAATATTATGAGTTAACTTGGGTATAATTTCTAAGTTATAGGCCAACATGTTAATTAGTTCATCATTTGCATTTGGTTTGAGTTAACTTGGGTATAATTTCTCATTTGGGTTAAAGTTTTTTATATAGAATCATCATTATTTTTTATCATTTTAGAATTAGGTTATCTTTTATTTTCTCACACTCTAAGTCCTATAACCATTCTACTTCTTATTACCATGTGGCAGTGTTGCACTGCATGTTTGGCTTTAGCTTTATACTTAGGAGTTATTGTGTGTTTTCATATCTTGAGCTTCTTAGTTTGTATTTTTACCTTACTCATCAAAAAGACTCTCTTCTAATTTATTAATCATAACTCATCAAATTTGTACCTATCTTTTATGATATTGACATATCTTTGGCCTAATTTTGTTATGTTATCTTGCACATTAGGTTTTAGATTTATCATACCCTATTCTAATTTGATAACTTCAATCCACCAAATTTGATTAATTTCATGAACATTTATTCTAATTATGTGGTACTATGCCACTTATTTTTATTATAGTCTCTTTTTACCTTGTCACTTGTTTGAAGAAAATCAAAACACACCTTTTTAACATTGCAAAAAAAGATATTTCAAATCTTGGAAAACATAGAGAAAAACCTTCTAAGCATGACACAAAGGTATACTCATGGTGGGGTATCTTACATCCCTAGATATGATGAAGATAAATTTTATGATGGATAAGACAATCACCTAGTGTTTGAAGACATTACAACAATAGTAAGATCTAAGGAAGACTATTTTGAACATCAACCCATAGAGGACAAGGATGTATCCCTCCTAAGGTTGATTGAATCCAGTGTTATATTGCCATCATACTTTCCTATGGAATAATTTCACACCTTGGTTATAGTATAAGAGTAATAGTGAGAACAATCCCTCACTCATATTGTTAAATCAAACATTGCTTATTCTAAAAAAGGTAAGGAAGCACTTGTAGAGTCAAGACCTAATGATCAAGATCTTTCCATTTAAGATCAATAAGATAAGTAAATGATATGCAAAACAAATTATTTCAAACTTGATAGACTCTTCAGTTGCCACTTCAATACATAACAATGATTCCAAAGGACAAGAAAATGTAGTCGAGCCAATACAGCATACTCTAGTTGAGAACACATCTCTAATGGATCAAGGTGTCTCAATTGAATCAAACAATCCTCAAGAGATTATAAAACATTCTTTGCTAGACATAGAGCATATATTTTTTAATTATGAATATCCTCTTATTCCTTTCCATAACCAAGGAATGAAACATGTGGTATGTATTGAGGAAATTATTCAAAATACTTTGGCAAGTTCTTCTCAACCAATGCATACTTTGATGAATTGACTATACTTTGATGAATTGACTACAAAATCCCCAAAATCAATAAAACACTTACAATTCAAGGTGATAGATTTCAAGGAATGTTTATCAACCCAAGAATAAGTAGCTTACTTACTAAACTCAAGGAATGAACTAAAATAAAGTTATAGATCGTAGGGTGTATATCCCTAACAAATCAATGTAACAAGGGAACATAATACCCCAACATAATTATATTCCACCTAAAAATGCACCAAACATACAAGAGTAGAATTTGAAGAAATAAATTATGTCAGATTGGAAATGGGAAATCACATCAAGAAATACAAATTTGACAATATATGTCCATATATATTTGATTTGAGAATTCTCCAAGTCCCCTTTCTACCTCATTTTGAGGCACCCAAATTTGAAAAATACAAAAGAAATGGTGGCCCTCATGAATATATTTAGGTATTTTTTGTATTATGTTATGAGGTAGCTTAAATAAATGTCTATTTTCTTCAATTATTTCCATTAATTTTTGTGAGATAAGCATTAGATTGGATCCTTTAGTTACTTATGGGATTGGTTGTATATTTGAATGAACTATCTAAAAAGTTCATCAACCATTTCTCTTACAATACTGAACATGAGTTGACTATGGTTGACTTATGTAAAGCCAAATGATTAGATGGAAAAAGGCTCATAGCATATCTGTAGTGATGGAGAGAATTAGTTGGACACTTTCAAGATAATTTTTTAGACAAATAGGTATCTGATATCTTTGCACAAAACCTAAACCCTAAGGTGGCACATAATATATGATTTACTTGTGTAAACATATTTGAAGAAATTATAGGCAAGGGTGTGTAGATTGAGAAGGCACTTATCACTAAAGGCCTTTTCAAGATTTATCCATAGGTTTAAACATAAAATCAAACCCAATCACCTATTCAAAATGTTGTGATAGAGAAACCTAAGGGGTTTAATACGAATAAGAACATGGTAGGGAATGGAGTAATTGAATCTAGGTATATACAAATAGTGAGCTCCATTAGCTCTAAATATATAATTAGCTCCCCCTAATCCACCAAATTTTTTGAAAAGAGTCCCTCCACGAAGGGTATTCAATAAAAATTATAGTCTTTATCGAATTAGGAGAGCCTATTGAGGTAGTGTTTCAAAATCTCATAAAAACTAATTTGATTATGTGGCCTATACCAAGGCCATATCCTAAAGATCAACCAAAACTAGATTGGTATCAGGTAGATGAATTTTGAAACTTCCATTAGGTTATTGATCATGGTGCTTATCAATGGGTTTAATTGTGGCCTATTATTTAATATTTGATTGAAAGTGATGATTTTGAAATCAAACTTACCTCATGAAACACTAATCAGGATATGGGTATCTACAAAGATCCATTTCCTTAACATAATAAACAATTAAAACCAAGGATATAATTAGTGGAAATAAACCTAAGGTCAGAATCTTAATCATCATGATCACAATCAAGATCATAATACCCATGTTAATAACATGGGTTATAATAACATGCCTTATGACTACAATAATACTATGGGGTGTTTTTCTACGAACCACATACTATTGTCACTATTAAAGCTCATGAATCATCCCATGCTTCTAAAAGTAATATACCCATCATTATAGCGTAAACACCCTCCCCTTAAAGTATAATTTCATCAAGTACAATCAATTATATTTCACTTTAATTTTTATGGGTTACTATTTTTGGACTACCCTAGTCTAGTTATAATGACTCCTTGCCACTCAAAATTGCTCCAATGCAACTAGATCCTTGTGAGTCACCATCCAAGGCCTTTTACCTTTGTCTTATAATTATAATGTTTATTTTTTACCACTATGTTTTGCAATTATAACTATATGCTCATGAGTTACCCTTCAGGGCCCTTTGCCCTCTTCCAACACTAGACCCAATGTGAACATTATGCTTTCAAATCCAAAGTTGAAAATTATTATAGTCAAGGCTAAACCTTCTTGTGTTACTATTGAAAAGCCTTATATAATATCAAGCCAAATGAGTAAAACCCCTACAAAATTTTCTATTTTAAATCTTTTACATACGTCTGAAGTCTATAGAACTATTTCAAATGACTTACTTTAACAATCCACTATTCCTCAAGACATTAAACCTGAACAATTTCAAACACTTGTAGGGTATTTGTATTCATTTTTATAGGTTACCTTTTATTAAATAAACATGTCTACTCTTGGTCCCATCCATAATAACCCCTTGTATATTGAGGTCATCATTAAAACCCATAAAATCAAGCAAGTTCTTATAGACAATGGTTCAGGGCTGAACATAATGTCCCTCAAGTTGGTACAGAGATTGGGTTATACTATGAAGGATATCCAGCTAGATAAGATCACCATAAATGCATATTACAATTCTAAAATGGAATCTTATGCTACTATTTGTTTGCCAATCATTATTGGGTTTGTGTCCCATCATACCTTGTTACATATTGTGGATATTGAGTTACCTTATAACATACTTCCTGGTCATCCTTAGATCCATGAAGTATAGGCTATCTCATATACCTTACATCAGTGTCTCAAAATCCCCCATGATGGGATTGAAGTCACCATTCTTATTGATTTATATCCTTACTAGTATTGAAAACATCTAGAGGATAAATTTCATAATTATAACTATTATCCTAGTTGTGAATTTATTGTAAAAAAAATAAGGAAATAATTTTACATCCACCCAAATCAAATTATATCAACCCAAGTGACCTTGATTCCATTTTATCTAATCTATTCCCTATAACCCTTACAAAATAGGATATTATAGAAGGTATAGACATTTCCCCATACTGTCTTAAAGATGCCTTCCATATTGCTAAGTTTCCCAAGTCCCCAAAATTATTTGGCAAACCCAAACTTTCTAAAAGCCTTTGTAGACTCAACATTATTTGGAAAGAGAATAAAGATACACAAAAACCATCAATGGTATTTGTACTTACTACTTCACAAAATCAAGAGTGAGAAGCTTTCATTGAAGGAGACTGGTTATATTTTGATGACATTGTTGATTGTTTTAAAAATCTAAAATATCATATCCCTAATTGGATCATTGATAATTTTGATTATACAATAAAATGCCTTAGCTGATAAAATAAATGAATACTATAACCTTTATCATCTAGTAAATCTAACATGAATCAAGGTCTCATATTTATACTACCTAGGGGTGACCTCATGTCTTTCAATAGTGATTCTTTTGAATTGACTAGCAATGAGACTCCTCATAGCAATGTAGTATCTCATTATAGTATTTATGATGAGCTTGTTGACATGGACTTATTTGATTCCAAATACATTATTACTATCATGTCCTATCGTTCCCTTTGCCTTTATCATCTTGAACTCATTAATTGTGACCAGTGACATTAGGTCATACACCTTGATGGATTTTATAATAAAGAATTTATTATAGAATATATGGGCCTCAAAGATAGATTTATAATTGGTTATCATAAGTAAGGCTTTATTTTTTCCTTGGATTATTCTACCTACTTTATAAATTAGAAAAAATTTCTTGGTAATGAAAAAGATAAAACATCAAGATCCTAAGGTGGAAACCTCTTTGACGTGCTCATTGGTCAGGGAAATAGTAAAGAAAAATACAAACCCTTGAGTGAAAACCTATTTCAAGTTCTCTTGGATGATAAATTTTTCTCATCCCAAAAGGACACAAAAGGTCCATCAAGTCTTAGCTTTATATCCAATATTAGCATCACGTCATAACAACAAGTCTTTGAGCATCTTGCTCTTGACTGTATTGAGATATTTTCTAGTTAACAATACCTAAATAGGAAGATTTAGATTTGTCACTTTATCAATTGGATTTTTAGCCTTTGAGAAGATGAATTATCTCTCCTCATCCAAGTGGCACAATGGAAACATCTCACTTCTTGTGGGTAGTCAATTTAGTGAGATGAATCTGTAGAATGAAGGGCTAGCTCCCTAGATGTGCCTTGAAATGTTTTCACCTATACTAACTGATTATTCATGGATAAAAGGGATATAGTTGGCATAAAATGAAACATATTATAAGTGGTGATGCACCAATATATTTACCATAATATATTTTACTCCATTACTTTGAAACAAATCATACAACTCTAAATAAAGAGTCCTAAAATGCACTAACATCAATATTTCAATATGAAGGTGCTATATATGAAGACTATCTAAGGTAAGTGGAAACATAGATAATTTTTCAGATGTTAAGACTTATTTATACACTTAAGAACATTTACATACACTTCACAACACTTCATATGACCTTCTAGGCATGGAATCACTTGCATCAAACATGGAAGGATTGAGAGAAAGCAAGGATAAGTGAATATCTCTTCACCATTCACTATCATCTCTTCACATAATTTAAAAAGATGATATATGAACTCAAAAATAAATTTAATTTATTTTATAAGGTAATTAAAATTTCAAAACCATTAGGGATTTTCCATACCTAGTTTGGTATTAGATTACAAAGGCCAAAATGGTAGCTCTTATAGAGTTAGAGAGAGAGAGAGAGAGAGAGAGAGAGAGAGAGAGAGAGAGAGAGAGAGAGAGAGAGAGAGAGAGAGAGAGAGAGAGAGAGAGAGAGAGAGAGAGAGAGAGAGAGAGAGAGAGAGAGAGAGAGAGAGAGAGAGAGAGAGAGAAGTCTAAGGGTCACAAGTATACTTCTAAAGATGAGATAATAGTTACTTATACATGTGAATAGGTATAGAAGTGAAAATTAGGGATAATCACACATATTGTTCATTCAGTTAAGAAACTAATTTATTTCTTGAATTAGATCAGTTTTATAGGATCAAGTCATTATTTTTTATCAATACTAACCTAGTGGTCAATATTTACCTACGTGGAATGTAGCACAATGACTATACAATCATCTACGATTGTATTTGTTTGTTCTATTTTTTAAATCCCAAACCCTATTGAATCATGTAGATCCATAGATTAACATCCTTATCCTTGAATCCCTATATGTGATTGTAAGGGATATAAACCTATAAATAATGGGTAAAAATAATGGGATAAAATAACTATAACCACCCTAGTGTGATGATTGGATGATACCTGCATATCCAATACTTCAATAAGGTAAATCAAGCCACATGCAATTCTCCAACATAGTGTGAATGTACAATTGTGTTCCTTTACTATGTTTATGTAGCTAATGATTAGATTTTTCACTTTAATTTTATTTATTTCACTTATATTTTCATTTATTTAAAATTTATTTATGGTTGATCCTAGTGATAGGTATGCAAATGTGTAATTATTGGGAAAATTTGCTTAGTGTGTAATAGTGTAATAGATGTATCACAAATAATTTCAAAATCCATATTGAATGATACCATGATTTTTTTTATTTAGGGGTCCATTTTAATACTTCATCACACCATTAACATGATAGGATTATATTTCCACCATAAGCACATGTTCTATTTTAGAAAATAGTTCTTTCTAGTAGCAAGATGGTTCTCACCAATGTGGGTTGTTATTTACTAGTGATAATGATCATAACTATTAGAACTAATTCATGTAAAAGTGGAATACTATGAGAGTTTGTGTATGTATATATATTATGTTTATAAGGTTTTAATTAGATGATGAGGTTAATGTAGGTGTATAAAAATAAAATGGAAGGGTTGATGTATAAGATAACATGTAAGTGTGAGATGATGGCGAATTTGGACCTTGTTTGGGTGTTGAGGTCATGCATGGTAAATATATTTAAATATTATCATTATCAAGTATTTAATACTATATTTTAGTATCTACACCTATGCATATATTAAAATATATCTTATTTCACCTTGACGTCCTAGCTCCACTTTGGACACTTGTGTTAGCCTATTAAAATAGGTTAAAAATATGGGTTGGATAACCACAACCACACCCCAATATATGGTTTAAAATTTCATAATTTATAATATTATAAATAGGGATAAAAATACATAAATTTCTCCCACATCGATAGTGATTAAGTAGAGTGTATGCAACCTGTTTAGATTTTTAACTAGGTAATATGAAACTTCTACCTTGGTTTAGTTGTCTAGACTTGACCTTGTGATTTTTCCTTTGATATTTTTTTATATTTTTATGATTTAGGGTAGTTCCTCAAGGATGTGTAGATGTATTTAATCAATGTGAAAGTGATTTTCTAAGTGATATCTAGATTATTATTAGATAGGAATAATCTTAATATATTTGTGTATTCATAAGAGACTCTTTAGGTAATTTATATCCATAACCAATGCGAACACCTATGGGATGACCAAAGGGAAGGGTTTGAATTTAGAAAATATTTTTTTGGATAACATGGGATGATTATATAAAAGTATAATTCTACTAGCAATTGGTATCATCTAACTTTTATTGACACTATCTAGGAATGAGAACACAATGATTGAGAGAATCTTAAAAATATTCTTAAGATAATATATTAGTTAGAAAAAATCTAGGGAGTTTATACATATATATGGAAACTAATTAAGAAGGTTGAGTGTATATATTTGATAGCCTAGATAGGAGAGAATGTTGAAAAGAGTAAATTATGTATACACAAGTCATATATGTTGAAGATTAGTCAAAGCTAATATTTTCACATATGTAATACAAAATTTATGTGTATAAAATGTTGGAATCATTTTATGTAATTTTATTAAAAAGTATATAATATGTAAGAAAAATTACCAAGACATTCACAACTATAAATTCAATAGCAAGATTTTATTTATTCTCTTAAAGACTATAACTAATTTAAAGGAATGCCATTTCAACATAATTTTACCAAAAAGTGGCCTAAGAAAATTTCTTGTAGTTTCATTTGATTATCTAGAGATAAGAGGTAGATTACCTTTATCTCAATTAGGTTGAGAAACTCAAAATAACTAGAAATAATTTGATCCCTTATTCACAACATTATTATATGTAGATGCAATGCCAAGAGGGGTTTAATCTATTTGGATGCACATTTTTCTTTGATGTGTTATTAGTTATAATTAGGGTTACTAAAAGATATAAAATTTTAGAATCCACCAACACTAATTCACAAATATGAAATATGTAATCTACTCTTCTATTGATGACAAAGGATCCTAAAAAATTAAAGTAATAAAAACTTCTAGAGGTCATAATCATAGACATGGATAATAATCAATAGGAAAGAGTCATAATCAGATGTTGACTTTATGCCATGTCACCTTAATGGTTTGTCAATGTTTTCCCTCAAACTAAAATATTAGAAAGCTTATGGATTTTAATATGCATTACTCCAAATAATCTTCTATACATTTATAGGAACTATTAATCTAAGGTATGATCAAATCAATTTTTTTTGAATCTTTTTATTTCCCTTTTGATTTCATTGTCAAATCTTGTTTCTTTATTTGATTTTAATTTCATTTACTATTTTAGGTACTAGATTATATATAAATGTTTTTTTGAATTATCTTATCTTTTATCTATATATGTCCTTAGTTTTTAAATTTTTACATAGTATAATTATTCTTTAGCCATTGTTTTTAAATATTATGTGAACCCAATCCTAGAAATCATCCAATTTAGGCTTTCATAACCCTTCTCCCATAGGGTTTTATTCATTTTTTAATTTATGAATGTTTTAGTTTTTTTACAAACTATCTTTTTTATTTTGCATCATTATTATAATTTATGCTTCTTGGATCATGCCATATTTTGGAAGACTTGGTCATTTTCATTTATTAGTTCATGTGAAATATTTTTTATTCCCCTTTCTCTTAGGTACATCATATTTATATATATCATTTATTTTTTAATGGTATATACATGGGGTGTTGATAGCCTAAAGGCTTGATGATAATTATGTCCGTTATATAAATTATCATCAATGCTTCCATTTTTATCTGCTTGAATTTATCATGGAATATTATCTTATGAATTGAAACATAATAGGATTGTATGTGATAGTAATGATTTATGTAATGACAACTTTATAGTTTATATCTTTGATTTACCTCTTCCTAATGATAACTTGTTATGAATTATGCCAAAATCGATAAAAGTAACATTGAAATATGAAATAACTAATACATAAATAGAAAATATTACCTCAATATCAAGACATATGATAATTCAATAGAAAAGGATTGTCAAGTGGGGAAACCATTAAATAGAATAAAACCCCATGTCTTTTAAAAAGGCTTGAAAATTAAAACTATCTAAGTAAAATCTCAATGGAAAAAAGAGAATAGAGAAAATAGATAGGCCTCACCATAAACAATCATCTCAAGATAAACTAGTGTGTTTTAGTGTGTATAATGAGAGGAAAAAGATCAATAAATAGAGATAGAAGGAAATAGGAGTTACACAGCCTTAATGTGTGTGTCAAATGTACCTAATACACATAATGTGAGGTAAGGGTTCATGTGATAAGTGTGATGAGAGTTACATGTGACATGTAACTCGAAGATTCCAAAAAAAAAAGTATAAAAGAGGTGTGGCACCTCATAAATCTAGGTTAAAGTGAATTTATGATAATATTAAATTCATGACTAAAATAAGGATTAACCTAAATTAAAATATATAAATAATAATCTCCAACACTCCCACTTTTTTATGTTATTGATTTAGGGTTATAAAAGAGGAGAAAATCTTACAAAAAAATAAGGGATTTGATATTACATAGTTCTCCCCATCAATAGAAACTTCCTTCTAGAGGAATAAAAATGTTATGAGAGAAGAAAGAATAAGAGGAGGTGTCACCAATAAAAGTTAAATTTTGAATGTGTGATCATTGAAAATATCAAACAATCCTCCTCAAATAAGGTGATCAATCTGTATAGGAAAAAATACCAACAAGAAAGGGGATGCCAAGAAAATATTCACTATACCTACAAAATAGAGCTTACACTAATTTTTCATCTTAAGTGAAAAATACCATATAATAGGACATAAATAAAATAAATGTAATAAAATAATATCATATATGAGGTAAAAGGATAAAAATACAACTTCCATAGCAAAGTGTAGAAAATTGCATGAAAAACAAAGTTATTCCAAAATAATTAGCTCAAAAGAAAGAATATTTCCTTGACAAATTATAAGAAGTAAGAATAAAAGCAAGGAACACATGAAAATTGAGTTTTAAACCTATGAAAATAGATACAAAGAATATGTGTCTCTTTTCACAAAATATATTCTACTTGAAGCATTTGATGAATTATCAAAAGAAGACACCAAATTCTATTGAAGATACCATAGATTTTGGGATCAAAAATGGTTTAAACTTAGAATAAGGTGTTTTAACAGTTTTCCAACAATGTAAAGGGTCATGATTTTATTTACCCCAAGATTTACGTAGATGTAATTTCCAACATTTTGAAAATTTATGCCCATGTTTACCACAATGCTCACAAATTTTACCATTTTAAATAAAATTATGAGCTGAAAAGTATTAAAATAAGTCCTATGATAAGGAGATTCACTATTGTACAATGTCCTTCGATGAAGGTGACAATAAGAAATAAAATTATCATTAGAATTATTAAAACTAATATTTATAAAATTTGTATTATATTTTAACAAAATAGGCTGAAAATGTCATTTTTATGTTTTCTAAAACCTCCACCTAAATAACCCATTGAGTGCATAATCCATAAACCAAGGTTAGAAAAATTATGTTGCAAATGGGTGCAATTTTTACTAGAAGCACATGCACTAGTAACATTAGATGTGTTATTAAGGTCAAATGACATAAGTTATTCATTAATAGCATCAATCACATTATGCATATTCTCCATGTTTGCATTAAAAGAGGTTTTCATATTTACCAATTTATCATTAAATTTGTATAATAAGGAATTAAAAATCATGATTTGAAATTCAATTTGGCATTTAAGAGTATGGATATTATTAGTTTGAAAATCATTTTTTTGCGTAGTATTTTTCAATTCTAAAACCAATGCCAATTTAAAGGCCATTGAAATAAATAATACTGATAATGTTCAATAGTAAATAATGTAAATGGTTTAAATAAATGTCTTTCTTATAATGAATTTTCCAACTAAATAAATTTCAAAAGATGTTACAAGGATAAAATATAGAGGCAATGCAATAAATTACCTTACAAAAAAATGCAAGTTCAATTAATGTGTTAAAAATATGTGATTTATCTTTGTTATTAATTTTAAATTAATAAAAGCACTTCTAATTTTTAAATTCACATATTAAAAAAGCATTAAATTATAAAAAAATGCTTATGTAAATTTTAACCCATTTGAGAAAAGAAATTATTTTTTGTTTATAAAAGTGAAATAAATTCCTTAGATTTAATAGATTAAACATGAAGTAAAACTAAAAATAAAAATCACATATAAAAATGTCAATGAATTTTTAGTTGATAAAAAACTTATATGGAAAAAATAAATATAATTTTATGTAAAAACATTTAAATGCAAACTAAGTTATGCAGATTAGAGAAAAAATAATGTGACTATTAAATTTATATGCATGAAGTGAAGGATACCTTAAATAAGTGAAATGTTAAGCTTATTAAAATCAATTTGAGTGATAAGTTAAGTTGACAATAGTTAATCAACACTTTCCACTTATGCATGAGAAATCCTTGAGTAAATGAAAAAATCATGAAATATGGAAACACATTAAGGAAAACATTGACACTTAGGTGAAGAAGTAATCATGCATGCAAATGAATGATATTAATGTGGATTATAAGATTTAAAACACCCTAAAAGTCACTTGTAAGAAAAGGACCAAAAAAGAAGTAAATGAAACACTTCCAGACCAAAAAAATATAAATATGCCTTAAATAAACAAAAACATACATTCAATAAAGTAAATCATAAATGTAATTGAAATTTTATGAAAAATGCTTTTAATAAAATAACAAGGATTGATAAGGAACAAGGAGGAAAGATGCATCATAGGTCAAAAAATAGGGATAAATACATATAAAACACATTGAAAACCAGATAAATACATTATGAAACACCTTAGGAGGAAAATCCAAATGACCAAAATATAAAAGTGTTTGATAGAATGTAAGGGATAAAGGTAAATTTTAATAAGATTTTCACCATGTTGAATAGGTTTACCATGCTCAAGAAAGCACCACATGGGAGTAAAATGTCATAAGTGACCAGAAGAGAAAATAATGACACCAAGGTTGGACCAATAGAACTACATAAAAATAGAAATGAATTATAGTATTAGGAGTGAAACTCAAAAAAAATGAATAGAGAACAAAATTACATTGAATGAAGGCAAAAAAGGAAAAAATATAGTGCCAATATTTAATATTTTTTTTGAAACAACAATTGATGCCAATAAAATAAGGTAAATCCAAAAAAATTATGCATGAATAAATAACATGTAGTAACATAAAATTTAAATATATCATAAAAAACTAATTTATGTCTGAGGTAATGTCTTGAATGTAAAAAATGGATAAAAAACCCTGAATTAATTAATAAAATAACATAATTTTTGAATGAAAACAATTAATAAAAACCAAAATCAACTAGAGAAAACACCTTCTTGAGTAACCTGCATATTTAAATTAGAATTCAAAGAGTCCAAAACTGATAATATTTAGTCTATGGGTTAAGGAAAAGGTATAAGACACTAAATAATATTTTGAAGGGTGTAAATCCTTAGTAAAAAATGTCAAAAAAATGAGTTTATTCATTGAAAACATTGCACACGCTCACATTCAATGTTAAAAGAAACTTTCTCTAATACCATGTTATCATTAATGATAATATCGATAAAAGTGATGTTGAAACATGAAATAATGAATGTGTAAATGGAACAATATTACCTTTATATAAATCCATAAGAGAATATAAGAGATAATAATTATCAAGTGGGGATACTATTAAATATATTAAAACCCCACATCTATTAAAAATGATTGAAAAGTAAAATTATTATCCAAGTAAAGTATCAAAGGAAGAAAAGAGAATAGATAAAATAAATGGGCCTTAATTCATAAAAAATGTCTCAATATATAATGAAATTACTTAGATATTCACATATAATGATTTTATATTGTGCTAAATAAGAAATTATGAGAGATTACATAGTGATAATTGACAGCATAATAGAATATTGGATAGTATAGTAAATCAACTTCGAGGGGGTAACCTCCAAAACAATGCACTAATAGTAGAATAATTCACATGATGATTAAATACTAACCACTACCTCCTATATATATTCTACTTAACTAATGTTATTCCATAGGCTGACCTATCTAAGAACATAGAGAAATGTAACAAGTAAATAAAAGATGTATGTAAGCCACAAGTCAGCCACACATATCCCTAGACACATCAATCATTAAGGGAATAACAATCCCTTCCCCTTTAAAAAAACATTATCCTCAATGTTTTGATAAATCTAGATTCTACTACAAAAATGATTCATCTTCCCAAATAGAATTTTCACATGGCAAATTCTTCCATTTTATCAGATATTCTGTAATTGATCTAGAATGTAATTGATTGGTATGTCATTGAAGGATCACCTCAAGATCAAGAATAACTCTACCTTCCTCATCCAATTCTATTAATTCTATTTGAATGGTAACTCTTTATCTAATTACTTTTTTTAGGCATGATAAATGAAATACTAGATGTATGTGAGTGGATGAAGGGAAATCTAACTTATAGGCCACACTGCCAATTTTCTACAAGATATGATAAGGCCCATAATACTTAGGGGAAAACATGTTATCATTTTTGTGTTGCTTCAATGACATCTATTTGTATGGTTGTAAGAAAACAAAGATCCAATCAATAAAGTCAAAATTCCTCTCACTTTTATGTTTATCTACTTGTTACTTCATGCAATTTTGGGCCATAGCTAAATTTTCATGCAACTTGCAAGGACTTCGTATTGATGGTGAATATGTTATTCAACTACACAACCCTCAGGATGGACCTTCAATGTTAAAGTGATGGATGGAGGGTGTTATCCATATATTTCCATAAAATGAGACATTTTGGAATAACTATGAACATAAGTATTATAAAACCATTCAGCAAGTGGTAGC
Organism: Torreya grandis; assembly: GCA_037957365.1. Classification (NCBI taxonomy): domain Eukaryota; kingdom Viridiplantae; phylum Streptophyta; class Pinopsida; order Cupressales; family Taxaceae; genus Torreya; species Torreya grandis. The sequence goes on from JARHVA010000572.1 coordinate 3,036,548, forward strand.
CAATGAACCCATTTATCCTATTTATCAAAAATAAAATAATGGAGATATCTTTCCAGACATTTGTTGACTACCTCAATTTGTCCATCATATTGAGGATGATAGCATGAAATATGAGCCAATTGAGTGCCTAAACATGTAAATAACTCAATCCAAAAATTACTAGTAAAAATGGGATCACTATCACTAATAATGATCTTAGGGGTCCTATGCAATTTTTGAACTGTATTGACAAAAGTATAAGTTACTATACTAGAAAAAAATGGTTGGGATAATGAATAAAAATTAGCATACTTACTGAGATGATCTACAAAAACTATGATAACATTTTTACCATTATATCTTGGTAACCCTGTAATGAAATCCATAGATACCTCTTCCAAATGCTGGATAGGGATAAATAAAAGCTGTAAAAGACCTAGAGTTTTTATGGTTTCACCTTTGTTTTATTGATAGATCATACATTTAGCCACATATTTTTAGACATCCCACTTGAGACCTTCCCAAAAAAAACCTTACTTGATCTTGTGATAGGTTTTCAAAATCTTGAATGACCCCCAATTGGAGTTGCATGAAGTTCTTGAAGGATTTTTTGTTTAAGAAGAGAATTCTTACATATGTACAATCTATTTTTGTACCATAATGCATTACCTTTCCATGTGAATTTTTCAAATCCATCTAAAACTTGATAAATATTTTGAATAAAATAATGAGTAGTACTATCATTTTACCATTCTGATCATGTTTTCTCTAGCCAATCTACATGCAAAATGGTTATGGCACATAGCAATGCCTCAACCGATTCATCTTTTCTAAATAGTGCATCTAACGCCACATTATCCTTGCATTTTTTATAGACTAATTCAAAATCATAGCCTAACATCTTAGTTAACCATTTTTGTTATTCTTTAGATGACAACCTTTATTCTAAAAAATATCTAAGACTATTATGATCAGTTTTTACTTGAAAGTGATGACCCATCAAATAAGGTCTCTATTGTTTGACTACATGCAAAATGGCCATCATTTACTTCTCATAGATGGGTTTTTACTAATTTTTACCCTTGAGTTGATGAATTTCAAATGCTAGTGGTATACCTTATTTCATGAGTACAATACCCATACCATATCCAGATGCATCACATTCAACCATAAAAGTCTTAGAAATATTAGGAGTGGCCAATACTCAAGTAGTGCACATAGCCAATTTCAACTGTTTAAATGCATAGGTAGCTACATCAATCCACCGAAAGGAGTCTTTATTTAATAAAGAAGTAATTGAGGCTGCAATACTACCATAATTTTTGACAAATCTAAGATAGTAACCATTAAGCCCCAAAAATCCTTGAAGTTGCTTGAGTGTCTTAGGAATTGGCCAGTCCACCATTACTTGGATTTTTTAGGATCCACTTCCACTCCTTCATAAGACACCATAAAACCCAAATATTCAACCTCACTAGCCCCAAAAGTACATTTGGAAGGTTTGGCATATAATTGATTTTGCTCCAAAATGGAGAGTACATGTTTCACATGTTGAAAATGGTCTGCCTAATTTTTACTATAAATGAGGATATCATAAAAGAATACAAGAACAAATTTCATAAAAAATGGATTTAAATTAGTATTCATCAATCTCTAAAAAGTGTATGGTGCATTTGTTAGGCCAAAAGGTATAAAAAAAACTCATAATGGCCCTCATGAGTCCTAAAAGTGGTTTTGGGTATGTCTTCATCATAGATCATGATTTGATGATACCCAAAACACAGATCTAACTTGGTAAAATAAAGAGCACCATTCAATTCATCAAGTAAATCATCAATGATAAGAATTGGAAACATATCTTTGATAGTGCACTTATTGAGTTCTCTATAGTCATGTCACATCCTCCAATTGCCATCTTTCTTTCTCACCATAACAACTAGTGAAGAGTATTAACTTTGGCTATGGTGAATGATTCTTTCATCCAACATATCTTGTACCATCTTTTCAATTTCACTTTTTTGGGTAAAGGGATACCTGTATGAACTGATGTTGGGTGGTGTAATACCAATAATAAGTGTGATAGCATGATCATGCATCCAGCTAGGTGGAATTCCTTTTGGCATGTCTTCAAAAATAATGGAATGAGCATCAATTATTTATTGTAAATCAATAGGTGGAGATGGTTGAGTTGGCTGTACTTCCATAGAAAACAAGCAAGCTATAAATCCCTCAACACCCTTACAAATAATATTTGTCATTTGATGGGAGATTACAAGTTGGGGAGATTTAGATTTTAATTTTTTTTAGCTCAAATGTCCTTTTTTTAGAATGAAATGCATGAATAATTCTTGAAAATTCATCTCAATAGTGCCCAAAGTGGTGATCCACTAGACTCCTAGAATAATATCAGCTCCACCCATCAAAATTGCAAACATAGGAGAATCCAATAAGTAGTCTCTCATGGCCAACTTAATACTATGACATTTTCTTGAATAGCTGAAAGTACCACTATATAAAATCATAACCTAAAATTTTGGAGCTAGATAAATGAAATAGTTTAAATGAGTAGCCAACTTACTATGGATGAATTTGTATGTGTTCCCATAATCAATCAAGATAGTGACCTTCTATTTCTTAATTAAACCCATCACCTTAAGAGTTTTGGGAGTATTAATACCTGATAGGGCATGGCATGAAATAGTAGGCTAAGAGTCTTTAGATTCCTCTTCAATATCTTTTACCTCTACATCATGTACTTTTGCATCATCTTCATCATCATTGACACCTTCAATGTAAAATAACTTCTTTTTAGCGCAATGATGTTTTTTGCTCCATTTTCTATCACAACCATAACACAACCCTTTATGTCACTTTTCCTTAGTTTTTCATTATGTTAATTTGGTGGGCTATGGAAATGATAGTGCTAGAAAGTTTTGATCATGACCAATAGTGAAAGTTTTCAATTTAACCATCTCTTTTTCTTCTATCATGTATGCCTTGGGATAACTTATGATATAGATGTTGTGCCAAAACTTTGAACCTTGTATTGGATTATATCTTTGAGGCCACCCAAAAATAGATCCATAAAATTTCTCTAAATGATATTTTCCACCCATAAAGAGAGATTATGAAATTACTAAATATAATCTTTCTCAGGTCCTATTTGCCATAGCTTGGATAATTGGCTAAAATAGTTCTTAGAGACATTATTTTGATAATGAGATATCAACTCCTTAATAAAAATAGTCCATATAATAGGATCACCATTATTTTTCTTTTGAGCACATAACTAATGATACCAAATGAATTGCTCAGGTTCCATATACAAGAATGTCACCATCACCCTCTGAGAATAAGGGGTTTGATGCAGCTCAAATAAATTCTCAATTTGGTTAATACAAGTGAGAGGATCCTTACCATCAAACTTACACATGTCCACTTTTGGAAACATCAATTTCATACTAGCATGAGAGTTGTTGAGAGGAGGATTTGAATGTTGAATTAGAGGGTTAATAGGCTAAAACTAAGATTTGAGGGCAACCAATTGCATAGTGATATACTATAATTCACTATGAGCTCCATTAATCTCTTTGTGCATCCCTAAAACATTAGTTTGGACTGTAACAAAGTCATCATGCCTAACCAAGTTTTTTATGTCCTCTTGAAGCTAAAAAATCACTAGATCTAAAGTTTTAAATTCCATGTCATCGATAGAAAGTCTTAGGAGTTTTTAGTGCCCCTTTTCTTCCCTGAGTTGAAGGACCTACCATAAACGAACCCTATGAGGGTTTTGACCCCAAAACAAAGTGTACCAAGAAATGGTACCTTTGTGATCACCTTGTTAAGATGAATCTAATGATTACCTTTATGCACTAGAGTAAACTTTTTAGTACCAAAAAAGTGTACTGATATAATATTCTATTGTGATCATCTCATTGAGATGAATGCAATGACTATAAGTGTGAAAGGGGAAAAAATTTCCAAACTTTTTTTAAATTTTTTTTTTTTCAAAAAAGTGTTTTGAGTAATACTGCACTAATAGAAAAAATTAATTCTTCTCTAATTGCAATTTATGTTTTTTCACTTTGATTGTTTCTAAAATCCATCACTCACTAGATTTGAAGAAAAAACATCATAGGAAACTTTCCCAAATCGAAGCTCTGATACCACTTGTAATGAAATTACTTAGGTATTCACATAGAATGAATTTATATTACATCTATAGAATAAGGAAATATGAGAGATTACATAGCAATAATTGACAATAGAATAGAATAATGGATAATATAGCAAAGCCACCTTGAGGTGGAAACTTTCATAATAATTCACTAATAGTAGAATACTTCACATGATGACTAAAGACTAACCACTACCTCTTATATATAGTCTACTTAACCAAGGTTATTCCATAGGCTAAACCTATCTAAGAACATAGATAAATGTAACAAGTAAATAAAATAGGTATGTAAGCCACAAGTTAGCCACACATATCCCTAGACACACCCATGGTTAAGGGCATAACACAATATAAACTAGTGGTTTCTATTGTGTATAATGAGAGAGGAGAGAGATCAATAAATAGAGCTATAATGATATAGGAGTTACATAACCTTATTGTGTGTTTCAAATGTCCTTAATCCCCACAAGGTTAGGGGGATGCATGTACAAAGTGTTGGGGGAGATACATGTGACATGTAGCTCCAATATTCCCTAAAAAAGATAAAAGAGGTGCAACAACTCATAAATTAAGGATAACATAAATTTATTATAATAATAAGAGCACCACTAAAATAGACTTAGGATTAACCTAAATAAACATCAATCTCTAACATATCCCTTATATTTTATATTTTAGGATTATTTAATATGAATTAGATGTTATAACAACCCAAAGGGATAGATAAAATAATGCTTCTATCCCTCCTCCATCCTTCCAATTTTAAGGTGGGTCTAACTAAAACATCTCTCCTCATATTCATTTTTCTCCTATTAGGACTGAAATTTAAATACCTAAGAACTATAATATTTTATATTAATATTTGAATCTATATTAATAATATAATTTATACATAACTAATAATATAAAAATAAGTGGATGACATCACACTAAAAAATAACATATCATTCATAATACAAAGAAAGGTTGTCTAATTAACTTTTAAAAAAATATATAAATATAAATATAAAAATTTATGATAGACTATGTCCTTTCAATCAAAAAATGGGATAAAAACAAAGATAACACAATAAAATCCCAACCAACAGAGCAAATCACAACACTATGCCAGAGGAACAACAATCAATAATGGTGGTGAAGGTGGAGGAATGTTTAGCTTATAGTCTAGTCCCAACAAACACTTCTAATAATAGTTTATGTAGTTCTAGGTGAAGGATCCAAAGTATCACTAAAATTTTATTTATTTAACTCCTATGTATTATCTTACCTATTTGTAAAAATGTCAAGGACTAGGTTAGGGGACTTCCCTTATTTATCCCCCCAATAAACAAAGTCTGTATGAGTAAAACCACCACCACCAACACACAATATGTGAGTTGGTGAGGAAAATCATAAGTGTGGGGAGACAATATAGTTTTTGTTGTAATAAATGGGTCTTCTATGATTACCAAAGATAAGGTCTCAATATTGTGACTATTGTAAAATTGAGCTTAGAGGGACTTGACTAATAACATATGAGGCACTCCACTAGTTTTTGTGTAGATTTGGAATGTGTTAAACCTCTATCTAGACATTTTTTATTTCTTATAGTTGGATTTATAATATAACATTGGATAACACATGAGATATATTGGTAATATAAAAATTATCTAACATCATAATATAATTAAAAATTTCATTATTTATTTCTCTCATAAATGAAATATAATATCATAAAAATATTTGATTAATTTGATAATACACATGCTAATATTTTTATCCTAGAGTTTTTCAAAAGGTCAAATATTTATAAGTATATAAATTATGATGTCTTGTGTGACTCTAATTTTACACTCGATAATGAATAAGCTTAATTTTATTCTATTTTTAAAAATTTACAAGATAATGAGAATCATTTCTATTTTAAATTAGAATATTTACACTCTAAGGAGATCATTTACCAATACTTACATTCAAACATTCAATTTATTATCAACCATAATGGAGTCATACAAGCCCTCATAGATACTGGTTCAATATTGCATATTTTAGTGAGACATTTCTCATCATACTTTATCTTAGTTTCCATTTGACTACACATTAGGATATGATCATGAAAGGGTTTTAAAATCAACCAAGAAGATCTATAGGATCTATTATGTTGATAATAGTTATCGAGCCTAAGACTTTATCTATGAAATTTCAAATGATATATAATTATGTGAGATATAATATTTTAATAGGGAGGTCATGGATCCATGCCATGAATTTAGTTCCCTTTACACTACATAGATGCTTTTGATTATTTTATGATGGTTATGTTTATACTTGTCATGTGGATGATGTTTAATTATAGTTTTTTTAAAGTGGATTAACTCATAGAGAGTGTCATTCCACACCTAAATATATAATAACCAACAATCACAACTCATAAACAATCGCATTGAAATAATGCATACATATTTTTTGTTTTAAACTCATAAGACCAATGAGGATAATGACACTTACAATGAAAGTATAAAGAAACATTTGTATAAGAGTTGATGTAATCATATTGGTTTTGATGACATGTATATTTTTGATATTTTAAAATTATATTTCCCTCCCTAAGAATTTTCAAGGACCTTTCCATCATATGTCTTAATGATACACCATATTTTTATGATAAAGGTAAAAAAACCTATGATGAACACTTTATTCCATACTAATCAACAAAATCATCCTTTAGGTCTATCTAAAAATATTTTTAGCACTATGTAATAGGATACACATGAAAATAAAATGTGATACAAATGTCAAATAATAAGAAGACATAAAATTTATTTAAGAACCAATTATCCCAAATACTCATTAATTCAAACTATATGAATAGGGTAGGATGCCCAATACAACAATTTGATTTATCTTTATAGACTAGTATACAAACAAGAGATAAATAATATAGAGATAATGTATACTTATATGGTATGGTGATGATGTTTGGGATGGTTTTAGATATATTATAATGAAATCCACACTCAAATTTAAGGGTTTATGGTTACCAAGACTATGCCTAACATATGTAGTATGGATATAACTAGATCCCAAAGTAAACAAATGATATATCAATGGTAACAAATGTATACCAATTATATAATAAGGAATCCCCATGAAAGGAACTAAAAAAAATGGTAACCTAGATCCAAAATAGAAATAACACTAATTTAACACACATAAAAATGGTGTAATGGTCAACCATGAGTGGTCTATGCAACCTAAGATTATAATGGGAAACCTAAGAACCCTATAGTTATATTTGATTATTTGGTAATGAGGACATATACAAGGGAAAAAAATACATGCAAATATAAAAATAATTAAATCATATCTATATACTTAGTAAATAAATGAAAAATAATAAGGATAGATATATTTAACTTTGGGTTTAATATTTCATGTTTAAATCTCCCCCTTGGCTCTAGTGACACTTTCAAATATACATTCCACAATGAAGACCTCAAATGGAAAGATTAATACATAGGTATTAATATATTTTGATTTAAAATATAAGGTGTACCTATTTGGTTCAAATTATTATATGGAGCTTCAAACACCTTGATCAAGACTTGACTTATAAGAATAAGACTTTTGCCTCTAACTCCTGATTTTAATACTTGATAGAATAAATGTAAGTAAAAACATAGCATATGAGAATTATGTGTGTTTTAGAATGATAATTATGACCCTTTATATATGGATCCAAATCCAAAAATAAATTTGAACTATAATCTAACTATATTGGCCAAGCTGATATAATAAAAAAGGGTGGCATTTGATTCCAAACTATACCATCTAGGTTGATATATTATATAATAAAAAGGCAATACTTAGAACTATATAGGCATGGTTGATACAAAATAGGGATGACCAAGAATGAAATAAACTATATTTTCTAAGATGATACAATGGGAATATATGGTGGTTATAAAAACTAGATGGAAATTAGTTAGATAAAGGATATGGAAAGAGACTCATAAGAGGTTAGACTTATAATAGTAAAGTTATGATAGAATAGTATACAAAATTGTCTCACAAAGTACCACAAGTTGATCCTAGCCAATTATCAATGCATTGTTTATACATTCACTCAAAGAGATTTATGTGATAATAATCTTGTATAAGATAAACCATCAATAAATTGATAAATATCAAAACATTTGGGTGTATACATATGGCCCACCCAAATCTTATCATGTTTCATAATAGTGTAATATGATATGGAACGTTGGTAAAGATACATAACAATAAAAAAAGCATAATAATAAACACTTTAAGAAATAAAATTAAGAATGAAAATAAATAAATAAATATAAATACATTCATTCACTTATCTTTATAACTATATATATGATTTTACATGTGATACAACTGATGAAAGGTGCCAATTTAGAAGCTAGATGGGCAAACCTAAAAATGATAGAAAAACTAAATATATACAAAAGTTATCCATTAGTGCCTCAAAATTCATTAATTCTATAGGATCCTAAAGATTATATTAATATGTTATAGGGACCTAAAAAATCTAATATATGATCAAATACATAATTTAGAGGATAAAAATATAAAATTTTGGAAATTTTCAAAGTCAAGTCACTGAAATGTGATGATGTAATGTATGACATATGCTTCCATATTTTATTAAAAATGTGAGAATATGCATTCTCAAAAAGATAAAAAAACAAATTTTAACTAAATAAAATCTTAAATAATTTGATATAAAAATTAATAACAAAAGATATGTAGGAAATGACTATAAAGTCATCCATCTAATGTAAGATAAGTGAAAATTTAAATAAAAAATGGGATCAAAAGAATGTAATAAGACTATAAAAACATCTAATATAGGACAAGTGAAAATGTAAATAAAATAAATGGACTCAAAATATTGTAAAATTTTAGTAAAAGCATCAAATGTAAGACAAGTGATAATGCAAACAAAATAAAGCTATGAACAAAAAATTTAAAATTGTTATAAAAAATTCAATGTAATAAAATTTGAAAATTATATAAAATGAGGATACATGAAAAATAATTTAAAATGACTGTAAAAACATCCAATCTAAGACAAGAAAAAACTTAAATATAAATAAAAATGAAGACATGACAAAGGAATGTTAAATGATTGTAAAAACATCCAGTGTAAGACAAGTGAACATTTAAATCAAAAGATAACATGTAAAAAAATAAACCAAAAAATCTCATGAATGAAAACTCAAAATAAATATTTGTGTTAAATACTTTTGTAGAAATGAATTACAGGTAGAGATATAACCATGATGATGAATATGGTGTAGATATTAAGGGTGATAAAAATTTGTGAGGAAGTCTTGGTTTTAGTCCTCATGGTTTTACAATGAAACTCACTATATAAAAATACAAGAGGCATTATAATGAATGTTAAGAGTCAAATGTGAAGCAAATAAATATAAAAAGTGAAAATAAAGAAGATTCAGATAGCATAAATATCCATCAATGGGATATTAGAAGAGATAATATGTAGATATAATGAAGCAAGGCACCACAAGGTTGATATTATGTAGATATAAAGCATTAGTGGAAAAAGACACTCTAATCAAGTAGGAAAAGCTAATATATTTTTACATCAAGGATCTATATATCCCCATCTAGAAAACATAATCTTGGGATAACAAGTGAAGTATAAAGATAATCCAATTAAGGATAAATTAATAAAAAATAAAAGCATCCTACCTTCCCACAACATGTTCCCTAATCCTTATGACCCCTTACAAATTATTCAGTATACTACAAGGATTATGTACTTTTGTGAAAATTTGTGGCACTATAATATAATATAGAAGAGATACATCCTACCCTAGTCTACTTTTCTAACACACCCAATGGACCTCTCATCTATCATGATATCAACTATGGTTTTTAAGCTTAAAATATAATTTGGGGTGTGCCAAGAATAAGATAAATTATTTTAATGTGATATAATATTTGAATAAATATTATTCATTTTAACATTTCCTTTTTTTACAAAATAGCTTTCTAATATTTTTTCTTTTACTATTTTCCTCATCCTTGTGGATTTATAATAGTTATGGGTGATAAAATGAGTAACACAAGAGAATATACACATAGACACTAAATAAAGGAACATAAAGATGAAGGTTCCTAAATAATCACATATTTTCACTGTAAAAAAGGTGCAATCTTAAAACCAAGACATTTTATCCTCAAGCGAAAAGATATGGAAAAATGGGGATCATGGAATATTTGTCCATGTAAAAATCTGATAGAATGAGGATATGATAGTATTTGAACACAATAAGGGGTATATTTTAATTTAAAATGACTATTAATAATATGGTATTTTAAATTTCATGCAAATATAAGTCAAATCATAAGAACGGAATCCCTAAGGAGATAAAAACTATGTAATATGTCAATCATGTCACTAGGTAAGCCATACAAACTTACAAGGGTGTAACCTAGGAAATTATGAGATGAATCATCCCAAAAGAGGTACATTATATAAAAATACCAAATAACTAGAAATGAAGCAATGGCTAATTTTAAAAGTGTGTAAAAATAAAATACCAAGGCATCCAAAAATGAAGGTGATAAAGTATAACAATTTGGAGGTGATACCAGATATCCACAATGAAAATAAATGTAACATTTAATAAGGTAAAAATATTAAATAAAATACTAAGGAATCATAAAAGGAAGGGAATGGACTATGAAAACCTAGAGTTGCTCCCAAATGTACATAAGGAAAATAAATGTTGATTGTAAATGAAATAAAACATCCCAAAAGAAGAGGGTTAGAAAAGAAACCAAATATTTTAAAAGGAATAAATAGTTATAAATAATATGTAACTATAATAATTATGATAATAAAATAAGGTTAAAAAATTAGTAAATAACATGAAAAAAACAAAATATATGCTAAAGAGAATGTAACATCAAGGAAAACATGTGAAATGTGAGCATAGTTGTCCTAGAAGTTTTTTTTAAAAACTAAACATGTTTTTTAAATGTATGAAAGGATATTAAATTTTGATTAATTATAAATATGAGGTATAAATAAGGTGAGATAATGATGGTGAGCATTATAATACTCCCCCATAGTACACATAAGGGTAAGGATGGGCATCAAAATATGCCATAGAAACTAGAACAAGAGGAAGGTGGCCATAAAAAGATGCCCAAATGCATGAATAAAGAGAATAATGAGCATCAAAATATTCACCAAAATTTCTAAATATAAAATGATAGGCATCAAAATATGCCTTAACTTTTGGGATGTAGGTTGATTGGTGTTAACCTTAATATTGATAGGCCTAGTAATGATATATATATATATGAAAATTCAAGTTACAATAGTGAATGTGATGTTTTATTAAATATAATTATCTTTGGGAGGTGCTATTAATTTATTTTATATGGTATTTTCATGGCTAATATAATCTGATTTGATAGCATTAGGTTGAACTATATTAGGTTGGCTGATACAATTAGAAATTTGTGAATTATTTATAATTTAATTACTAAAATAGAGGAATAATGATTTATATTTGTATTTTATTTAATTTTATCAGCTGAGGTGATATATTTAGATATACTTTGGTGACTGTATTTTATAGGAAGAGGTATTAAGACCATATTGAGGGAATCTATGTCCTGGTTGATAAAGTTAGGTGGGACAATAAAAAATGTATCAAAACATTTTGGGTCATGGATGGTATAATTAGATATTATATAATTCAATTTCATAAATATAACACACATAATTTAGTCATTATATGTATATGGAAACATTACAAATTTATCGAAAAACTATATGTCATGGTTACTATAGTTGATTATAATAAAAGGTAAAATTATAACTGTATTGACAAATTATGTGTCATGGTTGGTGTATTTATTTATAATGGTTGGTATAATTATAAACACATTTTAATATTATATTTCATGGTCAATTCAATTATTTAAAATAAGAAAGTGATGTATAATTGCTTCAACACATTTTGTTTCGTGGCAAATGCAGTTATTTGTTACTACTTGTTATTGAATGGGATCAAAATGTTAGTATATTTATATTAGTCTAAATGTAATAAGAATATATTATTATTGTAAAATAAAAATTTAATCCCAAAAATATACACCAATATAACAAGTTTAACTCAATAATAAGATATGGACATCATGCAAGAAACCTCTTCATCAATTAAATAAATATGCACACTAAACAAGTGAACATATAAAAAATATAACTCTAAATAAAGAAATATAACTATAAAAATAAAAATATAAAAATATAATTTTTAGTAAAATAATTATGAATTAAATTAACTAAACATTTAGTGAATTGGACTCTAATTAACACTTTTAGCTATTTGTTAGGAAGTTTCTAGAAAGTGTCTGAAATTGATCAAACAATTAATCTAGGATGTAGATAAATTATATAAAAATTATAAGCTAATAAAAAACTAAATAAAATAAGTATTATATCAATTATCAAGTTCTTAAATTGGCATCATACTCAATGACTGACAAACAAGAAACATACCTATAATTGCACAAAGACTTAAACAAAAAATGATCGATAAAATCATCCAACTTGGGATAGGATCAAATACCACTATAGTTATAAGTTGGTAGATCTTGTCCTATAATAAAAAATATTAATATTATGTTGTGATCATTTATGTCAGCTTTAATTTAGGCCATATGCATATATTTTACCTTCAAAGATGTGAGGAAAACCTATAAATAACTTGTTTAATTGAAATACTAATAGGGATTACAATGATTAAAAAATTACTTATACAAAATAGAAAGTGTAATGGGATGAGCTGAAAAAAATTACCACCTATGATGACTAAATGTTTCTTATGTATCCAACACTCTGAAGAGGGAGTTCAATACCAGGTAGTTCTCCCATATAGAGTACTTTTTATAGTTATGCTTTAACTATATGAATGCATCTAGAGATGGGTTGAATACCTAATCATGATTTATTTAGATTTAGTAAAATAGGATTTTGACATGGTTTATTGATAATTCAAATGATAATAAATATAATTGGGAAGAATAGGGAAGTTTTTATCAAAGTGCAATAGTGTAAGTGTGCCTTTGTATTGAAATTATCAAGTGGTAGAATATGTGACTTGAGTGTGCCTTTATAGCAATACAAAGGGAAAACATCATGCTAAATATCATAAAAAGATGTAACAAATTGTAAGGGAGGGTTCAAAGTTTTAAAATTAGCATTTAAAGGTTATGGAAAAAAATGTTCCATAGGGGACAAAAACATTTTCCACTATTTCCCCCTACTAGAAATTTTTGTCCTCAAGGGAAACATGTAACTTTTGGGTCCACAAATGTCTACATATATGTTTAGAGGGATTTTTATTTATCATAACATTTTCAAGGTGATAGATAGTAATTTAGAAAATAAATAGGTCTACATAGGTGCCTAGAATAGATTGAGGTAGAAAATTAAGTTTATATCAAGTGCTAGAGTCACTTAAAGTGAAATAGGGCCAAAAATAACATTATCAAGAATTCATGACCAAATTTGAGTGACTACATCCACCCCATACCCCATCCCCATTTAGTATATAAATTACATTACTAGATTAAAGGGAAAATACAAATTGAGTGGGTACAACATACTTTTCCTTTGGGAGAATATCCAAATCATGCAAGGAGTTCCATGGAAAATCTTATAATTATGTAAAATTAGTTCATGCTCATATGTGAAACTAAAAATTAAAATATAAATTATATTCAAAAATATTTAAAATAATAAGGAAGGAACACACATGTATGTATGAAACTAATGTTTTTCTTTTAATTTTACTTGGATATTTTTTCTTCCTTGAATCATTAAAAAAATTTGTTTCCCACGAAGCACTTGGAGAAGTCAGTTCCTTAGCTGAACCAATGGAGAATTTAGATGTGATCAAGCCCCAAATTAATTAAACTTCTATATAAAAATACAACTTACTCAGGGATATAAAAACTTTAATTTATGATGTTGGTATTTTTAACCCTAAGACATAAAATGAGTTGAAATATATAGTATATTTATAAACATAATGCTACATGGTACTAATCCTATAAGTTCTATATTATGCACTTTAACTGAATCAACTGTTGTAGATGGTATGTAGATTCAATTTCCACTTTATTTCATTGTTAATGGATGTATGCTATAAATATAATGGATCACATCCATGCTCCTACTATGTCCATATATATTAGCTAGTATTAACAATCATTGCATGAATCTATATCATGGTCCCTAAATTTGAAAAATATCATAGTGTGTATGAATTTGTATAATGACCCATTTATAAATGTATAGTATCTAATTGTATGTAGATGAAAACTTGTACATTCTATTTGAATATTGTGCACGCATTTATATCATGCACCCAAAATTATATAAATATATACTTTTTTCATGTAATGTGAGTGTATATGAATGGAAATATACCATGATAATATGTATCAATAATTAGATTTTGAACCATTTTTAAACATTTTAAATATTATTTTGTTCTTAATTTTTTTTTCCTCTGAAAAGGATTATCTCATGTATGAAAATTCCACTAAATTCCCCCTTTTGATGTGAGGGAATTATATTCCAAAATTAACTCAACTGAAAATAAAATTTAAATGTATCATGCATAGAAAGATGTAATCATTGAATAATGTAGCATATTTGAAGAGTATGACAACATAATAAGATATGTATCATTTAAATTATTTAAGGAACATACAAGGCAAGGCCTATAGAAATGTATCAATGAATATATTAGTACTACATTCTAAAATTATAATATTATGCATTAGTTAGGTAATTACATGTATTATGGCAGTCATAAAAAATAATAAGATAAACAAGCTCACAGACATAAAAAACACAATGTCACACAATAAATCCAAGGTTTTCATATAAGGGACATACTTAAATGTTGAATGAGTAAAGGTTTTCACACACAAGGACAAAGGAAACATTAAAAATACATGAATAATGTTGCAAATATGACAAAGGGCCAAGGGTCATAAGTAATGGACATGTTCAAATTATGAAGATATTGAACAATAATATCATAGAGTTTTCAAGAAATGTTCACATAAGGACCAGGGGCCATACATAATAAATAATCAAGATATAATATACTATGTATAATTAATAGAAATAATGGATCATATAACTAAATAGATAGTTTACACAATGTATTTATAATGTGATCATATCTAACTAAATAAAATGTCTATGTACAAATGTAAAATAAAGATGTTAGCAAGATATTTTTTAAAATGGGCAAACTAAATAATATAGGAGTCATAAAATGATATCAAATATAAATAGTGTATCATGTGTAAATGTTGCCTCCAGTTTAGCAAGTCTATTGGGTAGAGGCAAGCCCAACATCTTAGTCCATGTGAGATCTATATGTTCTATGTAATATTAATGAATACTAATGAAATTCATGTGCGATACAAAAATGATATTCTATCAAATAATCATGAGATGAATAAAATATGATAATTATGTAAACTAGATATATAATCATGTTTGGGTATTGATTTTGGATTTTTTAGAATATTTTGAATGTTTTTTGCATTTTTGACAATATTTTTTTAATATTTTTGGAGAATAAAATAAGCTAGTGATAACCAAAGGTTTGAAATTAAAAGAAAGGAGAGAGATATAAATAATCCAAAACATGTGTCAATGTGATGCATGCACTAGAAATGATGACATTACCATATATGACAAATATGTCCCCACTATATATGTAAATTATGGTTTTAGGACATGTGGGAAATATGATGAGTATGTAAAGGAATGATTTTACATCCTCATTTCATCAAGTGTAAAATTTTAAAATTATGTAGTATGTATGAGAAATCTAGCATAGGAAAAAAATAATTGAATGTATAATTATTATTTTGCATACTGACTTAGTGAACTATCTAAAAATTGGAAATTTGAAGGCTTAGTGTGTTTAGATTATGATTTCTATGTTAAAATTTACATAGGATAAGATCAACCAACTAGGGACAATGGTGTAATTTGGTTGTCCCTTATTTTTTGATTTTGAATTTGTCACAAAATGTATTTTTATTAGTGCAAATTATGAAAACATAGAGATGAATAGAATAATATGTAAAAACATACCACTATTTTTTGACTGCTAAGATTGGGAAAGTGAAAAATAAGAGTTAAAAAGCCAAAAAAATAGTAAGATCTAATGGCTTATAATAATGGATCAAATCAATTATAGGTACACCTAATATAAGAATAACATGATGAGGCAAATAAGAAGGTATGTACAATCGTATTTTTTATTATCAAATTAGTTCAATGTTTTTGAATTTTTAAGAATATTTGAAAATGCAACAAGATATCCAATGATTTCATCAATATTGGAGTCATAATAATATTTAATAAGTGATATAAGGATTGAATTTTAGGAATGAACTATGTTATATGTGTATGAATCGAAATCATAAAATGAATCATGTACTATAATGAAACTATCTATAGCACTACTCTATAATAGTGTGTAGGAATATTAGTTATAAGATATGTATAATGATGTGAAATATGATAAGAATTACTAGGCAATTGTTCCAAATGTGGTGTCTTTTGATGATCATGTTGATCTGTATGTATCATTGATTTAAAATGTGTTATATACTACATTTTTTGGGCACTATACATATTTTTCCAACATGATTTATTTTTAACTTTTTTATTTTGAGACCTTTGATTTTTTTTCTAAATTTATTGAATATAAATGTTTCACTTATATACAAAGACTATAAATGTGATTTGTTCTTGCATAGATGTACTAATTAACTATGGTTATATATGGAGAGGATTAAAGACTATAGATTATAGAGGGTACACATCTAATTCCTTAAATTTTGAAAATTCGATTGTAATGAATTTAATTTAGGCATCTATGTATTATATAAGTTACAACACAAAGATTTTGTAACTAAGGGTGCCATAATATCATGTCAAAGACCCTATTGTGTGGTATAACTAGAAAATGAGTAGATAATATAATATAACCACCCAAATAGGCAACCCAAGGTACCCTAAAATGATTTTTTGATTCCCATTAAATGTCTTGACACTTTTGGAAGATTTTTTTATATCATGTAGGTTGTAACCCAATGAATGAATTAATGTCATTGTGCATGCATTTTCACTTTTTCCATTATCAAATAGCACACTATAAATGGGTTATTAATTAATATAAGCTCATATACATAAATTATGCAAATTAGAATCATAATTAAATATGTCACTATAATAAAAATTAATCATAGGACATGGTGAAGTAGTTTGAACAAGTATACTAATAATTACATCTAATGGATTATAATATGATTTAGAATGTGGATATTCATTATAGGTATTATGCACTAATAATTTATCCTTTTTGGTATCATGTTTTGGAAATTATTCACTAAAAATATTCAACTTATCTTTTTAATTTTATAGAGGCTTAGTTTCCTTTGTAAGAGTGCCTATTTCAATAAAATTATCATTGATAAGATCTTGAGTAATGTTATTGAGATTGAAATAATCTATTAGTTTAATGACCATTACATTTATGGTAATCATAATATGTATTGTTATCAAAATATTTTCATTGAGGTTTAGTCATGTCAAACTCAAATGGTAGAGGTAGATTAATAAGATTTCACTCAATTATGTTTTATATCAATTTATGAGGTGGTTGTGGTAATCTAGAGAATTGCCTCCTTGGTTGATCTAATAAAACAATCTCATTAGATGGTTAAAATATGACATTAAATGTGATATTTTCATCAAAATTACTATGTTTTATACTAACTTTGTAAGATGTCTTATTTTGGAACTTCATTATGGAAATAGATGTAGTTCTGTACTTGAGCTTGTTCAAATTTAGAAGTTTGACTTCCATTTCAATTGTTCTATGAAAAAGTTCCTCAAATGATTTGAATTTTTTGAAAATAATTAACTCATGAAGAGGTACAAGTAAAAGTTGTTTGTTTATATATATTAATTCATTATCTACCAAAGTGTTAGTAATTTTGGTAAGAATGGTCTTATAACAAATATATATTCACTTATAGGCTCATTAATTCCTTGCCTAAGCTTATAAATTTATCCATTAGAAACATTATTTTTAGTTTTGATTAAAAATTCTTAATAAATTTATGTTATAGTGGATTGAATGATTTGAATAATTGAATAGGTAAATCATAAAACCAATGAAAGATATAATGTTTTAATCTTCTTGGAAATAACTTAATTAGTAACTTGTCATTGAAAGCATTATCCAAACATGTTGAATGAAAAGATCTAAGATGTTATTATTGATATTTACCTAGGTATATGATATATTAATGTATATGTGTTGATGGAGATCTTGGCATATGGCACACATACCTCTTAGTTAGTTATATGGGTCCAATATATCAAGATACATGATTAACTTATGGAATTAGTACATTACGTAATGGTAGCACTATATTGGGAATATGATGCTACCCATAATTTATTAGGTTAATTAGAGGTCTATATAAAGGAAGTGAGTATTATTGTAAATGAATCAAGTGTTGAGTCTTGTATTTGGTATAAATATATTGAAGGTTGTCCCCTCAAAGAGACATTGTGGATTTATTTCTTCCTAAAGGAGTATTGAATGTTGTTGCCCTACCTTAATGGTCTTATTCCATTTCTATATATATTCAATATTTGGGCATCTTAGACCACCAATATATATTGTTTTATGTTAAAATACACTATATTTTAAATATTTCAAATATTATAAGTGTGGATTATAACATTATGGATCTCATTTAACATGATGCAATATCAGGTGATAACAAATTATGATTCAAGGCATATGAATCATGTGATTAGATATATTTTGGTCTACCTTTATCTAACTACAACACCATAGCATGAAAAAATTAAAATAGTTGCATTAGGGATTACATATTAGGAAAGTTATATGATGTAATAAGTGTAGACATAAAATGTCATGTATGATTAATTTGCCTAGGCATGATCATAAAAATCAATGGGAATCCTTGGTTTTCCCCCAAATCTAAAGGTGTATATTTAATAATATTATCAACAGTAGAAATATGAACACATATGGTAGGTTTAAAAATAATCTACTAAAAAAAATTGGTTCTTTAGATGTATTAGCACGATCAATTTTATTTTGTTCTTATTGAGATATAAATAGAAAAGAGTCAATTTAATGTGGATGAGTATCAAGGTATTCACCAAATTATTTTGGATCAAGAAGTTCAAATCTATTATTATTTGTTGATTTAAATTATTGGGTATTTTTACTTAATATGGTCAAAATAAGTCCATAAATATGATCTAAATTAAGCCTTATATAATATTTAATGTACATGCACTCTTTTTTATATGACATACTTGACTGTAAAAAAAATTGCATTATTAATGTTTATGTTATAACTTGTGAGTTGATTCATTTTATTACATGACTATTAATTTTTATGTTTATTAAGGGAATGCAACATGTAATAATAAACAATGAATCTTAAAAAAAATATTATTCATCTAATATAGATACTTTTTTTTCAATTATGAGTAACAAAAAACTAAAATTTTAAATATTTAAACAAGGAAAAAAGTGTGTATGGATATTAGTAAATTCTTATGAAATTCAATGTCAAGTTAAAGTGATTTCAGTGTCAAATATTAGATCCAAGGTAAAAATAAAGTGCTTTGAATGTTTAAGAATTTATCTAAAAACTAAAATCATTTATTTTGAACCAATGCTCAAATAAAAAAGTAGGTTCACCAATAAAGGTGTGTGACTATATTGGGTACATATTTTGAATTAATGTGATGCTTAAATATAATTCAAAAATTAATATAATATAATGTTGTAAATAAACTTGTGACAAACAAAATAAAAGTAAAATACTAAATTTGACAAATTGAAATCAAATGAAAGAAGACTAACTTTGAAAAAATTGAAAACTTAGTTATTTATATCTAAGATATGATTACGTGAAGATGACATACAAATAAAACTAACAAATAGGAGCCAACCCTATTATTTCAAAAAGACTAAGACTTAAAATTATGAAAGACATAATCATACAACTTGGGACATGATCAACTACCACTATAATCTTGAGTTAGTGAATCTTATCATCAAATGAAAAATATAAAACTTAGGTAAGGATCTTTTTTTTATAGATTTAATTAGGCTTGAATGAATATATCTGACCTTTGGAGATTTGAGGAAGACCTATAAATATTTTATTAAAAATTTAAACCCTAATAAGGCTTGAAATGATTAAAAACCTATAAATACAAAAAGGGGGAGTGTAATTGGTTATGATAACCCTAGTTACCCATTTTATGTTTGAATGTTACCTATGTATCCAATAATCCTAAGAGTGAATTTAATCCCATGTAGTTCTTCCACTTAGATCACTTTATGAAATTATGCTTCTTTCACTATGTGAATGCATCTAGAGATGGTTTGAATACTTGATCATGATTTGCTTTGGATTGAATAAAATAGGACTTATATTTGGTCATTGATTGATTCAAATATTAATGATCAAAACTAAGAATAATAAGGAGATTTTATCAATGTGTAGTAGTGTAAATGTGCCTCTATATTGAAATTTCCAAGTGGTATAATATGTGACTTGAGTGTGCCTTTATAACAGTCTAAAATGGAAACCCCCATGCTAAATATCCTAAAAATATGAAATAGATTCTAAGGGAGGGTTAAAATTTTCAAAAATGAGTATTAAAAGTCTAAGGATAGAAACATCACATAATAATAACATTTTACACTATTGTCCCCTATTGGGCATTTTTGTCCTTAAGGGAAACATGTAATTTTTGGGTTTAGGGATGTTTATATAGATGCTTAGAGGCATTTTTAGATTTTATAAATTTTTTTTAGGTTTTATATAACAATGTATAAAATAATTAGGTATTCAGAGGTGCTTGGGATAGAGTGAGGTGTAAAAATAGGTTCAAATTAAGTGCTCAAGTTAATTAAAGTGAAATAAGGTCAAAATTGACATTATCAAGTATTCATGATCAAATTTAACCAACTAAAAGAGTTTAAATAATTGAAATATCACAAGGATTATTCATTGGAATACTAAATGAATGATTTCCATGAATACACTATGTGTCTATGTGAGAAATTGACTAAACAACATAAGGTGCTAAACTACATTCATGGAATATCACTTTATATGTGTGAATCTAGAGTTTTATAATTTTCATAGTATGGGTAAATATTATCATAATAACAACAAGATAAAATTAAAGTAAAACATGAAGCATCATCTCACATTCACATCCATTATTATGCATAAGAACCAACCCATGCATAACTCTTTATCTTAGACTTATATTCAAAATTATAGCAACTTTCATAAATGATATCAGTCTAATAAAGATTAAAAAAATATAAGGAACATGCACCTTTTATATTATTAAAATTATATAAGATATATCACATGTTCATACATTAGAATTTATCATATCTATGACATATATAATTTTTTTGCATATTAATCCTTGATTGTGTAATATACATTAGGTCCCATGCACATGGATGCCACTAATGAAAATTCCACTTGTCTAAGAACCATATACACTAAAATAGATAGTTCTTAAGGATCAATAATGTCTCTTTCATTTGAAATTTTTATTGAAGGGTTAGACTCTTCATGTTATCATTTATAATTTCATCTAAAATAATATTATCTTGAGAACCACAACCTATTTCCTAGGCCTTGCCATGCATTATAATCCATAATCATTGGGGCGGATTCAGTAGGGTAATGCTATACATATCTAGTGAAAATTCACTTTCTATTTCAAATTAAAGCCTATAAAAGACACCCTCACTTGTGACATTTCAACCTTATGAAAAATATATATTCTTCAACATTTTATATTCCACTTCAGTGACTAAATATACCTTGGTATTTTAAAATAAATTACATAAACTTATCTTTCACACATAGAAATTCATGTTTCTCAAGGTTTATCCTAAGACACTTGCACGAGATAAAAATCATGCATTGAAATTGCACACATTAAAATCAACATCATAGTAGTGGTATCTTGAAAAGTTACTATCTTAAAAAATATATAAGGTCTTCCAACACAATACATAGTAAAATAACACATCAATTTGGTTATATAATCCCCTCTTCCAAATACCCCTTTGTATGACAAATTAGTTTGGGAGAATAATGAAATTTGATCCATTATAATAATATCTTTGTTCAGGGAAATATTGGGTCTAGGTATTATCTATTTGGGAGTTAAATAATACTTACACCTAAGAAATATGGGTCCTAGAATATCTACATAGGTTATTAGTAACTTAAAAAAAAAGGTGAATAGTCATTATCCATTATTGTGCATTGAAGACCTCTTGAACTAGCTTGGAGGTGATAAATACATTATCAAGATTAGCTTGAAGTTAGGTTAACAACAAGTATTAAATATGTATGAAAGAAAACTTTTAAAGACGTTGAAAATATTTTACAAATTTTTGGTTATATCATTCATCTCAATTAATGTGCCAAAAATATTCATGCACTTTATGAATGATATAATCATGCCTTTAATTAACTCCTTTTTCATTTTATACTAGGATGAAATTATAATCTTTATAAAGTTTTAGGAGGATCAAGTTGATCAAATTTTTTACATATTTACACCTTATCCTAACATAAGCCAAAATCCAACTTATGGAATTTTATTTTTGGTACCATGTAGATCTAATACCTATCCTACATCATAACCACACAAGAATTAATTTATATCTAGATAATATCAAAGTGATCTAGGATTGGACAACTATGTGAAATATCATAAAATTAAAGATATTTCTTAAATTCAAACATTTATATTTCATGTTCATCCATGGTTTCTCTCACATGTAATGCCCTTTCACATTATATAAAACATGACAAAACCAAGTTTTATTAGAATTGTGTGTAACCTTGCCCTTTTAAGGATATTAAACAATGCCTCTAATTAGTTCATGTACTTTAAATGTTTGACATTACACATTCCTTAAAACTTCACACTAATGTATATAATTATACACTTGATATATTACTCATGAAACATGGACATCCAATCACATACTAGTTAGATACATTTAAAGACATGGTTAAAATATAATCCATCTATGAATAATATTTAAACACTATTATGAAAGCACTAAATAAATGGAGTCAC